>LPNX010771826.1:112528-228598 GCA_001517045.1 Pseudotsuga menziesii | reverse complement strand
ATCAATACTGAAGATGAAGTCAGAGTAAAAAAGGGTGACAACAAGAGTTTATTTCCAGTTGAGATGAGGAGGTATGCGCCACCTCTCATGAGATTTCTCAACACCTATCTTGAGAACGCCATCCATGCAACACGTATGCCAACCACCGAGACAAAGTATGACCAACCTCGAAGGCAATCACGCCAAGGATAAATTAGATCAAGATCTGACTTAGATTGTCCTTCAATCAACTCGCCAGGCAATCTAACCACAACCGCCAGTCAACCAGCTCCACACGCCAATCAGCTTGTCCCACCCACGCTAATCCAAAAATTGTACGGATCAATATGACGTGAGCAAAAAATGTTATCCCCTTTCTGCAAGCTTTGACTTATGGTAATTGATAAAATCTAAACCAAAGTTCACGTGTATGCCGAATAATTAAACCATACTTTGAAGCTTGATGTAATACACTTGAAGGGGGTCCACTCCATCATGGGTAGCGCAACTCACTACACCAAAGTTTAAGAAAAGTAAGTCTAACTTGGTCTACGCCGATATAATGTTTTAAATATGAGAGGGGGTCCACCCCTTCCCGATACCATGCTTACGAATTCCTCATGAACTTGACGTCACCATCATGTTATAACTTGGTTCATATTTTTTTCTTAAACCAAAGTTTAATATTCACTGCCTCATATGGAGAGGGACGCACTCCTTAGGGGACCCATGCCATGTCACCCCATAACCTCAATATTTTAATAAATTGACTTTTTAAACCTTTGACTAAAGTGCCAATTTGTCCAAATTTAGCATTAAAATGCTATTTTATGCACTTTTAGCCCAAATAATGCCTCACGGGGTGCTTCGGCTGCCCGACTGATGTAGAAAGTGGTCCCATCGATAAAGTGGACGCTCCGGGTGTGAAAACAAGTGTCCCCATGTCAGAAACAGACTCCGTATTTGACTTTTATTACAATCTGAAGTTTTTTAATTAAACCATTAAAAAATGGCTTAAAAAACGAAAAAAAAAAATATTTTTTGCGAAAATTGACGAAACTCTAGGGGGACCTAGTACATGTCCATACGACTCAATTCAAATGCCTAGCATGGCGAAAAACACTGATATGAACGCTCTAATAACCTCCCTAGGCCGCAACACCAAGATGACTACCCCAGCTTTGGAGGTGTGAGTGAAAAACTCATAAATTATTAGTCGTTTGTTCAACAACCAATAATAACCAAGGGAAAAAACACTCTGGGCTAGTCGGCTTGATGCCTAAGTCTGGGAAGCCGAGCCTTTTATAAAAAATTAAATGCTAGTACATTTTTTACAATTTCCCCAAGGGGGTATGAACATGCGTTAAAAAAAATAAAACAACCCTGGAAGCCTGAAAGGACCTTTGAACTCTGAATATGAACAAGTATCTTGTTCATCACTGGCGGCTCACTAAAAGTCCAACTAGGTGCAGCCTAGTCGGTAACAGATTCCATAATGCAAGTACCAAGTAGCAATATCCAAAAACAACACAATGATTTTACCCATAAACAATTCCATAATGCAAGTGGAAATAGCCAAAAAACAACCTTCAAAATGAGGTTAAGCCGCTAATACATATATATTCAGATTCCAAAATCAGCCTTTATATATGAGGCTACAAGTACAATACTACATCAACATGAACAATGAAAATATAAAGAAAACATGAGCTGAAGCCCGAAGACTAATAGTCATCATGCTCGGGCTCATCTTCATCCTCCACCAATATGCAAAACAAAATGTGACCACACTGTCAATATTCAGCAACCAACCAGTTGCCAACACCGTGTCCACTTCTTGAGCCTCCACCGTGACCTTTGCACCACCACCATGAGTTGGAAATGGAGGCATGGGATGCCAAAAAGCCATGAGGATGAGCCATCCTGCCTAAGATAATGTATAAACTAAAGCCAAAGATCCGTGATGATGAACCATAAACCTTGAGCTATGCCAATGCACCGTTAGTTATGCCAATGGACCGTGAGCTACCAATGAGCGTTGGGGATAAGCCGTGATGGCAAAAAGGAGGCATGGGTGTTATTTTATAACAAACCCAAGGCATAAAGAACATTCTGGAAGCCTCTAAAACCGTAAGCCGGAAAAGGCAAAAACCCAAAAAATTAAAAAAACAAGTGTTTTAGGCGGACTATGGAAGGAAACGCGGGATTTTAGTGAAATTCGATTTGGAAACGTGTTTCCGTTTTATGGAAAAGAGCTTCCGACACGTGAAACGGTCCCCATCAATTGGAAACAGGTTTCCTTACCGTACAGTACGGGTTTCCAAGTTTCCGTCAGGAAACGGGCTGGAAACGTGGGGGGGGGGGGGCAAGTTTCCTGCAACATAGCACTCTACCAAGGTGACATATGTATGACAGATAGCAAATAGGAAATGGAGGTGTCTCACAAATGGATAAAGTACTTGGGTATGCTTCCCTTAGACTCTAACAAGTTTTCCTTTGCACTTTGTTTGCAATGTAAGTCAACCTTCAAAGGCAGGTGCCCTGGAAGCCTTCTCGGCTCCAGTACTGAAAAAGAACCCAGCTTTGGCAAGCTAGTCTCACCATGATGTCTTGTGGGGGCACATGAGCCGAACACTATACAAGGAGTGAGTGCTCATCCTTTGACCATTAATCTTTTCAAATCACTTTACATTTCACAAGATAGTAGCTAGCTTACAAGAGCAGGTTCCCTAGAAAGCCTTCTGGGCTCCAGTAAATGACTGAGGCCTAGACCCACTACCAACGAGCAGTCCATAGCCCCGACGGGTTTGTCTCTCCTTGCCACCCCTGTGGAGGGCATATTGAGCCTTACATTATTCAAGGAATGAGTGCTCAAACTCTTGGCCATTGACTCCTTTTTAAACATTTATACTTTTTGCATCCTTTAGATATAACTTTTATGCGTTCTGATGCTTTAGTGTTTAGCAACACTGTAATGATGGAGCACTTGCTTTGAGAACTAAAGGAGACCTACCCTGTGAACCCAGACACACTGGCCAAGCCACATACTTCATAGCCAGAGACACAAAGCAACATGGAGTCTATCATACATAGGGGTCACAATGGGGAAAAGGATCTTCAATCTCACAAGACTCAATCAGTCTAAGCCATGGGATAAAATCAAAGATGGATGAACTGGATGGACGAGGATAAGTGACATGGAACCAACCTAGCACTAAGGTTTACAATTTGTACAAGCATGGCATGGACAACAGTCTTCACATCGAGTCCCTTGATTAATCATAGCACAAGTTAAAGCAATATAAGATATAAGCATAGGTCACCATAATCATCCTAACCTGATAAGCATAGGTGTCTGACATACATCATAGAGCAAAATCAAACCAAGGAAATGTATACCTAATCTCATCAAATGTATACCTGTCTCCAACTGATAACGCCCTCTATAACTGTATGTACCAACTCTGATCTGTTGCTCTGCTATAAAGAACTAGATCATCACCAAAGGCCTCTCAATGGACTCCTGAATCTCAATTCTGGCAAGGAAAATCTGATGAACAAGGCTCTGGAATAACTGAAGCTGTAAAGATCCATGCTAATACCCCATGTAAAAATAGCCCGGAATAGAATAAAACACAAGTCTGCATGCTGCATCATGGAAGCCCAGCTACAAATGTATATGTGATAATAGGCACCAACCTACTAAAGACAACAATCTCCTCAACTAAGCACCAACTCAATAAGATCTTGTGTAGGCACCAACCAACTGAAGAAATAGGTACGATAATGTTGATATAATGACCTCAAAGATTGTGCCATAATCTCTTCTTAACATTGTCATAAGACCTACTCCAAATATGTGCCATACATTGTTGAAAAATGATAACTCTGAAGGTCCTCACTCATAATTTTGGTGTGGGTATGATGAGGAGGACTTAGACTTTGTCTTTTGTATTTTATGTATTAAGTGAATTTTATATAAATAAAGTAATGTTTTATACTTTATAGAGTGGGTCTCACTTAAGTGATTATTTAATAATTAAAATGAATTATTATTAAAAAGTGAGTGCATTAAATGATGGCCCTTGATTTTGTAAATGAATCTCAACCCTACATTAGGTGGTTAAGATAAGTAGTTACAAATTTAAAGTATAAAACAAAGAGAGAGAGGACAAATGAAACTCACCATCAAAGAGGAAGAAGAAGAAAAGAGAAGGAGCAAGAAGAGATACCCTAGCAAAGGTGGCACAAATTCCAAGAGAAGGGTAGCAACACGGTTCCCTAGACAACCTACAGAGACCGTACAACAATACCTATGCATTAATTGCAATCACACATGTGGGCACAAATCCCAAGAAAGTGACAACATTTATTGTCGACTGTACTAGTTGTACAACATTTATTGCAGACATGTGTGGGCACGAATTTCAAGGCTGAAAGTAAAACAGAAAAAAAATGTCCCATACAGCACGTCTGAACAGTCGTACAGCTGTTAGTTGGCACGATTTTCAAGGTGGTGAGTGCTGCTGAAATTAATGTTTGGAATTTTGTCAGTGAGGGTTGAAAGCAAAATTCAATGTATTGAAGTTTTTTGAGTATTCTTCTTTAAAGAGAAATTTTCTTCTTCAAGGTTTTGGTAGGTCATTTTAACCAAAAATTTATGTGTTTCATGTGTTTGATTGATACTTCAGTTTTCAAGAAGAACTTGGAGTGGCGGTTTTAATTCTAAAATATGAGTAAAATTTTAATTAAAACCCTAGATATTCAAGTGTTTGACAGAATGTATGAATGAGAAGTTTTCATATTAATGTCATTATTTTCTTCATGGCATCAGAGCAATACTGAAGTATTAAGCAAGTTTGTGTTTCACAGTAAAGAAGTGCAGAAGAAGTGTTGTATGTCCAGGCACAGGTGGGTGGTTGTCAAAGTCAGAGAGTGGGGCAGGAGATGCACCTGATCGACATGTGATTTACATTTCTTCTGATGAGGAGAGTGGTTCTCTCCAGAGCACTAGCAGGAGACTCAGTTAGTTTAGTGATGGTGATGAGCAAGTGGATGAGGCTCAGGTCAAGTCTAAGGCTTCAGAGTTCCAATATGGTGTTGAGCACTTGTATCCGAGAGAGATTCCAGAGCAGGAGGGAATTGTTTCAGGGGTCAGAGATGGAGATGGTGTTGTGGACCTTCCTCGTTGGGAGGGAGTATGATGAGGAGGACTTAGACTTTGTCCTTTGTATATTTATGTATTAAGTGTATTTTATATAAATAAAGTAATGTTTTATACTTTATAGAGTACATGTGACATAGTCGCAATAACGCACCCACTCTTTTGAGTGGTCTTATTGAGCGTGCAGCACAGTCCAGAAGCGTTATGAGGGTAAGACCAACTCAAACGCACTCCAACGGACTACACCTAACCTACGGAAACCTTTCCTTAACACTGTATCGTTTTAACACTTTACTTATTAATTGTCTCTACCCACACTTAGCCAATTTTCATTACACAATGCAATCAAGTAAAACACAACACAATGTAAGGGTGGGGTTGCCAAACCGGCCAACCCCGTTAACTTGTATTATATGAACAGTTTCCAAAAATGGAGTTGCCACAAACCGACAGAGCTCCGGGTGTGCACCCAACTAGCTGCAACACCTCTGTTACAAAAATACACCTAGTTTGAGCTAACCCCCCCTCCACAGGCATCTAGCTCTCAAGACTATCGAACTTCGCTAACCCTTGTAGCTGTCGTCAATTGCCTTCTGGACTGAACTCATCTGGGAGCACCAATTTGCCAGACCGCAGCTTCTTCGCAACCAACTATGTTTTCTGAGTAAAGTCTATCTTAACGACTTTCGTTGCGACTCGCTTGGAAACCTCCACAACACGTCTGCCTTAGCGACTTGTCACTCTTGCATTTTTGCTACCTTACTTCCAAATGAGCGGCGCGTCCTTATAGCATCAAGTGGGAGGCGCCTCTCCTTAGCGCACACATCCACTGCCTTAGCCGACGCGTCTCTCCTGCCAGGGTTCACTTCCTTCCACAATCCACACCCTTCGCTTGCCGATGGCGTCGTCGTTGGGCGTCTCAACACGCTTCAAGTCTGGGCGTCATCATGTAGGGGCGTGCCTTCAAGTGGGTGCTCGGTCCAACGAATCCCCAACTGAGCGCGTCTCCCGCGCGACCAAGGTGGTTGTCGTGCGCGCTCCATGGGACGCGTCTCCATCTCATGGTGTCCTTCCTTCGTGCTCTCATTCCATTAACGTGCGCTTAGCTCAAGCATGCTGCCAACCGACGAAGTGCCAAGGTGTCGCGCACTTGGGCTTTCCAAGCTCCAAGGGCTATGTGTGGGCTTCGTTTGTGGGAGCACATCCTCGCTAGGCCCACGCGCTGCTCAAGTGTTATGTCACTTGGCCAATGCACCACTTGCCAAGGTTGTCGACTAAACTATCTTTCCCACATGGGCACCCAAGCCAACCTCTTGGGCGTGAAGGAGGTGTCACCTAGCGTATGGTCGTAACAACCTCCCCCATCGAAATACTTGTCGTCCTCGACAAGGTGTCTGAAATGCTCCATGCTTCCAAACGATGTTGCTGCTAACCGCACCAAACTGTTTTTGCTAAGTCCACTTTCCCTGTGCGTCACTTTGCCAATACACTCGTTTCAGTTCCCTCCATCGGCTGCACCATCCGGGTGATCAATCCGTCCACTAATCCTCTGTTGGTCTCCGTCTCCTAGTCCTCTCTACATAAGTTCCCCACTCGGTGACTTCTTTTCTGTTTGAACAAAGCCTACTCGCCTCATCCAAGGTTGGCGTTTTCACTTTTTCGGGTGCACTTCACCAAGAAGCATCCACGGCCCGCCTATCTTCACCAAGGGTAGGGGCCAAGTCATGCTAGCGTCTAACCGAAAGAGTTGAGAGGATGGTTTTCCCAACCATCACCCGTGTTATTCTCAACTCTCCGTCGTTTTTTCGCTTCCTGGCTCAAGTATAAGAGAAGTGGCACGTTTCCTCCAACGATGTCATTCCCTTCTTCAAACAATCTCTACCCTTCGGGGTCATCTAGCCATGCAACTGCTGCAACCGAAGTGTCCTCCTTCTGCGCTAACGCTGCAACTAGCTCAACCTCCTTATCACGCTGTCGTTCTTCCGCACTATTGCAGAACTTGGTGAATTTCTCTAAACTCGTCATGGTCGTTTCTACAACCCTTTCCATGGCTGCCAGTCATTGCTCCAACAAAACAACCGACTCCTTAGAAGCGAGTCGCTCTTCCAACCGAACAACTTCCTCTATACCAACGCATTCCTTGCACTGTTCTCCATCAAGCTTCCACGTTGTTGCGATGGGAGGGGACGCTGCCAACGTTGTCACCTTCCGTTCTCTCGGTAACTTCTTTACAATCCGCACATAGATGGGCTCTGCTCTCGCAAGAAACACTAAACTCTCTAAGTGAGGCATAGGAGTTGCCATCTCCTTCTTCATGAATTCCTGTACAAGCACAACATCAAAGTCGTCAAGAAGAACAACTATGAGGTTGATAACTCCCGACCACTCTCCAATCTTCAAAGGCACTTGGCGAACCAAGCCAACCACCCTCTCAACTTCTATATTGAGAGCCTTGAACGTATTTGCCCCTGGCTCAATCTGCAAATTGAGTCCTCCCTTGGCTCAATTTGTTAATCCAACGCTTCACTTTAGAAGCCTTCAATTCGGGTTCCTCATGAACGGACTCCTCTCTATCAGAAGGAACTTCCTGTTCTGCCTCCACTCAAAAACTATCTCTGCAGCTTTCTTACCCATTCCAACCTTCACTTTTTCCAAGTTTCAGTTCGCTGACTCTTTGTCCTATTCATTCGCTTTCTGCCTTCGTCTACCAATTTCCTCCCTTACGACACTCGGTTAGACAGGTTGCAAATCTACCCAAGGTAACTTCCCATTCAGAACTTGGCTTCACCTGACGTACTTGCTTCGTTTTGAAGTGCCCCAGCCAAGCACCTCCGTTTGAAGTTCAACTGAACTTCTCTGTCAAAACAAACCTTGTTGTCGACGCTCCTTGCTAGAGCGAGCATGTCCCAAGTCGTTGCCTTAGTGCACCTTGCTGAAATCGCATTGCCTTCGTGCACCTCCTGAGAGTGTTGTCGGGAGCTGTCACCAAGCGCAATGTCGGAGCACGCCTCCAACCAGCGCACGCTGTGACGGGCACTCTATGTGAACTGGCCTGAGCGCTCCCTCCATGGGCAATCCTGTGTGCTATTGAGCGTGTCCTAGTCGATGCACTATGAAGGCATCCTCTCGAGCGCACCTTTTCCACGGTCGCTCCCTCTGCTGTGAGCGCACTTCAACTGTCGCGCAATGATGGGCACTCCTGCATGAGTGTGCCCTGAGCGCACCTTCCTTGGGCGCTCTTGTCACGGCACTGCCAAACGCGCAGTGAAGGAGCGCTCTAGCAAGCATCCACTGAGCACTTCTATCAGGCGCTCTCTCTGTGGCGTGCGCTTCTATCGAGCGCTCCTTGCCAAGAAGCGCACTTCTTTGTCGACGACCTTCCAACGGATTGGCGACTCTGCGGAGGCGTTCCACCAAAACACACTCCTTCGCTAGGCACCGGGTCGCTTCACTTTTTGTCGAAAAACCACAAGTCTCCCAAACTACGGTAACCCTTCCGGCATTGTGACCACCTCGCCAAACCTCAACTTTTGGCTGTAAAGTTTCTCTGATACCACCTGCTTTCCAAGCAATGGTGAAAAACCAAACTCCTCGAACGTGGTAGCTCTGATACCACCTCCTTTCCAAGCAGTGGTGAAGAGACAAACTCCTCGAACATGGTAGCTCTAACACCACCGGTCACAGCGACAATAACGCACCCACTCTTTCATGTGGTCTTATTTAGCGTGCGGCACCATCTGCAAGCGTTCTGAGGAAAATACCAACTCAGACGCACTCCAACGAACTACGCCTAACCTGCGGAAACCTTTCCTTAACACTGTATCGTTTTAACACTTTACTTATTAATTGTTTTTACACACACTTAGCCAATTTTCATTACATAATGCAATCAAGTAAAACACAACACAATGTAAGGATGGGGTTTCCAAACCAGCAAACCCCGTTAACTTGTATTATATGAACAGTTTACAAAAAATGGAGTTGCCACAAACCAGCAGAGCTCCAGGTGTGCGCCCAACTAGCGACCATGCCTCTGTTACAAAAATACACCAAGTTTTAGCTAACCCCTCCACTAGCGTCTAGCTCTCAAGACTGTCGAACTTCACTAAAGCTTGTAGCTGTCGTCAACTGCCTTCTGGACTGAACTCGTCTGGGAGCATCGGTTTGCCAGAACGACAATTCTCCACAACCAAATGCGTTTTTTGAGTAAAGTCTGTCTTAGCGACTTTCCCTGCGACTCGTTTGGAAACCTCCACAGCTCGTCTGCCTTAGCGACATGTCACTCTTGCTTTTTTTGTTGCCTTCCTTCCAAATGAGCGTCGCGTCTTTATAACATCAAGTGGGAGGCGCTTCTCCAAGGTGGGTGTGCTAACTTTCCTTAGCGCACGCGTCGACTACGTTAGCTGACGTGTCTCTCCTGCCAGGGTCCACTTCCTTCCACGGTGTGCGCGCTTCGCTTGCAGATGGTGTCGTCGTTGGGTGTCCGACGCTCCTCCTAAGCGTCTTCGTTCAACGTGCTTCAAGTCTAGGCGTCGTCATGTAGGGGCGCGCCTTCAAGTGGGAGCTCGGTCAAACGAACCCCCAACTGAGCACTCCCATGAGCGCGTCTCCCGCGCAACCAAGGTGGTTGTCGGGCGTGCTACATGGGACGTGTCTCCGTCTTATGGTGGCGTTCCTCTGTGCTCCGTCGAGGTGCTCTCGTTCCATCAACGTGCGTTCATCTCAAGCATGCTGCCAACCGACGAAGTGCCAAGGTGTCGCGCACTTGGACTTGCCAAGCTCCAATGGTTAAATGCGGGCTTCGTTTGTGGGAGCGCATCCTTGCTAGGCCCACGCGCTCCTCAAGTGCTCTATCACTTGGCCAAGGCATCACTTGTCAAGGTTGTCGACCGAACCGTCTTGCCCACATGGGCACCCAAGCCAGCTTCTTGGGCATGAAGAAGGAGTCACCTAGCGCATGGCTGTAACAACATGTGCATTAATTGCAGTCACACATGTAGGCACAAATCCCAAGAAAGT
Source organism: Pseudotsuga menziesii (assembly GCA_001517045.1). Classification (NCBI taxonomy): domain Eukaryota; kingdom Viridiplantae; phylum Streptophyta; class Pinopsida; order Pinales; family Pinaceae; genus Pseudotsuga; species Pseudotsuga menziesii. The sequence goes on along the minus strand of LPNX010771826.1, from coordinate 218,436 downwards.
GACAACAGCATTTAGTGCAGACCATACCAATAGTATAGCATTTATTGTAGACATGGGTGGGCATGAATTTCGAGGATGAAAGTACAGCAGAAAGAACAGTTTCGTACAGCCCATGTGGACTGTTGACTAAATTGTCATTGATGCCAACAGGTGTGTGTCGGTGTGTCTTGATGCCCCTTGAGGAGCCTCTGAGGGTTGAGTAGGTGTCAGCGTCAAAGGAGACCTTTTGACTTTGTCCAAGCCCAAGTCTAAAGCCCTTAGAGCCCTTGGGACAATGGCAAAAGACCTGAACACCCTGTAGAGTGGTTAAGTACTCCCAAGTTGGTTTGATGGTATCCTTATTTTTTTTGGAGTGGTCCTAACTTTAGTACCCTAGCCCTAACATCCCTAAACTACAAGTCTTAAAAACTAAGTCTAAATTTAAACTTAAGCTTAAGCCATAATTAAAGATTAATAAAAATTATTTAATAAAGTGTTTTTTAGTCAAAATTAAATTTGAAATTAAAAAGAATTTAGTAATTAAATATTAAAAAGACTTACCTCTGAAGACTTTAGGTCAACCCCTTAATGATTTAAATATTAAAAAGTTTTAATAAATTAAACACTTTTTAATAATAATTAAATATTAAAATGTTTTAATAAATAAAACACCTTTTAATCATTAATTAAATATTAAAATGTTTTACTAAAGACAGCCCACTAAATACTTAAATATTAAACCAATTTTTTAAGAAATATTTTTTTATTTATTGACTAAGATCTCCAAGTCAGCCCCATAAAGTTTTTATTAAATTAAAATTTAATTAAAACCAAAAAAAAATCATTTTAGCCTAACCTAGGTCGGCCCCAACACTTTAACCCATACGCATATAAATAAACATTGTTTATCATTAATTTCATATGCAAAAAATTCGCTAGTCTCTGAGGTTTCTCGGGTTTAGGAGCAGAGTTCTGAGGCAGGCAGCAGCAATTCCGAAATTTCCACAGGGATATCCTTTTGATCAACATTCAGATTTCTTTTTGGTTTTAAATCTGTGTTTTAGTGGCCTTCTTCTTGAACAGACCCAAGCTGTCTGAGGAAATTCGTGGGATACACAGTAGCAGAGAATTGCAGACAATTTTTTTTTTTTGGGTCAATCTTTATATTTTTGCTGCTATACAAACAGTCCTGAATTTTGAAGTTATACCTCAGTGCCGAGGGTTACAACAATTGAAGAGCAGCAGTCCCGAATTTTTTCTTTTGGGTGGTGTGAATTTTGTACTCTGAATTTTTCGGGTAGTTGACTGAGGATGAATTCGCTAGCAGCTGAGAACTCTTGCTGGCTGTGGGAAATAACAGAATTGCAGACCCAAACTTTTGTTCATTGTTTGACTGAGATTTTCGGGTAGTATGACTGAGGAGATTCGCTGACATCTCTAAGGCTTTTCGTTGATTATGGGAGATAACCAAAATTGCTGAGTTTGCATACACAGAGACAAATGTTTTGACAGTCCCGAGTCTTGATAGAGAGAAAGACACCCGATTTTTCCAGCATGCACAAGACCCAAGCTTTGATGACGTGTGAGTGTTGCAGAGCAACTACAATCTTTTTTTAAGTTTTGGAGTAGTCATCATCCATAGTTCGAATTCTGATACAGTCCGAGTTATTTCCTCCAGGAGTTTTCTTTTGGGTTAAGTCAGCAAACAGTCTGAGTTATATGCTGCCTTCTTTACCACAGGTTATCCACATCACTGGCAAGTGTACAGTCCTCCACAGTACTCAGTGTCAAAGGGACAGGAAAGATTTGCCACTTTAGCCTACACGCATGGACAATGCGGCTGTATGAAGGTTGTTGACTGAGTTTTCTCTTTTGCTGGTCCAATAGGAGCAGAGGAGTGGACTGAGGTAGCTTGCACAGGGTTTATACTATGGTTGAACAGTCACGTTTTTGGTTGGAAATTAGCCTGCTATAGATCCGATTTTCTTCCACAGAGACATCTATTTTCTGGGTTTAATAAAACAATCCACAATCCTGATTGAATCTACTACACAGTTGAAGGTATGTTTGTTAGTAATGTGTTGATGCATATAGTATGGAGTGAGTGTGAACAAGTATCTGCATATACAGTAATATATAAACAAATGTGATGTGAAGAATGTATATGTACAGTAGAATGTAAGTATATTTAGTGAATGCAAGTGTATATAGTGTACAGACAAGTATATATGCAGTAAGAATATGTACATATGATATCAGTATACAGTTGTTTATGAAGAGATCAGTGATTGGTATGTACAGAGATCAGTAAGTGTACAACAGTATACAAGTATGCAAATACATGCTGTATGATCAGTGATATTAGTATACAAGCTGTGACTCATTATATAATGATGTATGCCTTGATTTGATACATGATGATGATGATGTGATGATGCATGTTATGATGATGCACTCTATGATGTACATACACTCCTACATTTCATGATGATGATGCATATCCTATGATGACATGTTCAAGAGACTGATGTTTCACAGACCTTGTTGATAAAGCAATCTCCTTGATGATGAACTGTATGATGATGATGAGATGAGTAGATCTTGATGATGACATGTTCAGCCCTTGATGTTTGATGACTTGACAGTAACCAGCAGTGTTGATGAGCAGCTTGATCAGCATGACCGTGATGACATGAGCAGAAAGATGATGTGACAGTATTGACTACAGAGAAGATTTGGCAGTGATCAGAGTGCAGATGATATCAGCAGAGAGTACAGGGTTTTGTATTTGATAGGTCCACAGGTTTGGCAATATTCTTCTTATCAGGGTGGCAGGACGGGGCAAGGAAAGGAGGTCGTAGCCTCCTTCCGATGGAAGCCGGAAAACTAGGGAGTGGCAGCTTCCTTCGGGTCGTAGCCTGTAAATCAGGGGGTCGTAGCCTCCTTCCAGTTGAAGCTGGAAAAATTGAAGTCTATATAATAAGGGAGTTGTTCCTTTCATCCAGTTATTTTTGGACAACTATTATTAAAAAGGCTTCCGTGGTTTTAACCCCAGAACTTGGGTTTCCACGTTAAAAACTGTTGTGTACTGTGCATCTTGCTGTCTTTATACATTTTGATGTTGTGCTGTGATTGGTGATCAGCAACCTGCTTTTGATTAAAGTTTTATGTTGTACAAATACTGATTCACCCCCCTCTCAGTATTTCAACATGGACAGCCGTACAGTTGTTAGTTGGCACGATTTTCAATGTAGAGTGCTGCTTAAATTAATGTTTGGAATTTTGTTAGTGAGGGTTGAAAGAAAGATTCAGTGCATTGAATTTTTTCTGAGTATTCTTCTTTAATGAGAATTTTTCTTCTTCAGGGTTTCCCCCAAGTTGGGGTTTTGCCCGGTCTTTTTGACCAAAAATTTATGTGTTTCATGTGTTTGATTGATACTTCAGTTTTCAAGAAGATCTTGGAGTGGTGGTTTTAATTTTAAAATTTATGTGTAAAATTTTAATTAAAACCCTAGATGTTCAAGTGTTTGACAGAATGTACGAATGAGAAGTTTTCGTATTAATGTCACATTATTTTCTTCATACACAACCCTATATCAACCCTCAAAACTGTCATAAGATCACCTCAAAATTTGTGCCATACTCACCTCTATATCACCCCTCAAAACTATCATAAAATCACCTTAAAATTTGTGCCATACTCATCCCTATACCAGCCTTTTATATTGTCAAATAGTCACATTCAAATCTGCACCAAAATCAGCCTTACATCAGCCCTCTATACTGTCACATAATCAGCTTCAAATCTGCTCCAAAATTCAGCCCTTAAAGTATCTCCAAAACTGTCACAAGATCATCTTGTAATCTGCTTCAATATCAGCTCTTAAAACATCTCCAAAACTGTTACAAGATCACCTTGAAATCTGCTCCAAGATCAACCCTTAAAACATCATAACATCACCTTGAAATCTGCTCCATAATCAGCCCTTAAAACATTTCCAAACTTGCCTTCCTCTCATAAAGTGCGCACTGCCTTATTTCAGATACAGTCTTGCTTGGTTCCTCTTGAAAAATGTGCCCCCTTTATGTATATATTCATATTGTTTTAAGTCACTTTTCATAGGTGGGCCTGTAAATTCCTTGTAGGGTCGACCTTACAGTTTGGCAGGGCCATTTTAACACTTCATATCTCCCCGGTCCTATAGAGTTAGAGTGAGTGCCATATACCGTTAGAAAGGTTTCAGAGTAATCTTTTCAACCATATATCATATGCTCCCATCTAAGCTAGGTCTTCATAGAGAAGAGGCATTCAAAGACAGGGTATCCAAACTGGGCATCAAAAGTCCAAGAATGTCCAACTGCAATTTCCTCCGGTCTTTGACATCAATGACACAATATTTCCAACAATCTTCCTCTTGCAATTTTCATCTTGAACATTTGCAGTCTCCCCTTGGCTTTAACATCAATGATAACAATATTTCCAACATCTCTTCTGTTGGGCCTTTTTGCCCTAATTATGTCAAAACTAACACAACCTATGGTTTCTTTGTTTTTCCCTAATTCATACAAATATCGGATTGCCAATTTTTAAATGGAACATTAAGCCCGATTTCTCAGTGCCCAAAAGGAGCAAGACTTAGATCCTATTCTCTCTTCTTCATTTCAACTCTCTTTTTATCAAATTCCCCTATACTATATATTGCCAAAAATACAAAAAAGACAAAAATATACAAAAACGCTAAAAATCAAATATTTTGTGAAAATTCCGAAAATATTTATTTTTTGTCACTGAAGAAATTTTGCTTATTTATTTATGCAATAGTTACCGCTACTATAATTTTCTGAAATTGTTGTATCATTGAAAAATCCATGAAAAGTTGAAAATCTCAATAAAAAGTGGTTTTATTGCCTAAACACCCTTAATTCAAGGTGACGTCAACCCTAGGGAGGGTGACGTCAACCTTCTTTAAGTTATCGTAGATTTGGTAGAAGTGTTTTACAGGTTGAATTTGACAGGAAGTTAAAACTCTAATGTTTACAAGAAGTTTCTAGGTCATTTCCAAGTCATCCGGGGTGACCTTGGGGGGATTTAATGAGCTAAATTATTATGTTCAGCCCTTATTGCAAAAAATTGCAGGTCTAGAGGCAAAAACAATCTCTAAATGCAACAATCATCCGTTAAAACAAGTGCGCCCTAGGGGGAATCGATTCTCCTCAAGCTGTTGATTGTCGGCATTTACTTTTCAGGGTATTTTCACGGTTGGTTTTGAGTTTTCTTCTATATCTATGTCACTGGTTTTTACCACAGAAAAGTGATTTATATTCTTACTTTTCCAGCATCCAGGATTTATTGCTCCTAAACCTTCTTAGTCAATAGGTATTTATTGTTCATCTCTTGTTGACTTTGATAAGGCATTGGTCTACTAACAGTAGGAAGGTCGTGTAGGGATAGAGTTGTTTCCATTGAATATCTTACAGATCTATTCTTACCTAGTTCCGGAAGACGATCATGGCCCAAGGAGTAGGCGTAAAACGAGGGTAGATAGCATTTTGGTGACATTGGGTATGTCTCCCGAATAGGCTTCGATCTTCAGCGCCATTCATAGTTGCCTATTAGAGAGGGTGCTAGATTTTGAGGTAACAACATTCATGCATGTTGCCACATGCCACACATGCATGGAGGCCTAATGTCACACATGTTGATTTTTCTTAAGCAGCATCAAGAGCCATTCTCTTGGAGAATGGAAACATCTGGTCAAGGCACCAGGATGTGGAACCAGTCCAGCACTGGGGACTCAGCCTTGAGCTAAATAGCCATTCTTTGAATGGAGACATCTGGTCAAGTCACCAAGATGTGGAACCAGTCCAGCACTGGGGGGACTCAACCTTGAGCTGAGTAACCATTCTTTGAATGGAGGCACCTGGTCAGTTACCAGGAAGAGGAACCAATCCAAGTAATGGGGGAACTCATCCTTGAGCTCAGTAGCCATTCTTTGAATGGAGGCACCTGGTCAGTTACCAAGAAGAGGAACCATTCTAGCACTGGGGGAACTTAGCCTAGAGCTGAGTGGCCATTCTTTGAATGGAGGTACCTGATGAACCGGTCCAGGACTAGGGGACTCAACCTAGGGCAGAGAGCCATTCTCTGGGAGAATGGAGGCGCCTGGTCAGTTACCAGGGCATCACTATAAGTCCTAGACTGGGCTTGAGCATGTGAGGCACTCCTATCCTTGATCTGTGGGCTTTGTGATCTTCTCCAAGGATTAGCTACCCTTGGTTAAGACACCTAGTCCCCTATCTTGGTGACGCAAGGAGTTTGAGATAAAAGCATTACTAATTCTCCCTATTTATGATGATGTTCTTTGAGTGGGCATGAAGGACCCCTATGACGACTTCTATTGACCACAGGGCACTTGAAGAAGACTTAAAGGTAAAAGTCAAAAATACATAAGGACTCTTGGACCACTAAGAAGTCAAAGTGAAAATGCAAAAAGATCTTTAGTACCACTAAAGGTAAAAGTCGAAAAGGTAAAAGGATAAAATCTAATATTATATTCCTAGCTTCAAGGACCACTTAAAGTGAGTAAAAGGATATAAAAGAAGTTTACTTGGCATTCATTTGAAGACACTTCATCATCAACGTTGAGCTGCTCCATAGATAATTTTTCGCTGGTTTTGGAAGTGATAGAAGATCTCTGTTTTGTGTATGCCCTAGCATGGAGCCTTTTCTAGCTAGGGAATCTCCATCATTCTTCTACAATCAACAGCAGTAACCCTAAGAGCTAGGGCATCATCCTAAGGCATTTTCTCCTCCACATCTGAGAGTGCCACCACTGTAAGCTCACCCTACTTGCAGCAGCATCAAACCCTAAGGAGCCACTATTGGTTGCGCTTGTTCATGGGAAGCAGAGAAAGGTCACTCATCCCTCTAGGCAGCCACAAAAGTAGCTTGGACAACAGAATAGACACACGGGCATGACCTCTCCTCATCTGGGCTGACTGTCTTCCATTCAGGTAAGTACTAAGTAGTTCCCCTTCACGGCCAGCTCCTTCCGCCTCCCAGGCAGCAGTATTTTGGCAGAAGCCCTAATCTGCTATTTTTGTGCAATTTGTTCTTACAACAAACTTTTGGACAAAGTGTGCTAGGGTTTGTAAACCCTGTCCAAGCCTGCTAGGATTTGAAAGACTTTGTGTAACATTCATCTCAGAATTCTGAGACAAACCTTCTTCTTCTACAAACTCGGTCATCTCATTTAAGGGATGAATTACTAATGCTTTTGGGGTTTTTGTCCTTTAAAGGTTTCCCCATGAAAAACATCTTGTGTTCATTGTGTTGATGTTTGCCTATCTACTGCACTTGTCATATTGGTATCTTACAGTCTGCAAAATTAAAGAATATATGCAAATGTTAAATTTCAACAACACATGCACAGATGTCACTTGTCACACATGCATGACCAACTGCTAAAATAGAAAAATGCTTGCATGTTTGGAGATTTGGCATGCAAAAACATGCAAGTCCATGCATGCCCCTGAAAATGTCATGCAACACAAACCCTAACTGCCAAAAATAGAAGTATCATGCATGTCATCCAAAATAGGCTCATTGGAATCCTGAGCTCAAAAGAATGCCAAAAATGTAGACATCTTTGTCATGCAGACCTTCAAACCTTGTCTCCTAAAAAGTAGAAAATTTGCTAAAAATGGAAATTTCCACCAAGACTAATGAAAAAGCTGTGCAATGTCTTTGACTCTAAACCTAGATCATATCACTGAACCAATCTGCATCTGAAACCTGTGGGATCCAACCTCTGACTATGAAATTTGTCTCTCTGGAACGTAGGTATGATTCTTCAATATTAGCTTGATGAAATACGCTGGTTCTTAACCCTCAAATTTGCATATGGAAAATCTGGGGGTTAACAGGGGGTAATCCTAAAAATAGAAAGTTGGAAACCTAAAGTGAAAACATGCTAAAATAGCACAAGGTGTGGTGTACTTGTACGGTGTACCCATAAAATATTGATCTCTTGGTAATTCCTGAAAGTGGCTGAAACTCATACATTGCAAGTCTGGAACAAGGTTGGGCTAGAATAAAGCTCTACAACAAGGTAGCTATATGGCAAAGGTAATCATGAACAGTTGATGCAAAATAATGAACTCTGTAAGGTTGAATACATCCCACATAATGTTCACATACCATTGATGCCAAATGGTGAACTTTGTAATGTTGAGTTCTCCCCAAATAATGTCCATTAACATATGTTGGAAAATAACACCCAAAATCATGAAGGCAAATCTGATGTTAATAGGACTTATTGGGGTGATTATTTTTGCTGAGAATGTAGAGATTGTGTCAATCAGTAGAGAAATATTTTCTCCATTGCTCTCAATCACAGGAACACATGCACTTTTATTTCAATGTGCTCTGAGATTGGAGGACATAGAATTGTACTCATTATAATGCAACTAAATAGTTGTTAGATTTCAAACATACAATATAGAGGCATCCAAAAACAAGTTATTGTCAAATTTGATGTAGTTAACAATGCACCAATAAGAGATATTCCAGAAAAGAACTACAAGCCCCAGTTTACCAGAAAAATGTAAAGATATTTGAAGTAAGATCCATGAAAATTACTTAAAAATCAAACTGAACCAATGTCATGACCAAAACTATTATTGCTAGAATTATCTGTATAACTTCCCTTGGAAAAAGAGTAACATCAATCAGAGTTTTACTTCTATAGGAAAATTCCAAATGCTGCACATAATGGGAGTGACGATTTGTGCATATAGGATAGAAATAGAAAAGAAATAGGTTTATGAGAAATAGGATAGAACACACACCAACAATTAGTGCAGCTCTACAAATTTCATACTTTTGCTGATAGTACAACTCCCAAAAATGGTTCAAATGTGCTGCCATGTAAGATGCCAATTGGTTAGTGAAAAACATTGTCAAATATAACCCAAAAAAAGGAATATCAATTTTCCTATTTCCATTCTTCTTAATCATCCTAAAAGATCACTATTCATTGAAATATTGATAGTATATTTTGATTTTCCTATAAAAAAAATTCAAGGTTGGTCATAAAAAAGGTCTTCATAACAAGCAAAACCAAACATGCAAAATTTTAAAAATATGTTTGGCAACACTGCATACAGATGAAATATATCCATCATAGCCATTCTTACAATACATTGTCATAAGAATCAATATTTCTAGGCATGGAATGTTAAAATTTTCTGTTCATGGTAACAGGGTACTGCACAGAATTAAAAAACTAATAACCAGATAACTTTAAGAAAACTATGGGAGAGGGACCAAAGATTCAAGGATAATTGAAAAAATTCATAAAAGATTGGTAATTCCTATGGATTGATATAGGAGGTAGATCGGAGAGAATATTAATAAGATGGAAGAAGGGGTTATTTAGGTTATCTAATTCAAAGATATTTGATTCAGGTAAGATGTGGAAACCCTTAAACTAGTCCCCACAAGGAAGAAATGAAGAACAGGGGATGAAAGGGTGGCTAAGAGGTTAGACAATTTTTTTATTTCTCACTCCCTCATTTTAGAACAAGTCAGAATAACATCTTGGGTGGAAATAGGTGTTGAATTTGATCATCACCCAATCCTCTTCCATTTAGCAAAGGAGTCAAGTAAACATACAAGCCCCTTCAAATATAATTCTAACTAGTTGCTGGAAGAAGAATTCATTAACCTAGTCAAATCTGAGTCGAAGCACTATGATGCCAATGAAAGAGAGTCAGCAAGTACTCTTCTAACCTCAAAGAGGTAAAAAAGGTTGTTTCGTACTGGACCTATGTCAAAATAACCAATGATGACAAAGCCCTAACTGAAATAGAGGCCAATGTTGCATATATATATGAAGGGAATACTGCAGGATGCATAGATAAAGGAACTAAAACAAACTTAAAAGATTTATAACAGAGGAAGAGGAAACTTCAAGCAGGAAGAGAAGCCACATGGAGATTAGAATCAACTTCCACTGTATATACTTCCACAGTTTGTCAATATTTTTCTGTAAGTATAAGATGTGCTTTTCAAGAAAAGGGGAAAAAAGTCATCTCCCTACCTAAAAAATAAAGATTTAGCCATTTTTAGTTGAGGTTACAAGAAAAGCATAAAACCAAGGCTAAATAAGGGAAATGCATTTCAAACAACAATGAATTATTACTAAATTTTATATCATGTTATAATAAAATAATTCCAACATTAAGTCTCTCTTCTATGCAACATGATCAACAGCTTCATCCTCATCCATCAACAATCAGAATCTTGAGCTACAGAGTATGAACTCCAGTTCTAAACAAAATTTATTTCAGATTTCAGTGAGTTGATGCACACCATACACTTCTTCTTGCACAAGAAGAAGCACGGGGGGAGAATAATTTTTTAAGATAAAAAGTCTTCACTAAAATGATATGCAAAAATTAGTTGGCCAAATAGCATGAAGGTAAGCAAGCTTGGGTTTGCTAGACAAAAAAACACAAGGATCCTTGGTTGCAGTAATCACTATGTTTCCTAAATAGTTGAACTATATCACCTTGCCACAAAAAGAGAAGCGAGACGAAGGGCATACATCACAGGAAAATCGTGCCTCTTGCAACTAAAACAAACTGCGAATCACATGAAAATGAGCAATCGAGGTTAGATCCAAGTCTCATCCATTTCATGCTTTGGGATGATCATGCTCATCTCAAACAAGGCGAGACTGCAAGCAAGAGGGTGCAAGGTGAGCTCAACATACCATAAAAAAAAATGCATTGCAACAGCAGATCGCATTGATTTCTTAAGCTCCATGTGGTTTGAGTTTCATGTCAAGCTTTTTGGGCTATAAGAACCAATATTGGGTACATGCCCACATGAATGACAAGACACAAAAGAGTGCCATAGATCAAGCCTGCTACTAGCAGCACAGTGCAAAGGAAAACCTACTCCATAGAGACTAAATTGAGGAATGAGTTGCAGGAAAGATGCAAACACATGGCTAACTAAACTACAAATATAGGTTATTTGCCAGAGAAAATTATAAAGAACATCTGAAAAATGCTCTCTTTGTGCACATAATCTGGTTCAAATTTCGAAGATCCAGCTTGCCACGATCACTGTTGCCACCTAATTCGCACCTCGAGTCGCGTGGTAGAAATCTTTGTTGAATTTTAGCATTAGCATAAGTACTTAAAAATTTGCAAATCAACTTAAATGACAAGTGCAGTAAAAATCACATTCATCACATCAACACAATAGACACAAGAGTTTTTCACTGGGGAAACCTTCAAAGGGCAAAAACCCCAAAAAGCATTAGTAGCTCATCTCGTAAATGAGATGACTTAAGAAATTCTTCCAAAAGTTCCTCAAATCCCAATCTAGGTTAAACCAAAATTTACAGTAAGATTTTCTCAGTAAAAATCAGAACAAGGGTTCAAACCCTAGTAACTGAAATTTCTAGATCTGACTAGAAAAGATCAGTACTGTCCAAAACAACAGTCTGCTCAAAAATATCAGATCTGCCCAAAAATATCAGATCTGCCCAGAAAGTTAGGGCCTGCCCAGAAACAAAAAATCACTGCCCAAAAATATATCAGGCTGCCCAGAATTAAACAAGACTGTCAAAAACAGTCTGCCCGAAGTACAAATCAGTCTGCCGGGAATTTTAACAGGCTGCCCGAAAATTAAAAAACAAGTTGCCCGAAATTTATTGTCACTTTGGCAGGCTGCCCAAAATTAATTATGAGCTGCCCGGAATTTTCCAAACTGCCCAAGCTGATAAAAGTTTGTTGATGCCTGCCCATAAATTATTTTTCCCTGCCCAGATTTCTTCCTGGCCTGCCTGAGTCTGTTCTACTGCTGCCTGTGGCTAGTTTGGGCAGCCCAAGCCTAGGGTAGAGCCCCATGCTACTGTTAGCAGACCTCGGTCTGCAATCCGAGGTGAATTTGGACCTGCCTGAACCCTTCGGGGCTTAGAACAGGTGCCCGAAAACCCCTAGCAGGCTGCCCGGAGCCCAGCTAGGGTTTCCTGTCGGCGGCCGTGAGCTGTAAGGGCAACCCAATCATAGTTAGGGCCTGCCTGTGACTCTGATGGGCAATCTGAGCCCTTGCCGAAATGAGAGAAGACTGATGGGGCAGAGAAGAAGGAAGTTGAGCCTGCCCAAGATGAAGGAGGCCAGCCCGTGAAGGAGGAAGACTGCCCGTAAATATCTGGGGGCTGTTTGGTGAAGTAGATCTGCCCGAAAATAAAGAGGAAGAAAAAGGGTGAAACCCTAACTAAAGAAATCCAGCTGCTGCAGCTTTGTGATGGAACCCTAGCTTGGAATTTATCTTCAATAGATGAGGATGATGATGCCCTAGCTAGACTCATCCATGCTAGGGCACAATCCTGAACTTTCTTCTTAACATGTGAAATCCTCTGATTTGCAGCAGAACCTGTGAGAGCAAGTGTGTGTGATAATGAGAAGACACAATCTTCTTTTCTAATCTTCATTCACCTGTAAGTGGGCCAAAATTAGGAAAGATAAAATAATAATATTTTATTCTTGTCCTAATTCCATTTTTTTACCTTTTTATCAAAAAAAGGTCCTTTTATGTATTTTTGACTTTTACCAAAAGTCCTTATTTATCTTTGACTTTCACTTGTGGTCTTTTTCCTATGGTCCAAAAGTCCTTATGTATTTTTTACTTTTGACTTTAGCCTATTTCCAAGTGCCCCTGTGGTCATTACTTGTGGTCTTTTTTATTCAAAAGTACATCATCATAAACCAAGAGAGTTACTAATGCTTTTACTTCACACTCTATGTGACACCTAGATCTGGTACTAAGGTAACTTAACCAAGGGTAGCTAAGCCTTGGAGAAGTACACAAAGCCCATAGATCAAGGGTCAGAGTGTCACACATGCCTAGACCCAGTCTAGGGATTACAGTGCCTTTCTGGTAACAGACCAGGTGCCTCCATTCTTCAAGAGAATGGCTACTCAGAACTAAGCTGAGTCTGCCAGTACTAGACTGGTCCACATCGTGGTCCCGGACCAGATGTCTACCATTCAACAGAATGGTCACTCAACACTGGGTTGAGTCTACCCAAGGCAGAGCTGGGTCTGTATCATGGTCCCAGACTAGATATCTACCATTCAACGGAATGGTCACTCAACACTGGGTTGAGTCTTCACCGTGGTCCCGGACCAGGTGGCCCCATTCTCCTAAGAGAATGGCTCTCGATGCTGCTCAGAAAAATCAACACTCCCTCTCGCATTCTCTACCATACCAAGCTTGTCACGAAAGTAAACGAACTTTGATGCAGCCAAAGGCTTGGTCAAGATATTTGCAATCTGTACGAATGTACTACAACTTTAGAGCACCTTTCTGCACTAGGTCTCTGATGAAATGATACCTCGTTTCAATGTGTTTCGATCTATCATGAAACACTGGGTTCTCCAAAAGCTTTAAGCAACTCTGATTATCGCATAGGATGATCGTTGAGTCAAGCTTTACCCCAAACAGATCAGATATCAGTTTTCTGAGCCAACCTGCTTCCTTGTAGGCATCACTTGCAGCAATATACTCTGCCTCAGTTGTACTCTGAGCTATGGAATCCTGCTTCCTGCTGGCCCAAGAGATCATTGTTGATCCCATACTAAAGCAATAACCAGAGGTACTTTTCTGGTCAACGATACTACCAGCCCAATCTGAATCAGTATATCCAGATAACATTACTCCACTGTTGGAAGTAACCCTGAGCCCATAAGTGTTGGACATGCACTGATTCAGAGCATTTTCTGTGTTTGGTCTTGTATGCATGAGGTGCATCTAGGATCCAAAATGTTGTCTATACAGAGTAGAGTCCATACTCTGTGAACTGGTAGCTGAGTCACCCAACTTTGTTAAGTTGATGGTCATGGGTACGCCCATAGACTTGCAATCCTGCATCCCAAATCTTTGCAAGATGTCTCCTGCATACTTTCCTTGTGTCAGGAAGATGTTGCATGGATTTTGCCAGTCTTCTAAGCCAAGGAAGTAATGCACTAATTCAAGATCTTTCATCTCGAATTCAAAGGTAAGCTCCCTCGTACACTGCTCTATCAAATGTTCAACACCTATAAGGAACAAGTCATCTGCATATAGAACAAGTATCAAAACATGATTATGAACAACCTCAAAGTACAAGTTAGACTTAGTTGTACTTTTGGAAGACCCCAAGTCATGGAGCAATCCATCCAACCTCGCATACCAAACTCTTGGAGCATGTTTCAGTCCATACAAGGATTTCTTCAGTTTACATACATGGGTCTTCTTCCCATGAGTCACAAAGCCTTCAGGTTGTTCAATATGAGCTTCCTCCTCAACCTTACCATTGAGGAAGACTGTCTTTAGATCTATCTGATGTAACTTCCATCCGAATAATGCAACAAGTGAAATGATGGTTCTAAAGGTAGTATACCTGTCAATAGGAGCAATTGTCATTACTGACTTTCCTGTTGGTCCGATAACAACTTCTCACACATCATTCTTCATGATTGACTTGTACTCTTCAATCATGGCATCAACCCATACCTGTTGACTTGTTGCTTCTTTGGAAGGTTCTGCACTGTCAAGCTAACTCATAAGAACTAAGTACTTCTGTGGTCTTTCTCTGAAAGTCCCGAGATGAGCTTTATGCTTCTCACCTTGTTGTACCATTTCTTGGTACCTAGCTGATCTCCTTTTGTAAGGAGGAACTTCAAGTAGTTCTTTTAATGGACTTTCAGTGTCCTCTGGAACATCTGGAATTTAATCCTCAAATTCCTCTTCCTCCCTCTGAGTTTCTGAAACTGGAAACTCTAGTGGAAGTACTTCATCTTCCTTTGAAAGATCTTGTGTTTGATACACCGCTTTCTCATGGAAGACCACATCTTTGCTGACCATCTTCTGTTAGCTTGGAAGTGTTGTGCAATGAAGATGTTCAAACCTTTTATGACACAACTCACATGGATCAACTACATGAGTGGAATCCTCGGAAACCATGTAAAGGCCTCCCTCTTGAACCCCAATCTGTACTGCTGAGCTTAGGCCTTCACTCTTTGCCCATAGAAGGACTTTCTCGTCCATAAAAAGGACTCTGAAGCCCTTGTCCTCTAAGCTAGCAACAGATAAAAGATTCTTCTTTAAACTAGGAACATAAAGAATATCATCAATATGAAGAACCATACCTGAGTCAAGTTGAAGTGAAGTTGAGCCAACTCCTTCAATCTTGTAAGTGGAGTCATCTCCAAATTCTACCTGAGTGGTGAACTTCTTCATCTTGTAACTGGTGAGAGCTCCACGGTTGCCTGTCATGTGCCTGGAGGCACCACTGTCCATCAACCAAGAAGTGGACCAATCTAAAAAAGAACCAGTGAGAGCAGAAGTCAAGTAGTACTCTCTTCTAGGCTCTTCATCCTTGTTAGCCTTGGTTTTCTTCTTATTCTTCTTTGGTTCTTCTTCTTCTTCTTCTTCTTCTTCTGCTTCTGCAGCAAATGCTTCAAACCTTCTCTTGGGTTTCTTCTTGTTCTGCCTGCAGTCTCTAGCAAAATGTCCAAACTTGTGGCAACTATAACAATCCAATTTTGACATGTAAGAAAACTTACCCTAAGGTTTCTTTTCCTTCTTTTGCTGAGGGAAAGGCTTCTTGAATTTCTTTGTCTTTGCTGCAAGAGTAAGGTTGTCCTCCTTGATTACCTTGCCAAAGTTCCTTCCTTCTTCTTCTATGCAATCATGCCAAAGCCTTTCAAAGGTTGGCCGATTCTCTCGTCCACAAACGGATGCCATGAAAGTTTCCCAAGAGCTTGGGAGACCATCAACCACTATTTGTACAAGGTCATCATCATCAACAGTAATACCAATAGCAATGAGTTGATCTCTTACCTGTGCAATCTTTGTGAACAAGGAACCAACGCTTTCATCTTTGTTCAGCATCAAAGTTCGTAGCCTCTTCTTCAAGACTCTTCTGACTGGGAGCCTTCTTTTCATATAGGTTGACCAAAGATGTGACGTTGGGCATCACTGACTCTCTAACAGAATCATAGATGATTCTTCTAGCCTTACCTTGCTTCCTCTTGTAAGCAAGCCTACCAGCATTTGTTGTTGGCTCTTCTGTGACATTAAGAACAATGTCATCCAAGTCATTCTCATCTAGAATGGTTGTCAACCTGGCTTTCCAGGAGTTGAAGTTGGCTGAACCATAGAGTTTCTCTTCCGGTTTGAAACCATTGGCGGCCATCTCTGTCACTTACTCAAATGTTAGATCTGCAAATCTTATCCCAAGATTTACTAAAAACAACAGCAGTGTCCCTTTACTGTGTTTTTACATGCTAAGCTTTGATACCATGTTGAATTTTAACGTTAGCATAAATACTTAAAAATTTGCAAATCAACTTAAATGACAAGTGCAGTAAAAATCACATTCATCACATCAGCAAAATAGACACAAGAGTTTTTCATTGGGGAAACCTTCAAAGGACAAAAACCCGAAAAAGTATTAGTAGCTCATCTCGTAAATGAGATGACTTAAGGAAATTCTTCAAAAAGTTCCTCAAACCCCAATCTAGGTTAAACCACAATTTACAGTAAGATTTTCTCAGTAAAAATCAGAGCAAGGGTTTCAAACCCTAGTAACTGAAATTTCCAGATCTGACTGCAAAAGATCAGTACTGTCCAAAACAACAGTCTGCTCAAAAATATCAGATCTGCCCAAAAATATCAGAGTTGCCCAAAAAGTTAGGGCCTGCCCTGAAACAAAAAATCATTGACCATAAATATATCAGGCTGCCCAAAATTAAACAAGACTGTCAAACACAGTCTGCCCGAAGTACAAATCAGTCTGCCCGGAATTTTAACAGGCTTCCCGAAAATTAAAAAACAGGCTGCCCGAAATTAACTATGAGCTGCCCAAAATTTTCCAAACTGCCCGAGCTGATAAAAGTCTGTTGATGCCTGCCCGGATTTCTTCCTGGCCTGCCCGAGTCTGTTGTACCCATGCCTAGTTTGGGCAGCCCAATCTTAGGGTCGAGCCCTCTGCTACTGTTAGCAGACCTCGGTCTACTATCCGCGGTGGATCTGGACCTGCCCAAACCCTTGGGGACTTAGAACAGGTGCCCGGAAACCCCTAGCAGGCTGCCTGGAGCCCAGCTAGGGTTTCCTGTTGGTGGCCGTGAGCTGTAAGGGAAACCTAATCACAGTTAGGGCCTGCCCATGAATCTAATGGGCAGTCTGAGCCCTTGTCGAAATGAGAGAAGAGTGATGGGGCAGAGAAGGAAGTTGAGCCTGCCCAAGATGAAGGAGGGCAACCTGTGAAGGAGGAAGACTGCCCGTAAATATCTGGGGGTTGTTTGGTGAAGTAGATCTGCCCGAAAATGAAGAGGAGGAAAAAGGGTGAAACCCTAACTCAAGAAATCCAACTGTTGCAGCTTTGTGATGGAACCCTAGCTTAGAATTTATCTTCAATAGATGAGGATGATGATGCCCTAGCTAGACTCATCCATGATAGGGCACAATCCTGAACTTTCTTCTTCACCTGTGAAATCCTTTGATTTGCAGCAGAACCTATGAGAGCAAGTGTGTGTGATAATGAGAAGACATGATCTTCTTTTATAATCTTCATTCACTTGTAAGTGGGCCAAAATTAGGAAAGATAAAATTATAATATTTTATTCTTGTCCTAATTCCACTTTTACCTTTTTATCAAAAAAAGGTCCTTTTATGTATTTTTGACTTTTACCAGAAGTCCTTATTTATCTTTGACTTTCACTTATGGTCCTTTTCCTGTGGTCCAAAAGTCCTTATGTATTTTTAATTTTGACTTTAGCCTTTTTCCAAGTGCCCATGTGGTCATTACCTGTGGTCTTTTTTATTCAAAAGTACATCATCATAAACCAAGAGAGTTATTAATGCTTTTACTTCACACTCTGTGTGATACCTAGATCCGATACTAAGGTAGCTTAACCAAGGGTAGCTAAGCCTTGGAGAAGTACACAAAGCCCATAGATCAAGAGTCAGAATGTCACACATGCCTAGACCCAGTCTAGGGATTACAGTACCTTCCTAGTAACAGACCAGGTGCCTCCATTCTTCAAGAGAATGGCTACTCAGAACTAAGTTGAGTCTACCAATACTAGACTGGTCCACATCGTGGTCTCGGACCAGATGTCTACCATTCAACAGAATGGTCACTCAACACTGGGTTGAGTCTACCCAAGGCAGGTTGGGTCTATATCATGGTCCCTGACCAAATATCTACCATTCAACAGAATGGTCACTCAACACTGGCTTGATTCTTCATCGTGGTCCCAGACCAGGTGGCCCCATTCTCTTAAGAGAATGGCTCTCGATGCTGCTCAGAAAAATCAACAATATTCAAACCACTGCGTGCGACCTTGGGGGCAAGCTCAAGCCAAGTGCTATCACCTGATACTCAACTCCTCTGTCTAGGCCAAGTCCTCGCGAAGCCAAGGGGGTGGTCCCTATGAAAATAATCTAAGGTTGTTTTAATCTATGAAAGTAAAAATAACTATTCTAGGAGTTAAGATGAAATGAATTAAAATATTGTCCACCAATCACTGCAAATAAATCTAGAAAATATACAAACCATTCAAGACACTTTGCAAAATTGATTTATGCATAGAAATAAAGTAGACTAGTGCCAATTGAAAGAGTGCTTGTGTATGAGGGTTGCTAGTGTAGCCTCGATGAAAGTGATGCAGTGTCTCAGTTGGTCAATTTTAGATTATTAAATAAGTGATTACGGTTCCATCTTGGGCACATGAATGTAGACTGGAAATATGCAAAGTAAGTATCCATCCTAGTGACGACCAGGTTCATCAAGGATTCTTCAATTGTTTTGTTCGAATCATGACGGCAGTGTCGTCAGGTTTTTATCATGTGTAATAGATCAAAATCATTGTCTTTGAGGGATAACTCCCTCTATCTCCCAGAAGTCGGTTAAGTAAATCTTGTTGAAGCAGCAAATAGACCAACCTTCGTAGAATCCTTCCGCTTCTAATCACCAAATCTCTGCATGAGATCATCTTGGGTCTGAGAGTCATAATCCATGCTTCTATAGGCTTTCTACTTTTGTTCCATCCGTATATCAATGGGATCACTTGTCCTTGTAGATCATGGTATTCCCTACAAGTCAAATCCCGTCAAATGGTTAATTTTACATACCCTAGGTGACTATTATCCTATGCTTCTTTATTAAACTAATCAGATCTTGAATTTATTCAATAACAGATGTAAAATTCTAAACATGCAACAATCACACAGATAGCTAGAAAATACAAACAACGAAAACAAATAAATTATGAGATACATAGGAAATATGTCCTTCAAATTAGTCTTTCATTAAATGACCAAAACTTACAAGGACACCTCAAAAAGAGATTTTTTTGCCTGCTAGAAGAGAAAAATGAAAAAACAAATCTGAGAACTTGCTACCCTTGATGCATATATATGGCATGTACAACATGTCTCTACGGTTGTATGTATCAGTTCGTACACTGTACAGAAATTCGTATGACAATACAAAATTATTGTTGGCGCTTATTTCTTCAACCTGCAATCGCTGCAAATTGATCTTCTCACTACTTCCCTATTTTTCCCTCTTACTTGGCCTCTTTCTTCGCCTTTGGAAAAAACTGTTTTTGTGAAGAAATGAAGTGTCTTTACCCTCTACATTGACCTACCTTTATAATTTAACTGAAGACCTGTTACCCCCATTTTGACATGGGTGTCGACATGTGAACTTTTTTGCACATCTTTAGGGGGGTTGGATTGTAAGAGGATTTCTCCCTTCTGAGCTTGATAGAAAATATCACTTGGAGGTCTATTGGACATGTATTGGACTACTCTCTACTAGAAGTGTCGCTTGATCTTGTGTGGAGCTTTAATGGCTGTACATATTGCTAGGGCATTTTACTTTGAAATTTCTATGTTTGTGTTGGAGGCCATAAAAGGGTTGCTGCCACCACATTGG
The DNA here is from genome assembly GCA_001517045.1 of Pseudotsuga menziesii. NCBI lineage: Eukaryota > Viridiplantae > Streptophyta > Pinopsida > Pinales > Pinaceae > Pseudotsuga > Pseudotsuga menziesii. The sequence continues at coordinate 198,448 of LPNX010771826.1, read as the reverse complement.
AAGGCAAAACCTCCATGTTGTCCACCAAATATGTTTGTCCAAATCCCAGGCTGCCAAATGTTGGAGTTGTTGACTTAGCTCCAAAAGCTGAGCTCTTGGCCGAATGGGGAAGGGAATGGAGTGCTTCCAAATATTGTGTTGATCCCAAATGCTAGAGTAGATGTGACAGAACCGAATGCAGCTATTGAAGTCGCCCTAAAAGCTGGTGCTGAAGCGTATTCGCATGCCTTCAAAATGTGGAGAGACGCACTCTAAAACCCAACACTTAACGTTGTGGTACTGCTCCACAGATGATTAGGGTTAACAAGTAAAATAATGCTCCATTATTCCAAACAATAGCAAGGTAACTGTTGTCACACATATAGTAGCTGGGCTACCATTTTTCCTAAGCAATCATGAGCATATTTTTGAGCCAGTCCTTTACTTTAAGATCAGCAGATGATGAGCTTCCAGTTGATGATCACTCTCTTTCAGTGGATCCAGAGCATTCAGTTTGATTAGTTCCATGCCATGACTGAGCCTCACAACCCCATATTTGATGACTAAGTTAGCCATTTTCATGACCCAGAGCAGAGTTATGACATTGCCTGTAACACCCCAGTTTTGACCCCGTTGCATTAGATGTATATGATGTATATATTGTAAATTATCATGGTGCGGAGCTAAAGGCCAAGGCCCCACCATTGATTGGTTATGCTATGTTTCGGATTTGAAATTGTCACCGATGGTGTATCGGGGCATGCGGCATACGTATTAAGTTTTGTCATCATGTAAATATACATCTTTAATTAAATGAACCCAACCAGCTATGCTCACTGCAACCATAATGAAAAGGGCATGATTCTCTTAAGGATAAGGGTGGGGGAATTGTCAAACCTTGAGCCATGAGAGAAATCCATGTGTCACCACCCTGTTTTGATTTTTCCATCCTTCTTTGTTTTATCCAACCACCACCATTAAAATCTCTGTTGTTAGTTGGGGCAGTTATGGCTGGGAGCGGAGTGTGGCAGGACTGTCAATCCTTGCCCACACGCACACTCCACCAGCGGGTTGACCTCACGATGGGCACAAGAGTGACTACGCCCCTCATTCCATTCTCACTACTGCGCATCCTCTCCACTGTCTGTTCATCTTCACGCATAGGCAGAGTTGTTCATCCTCACGCAGGAGCAGGAATCTTGCTCATTCCCAAGCACAAGATTTTCCTGGTTCTACTCACGCAGTTTTCCTCTACGGATTTTGTGGATGGAGTGAGTGTATACTTTCCTCACAGACTGATTCGTGGGTTGTTGTGGTCTCCCTTACGTTACAGTGTGTTTTGTTGGGGTCTTCTTTACATTTTGGGGACGAGAGTCTATTCATTTTCACACACAAGCATCTATTCTGTTTGATCTCACGCAGCCAGGATGGGAACCGCTTATCGGTTGTCATTCACGTTTTTCCACAGAGTGGAATCTGGTGTGTTTTCCCTCTGTATTTTGGGGTCTGGTGCAAGTTTCCCTCATGCACAGGTTGAGAGTCTGTATCTCCTTCCCCAGTGCGGCCTGTTGTAAGTCTTTTCCGCTTACTTCGTTGCCCAGGACGGATTGTGGTTTTCCCCCATGTTGTGAATTGTGTTTATTGATATGTTTTGGGACTGTTGTAATTCGCTTGGGAGTCGTTTTGGCCACAATAGGGCCAAAAACGACTCAGGAGTCGTTTTCCCTGTTTAAGCTGTAACAGCTGATTGATTGCATGTGTGCAATGGTTGGTCTTCGGACTGTGTTGGGAGCAGGGATGGGGGCTTGGGTTGCTTGATAAACCTAGTGTGTTTGGAAACCAGACAAACAGAGCTAGAGGGCTGGCTTTCTTCTCCACAACCCCTGAATAGCACTGGAAGGGAAGTCGGGGCCTGAGGGACTGTCTAGCAAAGAAAGGACTGATTCCTTGTGTTGGGTGTGTGTGGGTGTCTTAGAACTCAGGCTAGTTCTGGTGTGGGTGTTCCTAGCTCTGTAATGAGCTCACCAGCTTAGCATTTAGCCTTTCCCAACTTCTGGATGGCCTGATAAACCTGACCATGTTGGCTTGGCTGTCTTGTTGATGGCCTGGTAAACCCAGCTATGTTGGCTTGGCTGTATTTGTGTATCCTTGGCTATGTGTAAGCCTACTTGTTCCTTATTCCTTGGAGAATCATGCCCAGCTCGGGGGTGGCAGCGTTGCTGAGAGATTAAGGAGCACGTTGGCCTATGGTTGGGTGAAACGTTGCAGCGACATAGCTGGTTGCGAAACGAGTTCTTATAAGATAAGTAACCTTGTCTATTTTACTTCTGCAATCCTATTTACTGTTAATGATTATGATGAACATGTTGAATGAATGCCTGAATGAATGCATGTTGCTTCCGCTGTGTATGATAAATAATGGCATCTGTGTATGTTCTACTTCAATGCATTATGTTTCAGCATTTTTATGATTTCACATGTTCATGGGGCTGGTAGCCCGGATGGTTAACGCCATGGTAGCGTCCTCATCGTCGGTCGGAGGGTCGGCGATGTTACAGTGTGGTATCAGAGCTCATGTTACAGCATGGGCCTGAATGAGCCATGAAGGATGCAGTGACAGAAGCAGGATTTCTTTCTACCCAGCAGAGATCAGAAGTTGATGATAGAAAACTTCCACAAATTTGTCTAAGTGTATGAACTGTCGGTTCATCGGAACACTTCGCGGGAAGGACTTCTGATGTAGCGGAGAGCTAGGCGGAAACATACCCGACGGAGGACAGTTGGAAGGAAAATTGCAGAAAATTTTCTAAGTGTTCGACGTCCGTCGGCGGAAAAAGTTGATCGAGCGCCCGCCGTTGCGGATGGCTAGACAACTATGCGTCCGACGGGTAAGGCCTCCGACCGCCAACGCCGTAAAGAAAGTTTAAAAAAATTTCTAAAGCCCGAAATCGTCGACTATCGGAAGAAGATAGTGTTTCGTGTGTCGCCGTTTCGGAAGCCTAGAGCACTAGTCTTCCGACGAGAAGAGACTGCCGATACCGATTAGGTTATGCCTCAACAGATTGGGCCGCCGATCGGGAGAAGATCGAAGATGGTGGGCCGCCGTTGCGGCTGCTGATGGAACTATTTCGCCGATGAAAAGAAGAGAATCGAGCCGATCAAGCAACGAAGAGGAAGATAAAAAGGGAAAATTTCGAAAATTTTCTAAGTCCTGGAGTCGTCAACCATCGACGATGGTTAGTGGATTGAACGTCCGTCGTTGTGGCCACCTAGATGACTAACCACCCGATGCACAAGATACCCGACCGCCGATGCAGCGCATAGGCTGGTTTCATCACCGATTAGGTTTGGATAGTTGGATGCAAATCCGATGCAACGGAAGGAAATAGGTGAACAGTCCTCCGCATCGCCGATGCAAATCGGAAGTTTGGCGATTTGCCCGCCGAAATGTCGGAATGTTAGTTGGGATGAGACCCGATCCTGTACAAGGAAATTTTGAGTTTTCAAATGGGATTTCCTAGCAGATTTCGACTGTTTTTCAGTGGGATTTTCAGCTGTTTTCAATGGATTTTTCACGACTGAAAAGGAGGAAGTGGCAGCGATCTTATGCGCTAGATTGCGCGAAAATTCAAGATTTACAAAAAAAAAGGAAAAATAAAAACGAGGGCGCTGCCCTCGACCCGCCCTGCAGTGGCGAAGCCACAAGGGGGCAAGCCCCCTTGACCCCCGTCGTCCCCCTGAGACAGACGTTCTTTGAGGAAGAAAATTCTATGTTTTGGGAAAACTTGTAATTTTATAATTTTTCCAGGAGAAGGTAAGTAATTCTGAATTATATCAATGTTATGCATCTAACAGTTGTGTTATTAACACGTTTGCAGAATCATAGTCACCTTCAAGGGCAGTATTCCAGGTAGTGCAGTTTGGTAAGTAAGTGGTGGTTCAGTCATGAGAACCCATGATGGGTATGATGCTCGAGATTCCTATGAGTGTGCGCGAGATGCCATGGGAGAAAATGTCCGTAATGGAAATGATGACATAGAGTCTAATGGAAGGAGATTCCAAGAGACACCGTCAGATGTTGCAGCCACCATGAGAAACTTGATCAAAGCCCATGAAGAGCAGCATCAGTTGAATGCTGCAATGTTGCAGAGTTTGACAAACTTGCAAAGAAAGATAGACTTTGGACGAGGTACAGCAAGACCAGAAGGCAGTAAGGGCAGTACTAGGAGAAGGAGAAGGACTTCGAGTGGACCATCTGATTCTGAAGAATCCAACGGGGATTCAAGTTCTTCTTCTCATAAAAGAAAAAGAAAGAGACACCATAGGGATCGCTCTCGAGATGAATTTAAGAAAGCTAAACCTCCTACATTTGATGGTGAGGTAAAGACTGGACAAGAGGCTGAAGCTTGGCTTCTTGGGATAAAGAAGTACTTTCAAGTGCATGATTATTCGGGGAACATGAAGGCAAGAGTTGCCATATTCAATCTGAATGGAAGAGCATCCATTTGGTGGGAACACTTCAAGCAAGTAAAAAAGATCAGCGAAAGGAAACTTAAGTGGAAACAGTTCAATAAGTATTTCAAGCAGAAATACCTCTTCGACAGGTATTATGATGACAAGATTAAGGAGTTCCATGAATAGAGATTGGGATAGCAGACCATGGAAGAATACGCAAATAAGTTTTTGGAGCTGTTGAGGTATGTCCGATACATCAGAGATGAAAAAGTGAAGGTCCAACGTTTTTTGAGTGGATTGCCTCAGTCTTACAAAGATAGAATTGAGTTTTATGAACCTATGACTCTTGAAGAAGCAATAAGGAAGGCTAAGTATTGCTATGAGCAAAGCAAAGGTAAACCTGATTACCATAAGGCATGGAAGGACAAGAAGAATGAGAAGTTTGACCAAAGAAAGAAAGGTTTCAAACCTTCTAACTTCCGGAATCAACAGAAGCAACCATCCCAAGCTGCGAGTAAGCCAGTTGGAGTGACAGGAGAAAAGCCTAAAGATCCACAACAGAATAGAGGGCCACTTCAATGTTGGAAATGTGGAGGACCCCACATGCGCAGGAATTGTCCACTCGAGAATGAGAGTGCAAGGCCAGCTTATAACATTCAAGAAGCAGAAACAGTGGGTCAAGTAGCAAGGGCCATCCCTAGGATTTATGCAGCACTGGAAGACCGCCAGGCAGATCACCAGTCAACTGTGGTTGAAGTAGCAGGTAAGATTGTTGAGCAATCTATTTCTATTTTGATTGACCCTGGTTCTACGCACAGTTACATTACTCCTAGAGTAGTGGAGATTTGTGCTTTTAAGAAGGTAAAGCATAGAAAATCTTGGTTAGTCCAGCTAGCCACTGGAACTAAGAGAAAGGTCAGTGAAGTGGTAGAGAAATGTCCATTGGTCATGGATGGATTGGTCACTTGTGTAGATCTGAATGTTCTACCGCTTGGTTCCTATGATGTTCTAATTGGAATGGATTGGTTAGAAGCTCACAGAGTAAAACTCGACTGTTACAATAAGACTTTCGAATGCATGAATGAAGAAGGGAACCTAGTAGTTGTGAAAGGTATCCCAAAGGTGATTTCAGTACGGCAGGTTTCAGCAATGCAGTTAAAAAAGTTTTGTAGGAAGGGTTGCCAGTTGTATGCAGCTCATATTTTGGAGACATTAGGAGATGAAACTCCTAGGTTGGAGGACTATCAGGTGTTACAAGAATTCAGGGATGTGTTTTCCTGATGAGATTCCAGGGCTTCCTCCAAAGAGGGACATTGATTTCACAATTGAACTTGTGCCAAGAGTAGCACCAGTGTCCAAGGCGCCCTACAGGATGAGTACATCGGAGATGCTAGAATTGAAGATGCAATTGCAAGAGTTGTTGGAAAATAAGTATATCCGGCCGAGTGTGTCTCCTTGGGGAGCACCGGTTCTGTTTGTAAAGAAGAAAGATGGTACACTCAGGTTGTGTATTGATTACAGACAGTTGAACAATGTTACTGTGAAGAATAAATATCCTTTGCCTAGGATTGATGACCTCTTTGATCAAATGAGAGGAGCAAAGGTATTTTCCAAGATTGACTTGAGGTCTGGTTACCATCAGGTGAGAATCAAGGATGAAGACATTCATAAAACAGCCTTTAGGACAAGGTATGGACATTATGAGTTTGTAGTGGTACCATTTGGTCTCACAAATGCACCAGCTACATTTATGTGCCTTATGAATAGTGTCTTCAGCAGATATCTGGACAAGTTTGTTCTTGTTTTCCTTGATGACATTCTTGTTTATTCTAAGAATAAGGTGGAGCACGAAGAGCATTTGAGGTTGACATTGCGACTGCTCAAGGAGCACCAGCTGTATGCAAAACTGAGCAAGTGTGACTTCTATAGAGATAGAATTCAGTATTTGGGTCACATTATCTCTAAGGAGGTATATCTGTGGACCCTGAAAAGATTGAAGCCATTATGAATTGGCCTACTCCAAGAAATGTGACGGATGTAAAATCTTTCATGGGACTTGCAGGTACTACAGGAGGTTCATTGATGGATTCTCCAAAGTTGCACATGCCATCACTTCTTTGCAAAAGAAGGGGATGAAGTTCAAATGGACATCGAGGTGTGAAGAAAGTTTCGAGAGGTTGAAGGATCTTCTCACCAGTGCACCAGTATTGAAGGTTGCAGATCCAGAGAAAGACTTTGTGGTGTGTACCGATGCATGCGGACAAGGGCTTGGAGGAGTCCTTATGCAGGACAACCACGTGATATGTTATGAGTCGAGAAAGCTGAAGGAGCATGAGAGAAACTATGCCACTCATGATCTAGAGCTTGCAGCCATAGTACATGCCCTCAAGATGTGGAGACAATACTTGATGGGTAGAAGATTCGAGCTCAGGACAGACCATTGTGGTCTGAAGTATCTATTTGATCAACCTACTCTGAATGCTAGGCAAGCAAGATGGCTGGAGTTTTTATGTGAGTTTGATTTTGAAATCAAGCACATAAAGGGAAAGGAAAATAAGGTAGCTGATGCACTCAGCAGGAAGGTGCAGGAAATGCATGTGGCATCTCTTAGTAGTTGCCAATCAGATTTGAGGCAGCAGATTGTTAGTCATGCCGCTGGAGATGAATTGTATGAGCAGGTAAAAGACAAATTGCAGCAGCAAAGTCTTGAGAAGAGGTATGAGGGATATAAATTGGAAGAAGATGGACTTCTCACCTATAAAGGTAGAATTTATATTCCAGATGTAGCAGATTTGAGGAGAGTTGTCATGGATGAAATCCATCAAGCTCCGTATTCTGGTCACCCAGGATATCAGAAGACAATTGCTACAGCTAGAAAGCAGTACTTTTGGCCAGGAATGAAAAAGGATATGGCTGAGTACATTTCGAGGTGTATGAAATGTCATCAGGTAAAGGTTGAGCATCAGCATCCAGCAGGTTTGTTGCAGCCTTTGCCAGTTCCAGAATGGAAATGGGAAGTTATTTCCATGGATTTTATTACAGGATTGCCGATGACTTGGAGACAACATGATTCCATCATGGTTGTGGTAGACAAGTTGACTAAGGCAGCGCATTTTATACCGGTTAAGTCTACGCATAAGACTGATGATATTGCAAAGATCTTCATGAAGGAGATAATCAAATTGCATGGATTGCCGAAGGCAATAGTCTCTGACAGAGATGTCAAGTTCACTTCCAACTTTTGGAAGGCGTTGTTTGCAGATTTGGGTACAAAGCTAAACTTCAGCACTGCATACCATTCTCAGACAGATGGGCAGACAGAAAGAGTGAACCAAGTGCTTGAAGATATGCTTCGCATGTACGTGATGGACAAACCAACCAAGTGGGAAGATTACTTGCACTTGGTAGAGTTTGCTTATAACAATGGACAGCAGGCATCCTTGGGGATGAGTCCGTATGAAGCTTTGTATGGAAGAAGGTGTAGGACACCAGTGACTTGGGATAACCCAGTGAACAGAATTGTGCTTGGGCCAGAATTGCTCAAGGAAATGGAGCAAGAGGTTGTAAAGATCAGGTAGAATCTGAAAGCAGCACAGGATAGGCAGAAAAGCTATGCAGATAAGCATAGGGTGAACAGGGAATTCAGTGTTGGGGATCATGTTTACCTCAGAGTGAGGGCAAAGAAAAGTTCTTTGAAGCTTGGAAGTTGTGCCAAGCTGTCACCTAGATATTGTGGGCCGTTTGAAGTGCTTGAAAGAATAGGGACGGTTGCATATAGACTTGCATTGCTTGCTAGTACTAGAGCTCATAATGTTTTTCATGTTTCTTTGCTTAAGAAATATGTACATGATCCTAACCATGTGATAAATTGGGATGTGATTCAGGTGGAACCCGAGGGAGAGTTCCGAATCGAGCCAATGCGCATCCTCGACAGGAAGGTCACAATGCTCCGGAACCGAGCCATAGGGCAGGTAAAGGTGCAATGGTAGCACTACGGACCTGAAGAGGCTACATGGGAGCTAGAGGATGCCATGCGATTGGCACATCCATTTTTGTTCAATTCTGCGGAACACTAAGGTGATACCAGTGTAGCATTTTGTTCAAATTTTGTAAAGCACTGAGGACAATGCTATTGAAGGGGGAGGGGAATGTAGCACCCCGGTTTTGACCCCGTTGTATTAGATGTATATGATGTATATATTGTAAATGATCATAGTGCGGAGCTAAAGGCCAAGGCCCCACCATTGATTGGTTATGCTATGTTTCGGATTTGAAATTGTCACCGATGGTGTATCGGGGCATGCGGCATACGTATTAAGTTTTGTCATCATGTAAATATACATCTTTAATTAAATGAACCCAACCAGCTATGCTCACTGCAACCATAATGAAAAGGGCATGATTCTCATAAGGATAAGGGTGGGAGAATTGTCAAACCTTGAGCCATGAGAGAAATCCATGTATCACCACCCTGTTTTGATTTTTCCATCCTTCTTTGTTTTATCCAACCACCACCATTAAAATCTCTGCTATTAGTTGGGGCAGTTATGGCTGAGAGTGGAGTGTGGCAGGACTGTCAGTCCTTGCCCACACGCACACTCCACCAACAGGTTGACCTCACGATGGGCAGAAGAGTGACTACGCCCCTCATTCCATTCTCACTACTGCACATCCTCTCCACTGTCTGTTCATCTTCACACATAGGCAAAGTTGTTCATCCTCACGCAGGAGCGGGAGTATTGCTCATTACCACGCACAGGATTTTCCTAGTTCTACTCACGCAGTTTTCCTCTACGGATTGTGTGGATGGAGTGGGTGTATACTTTCCTCACAGACTGATTCGTGGGTTGTTGTGGTGTCCCTTACGTTACAGTGTGTTTTGTTGGGGTCTTCTTTACATTTTGGGGACGGGAGTCTGTTCATTTTCATGCACAGGCATCTATTCTGTTTGATCTCACGTAGCCAAAAGGGGAACCGCTTATCGGTTGTCATTCACGTTTTTCCACAGAGTGGACTCTGGTGTGTTTTCCCTCTGTGTTTTGGGGTCTGGTGCAAGTTTCCCTCATGCACAGGTTGAGAGTCTGTATCTCCTTCCCCAGTGCGGCCTGTGTAAGTCTTTTCCGCTTACTTTGTTGCCCAGAACGGATTGTGGTTTTCCCCCATGTTGTGAATTGTGTTTATTGATGCGTTTTGGGACTGTTGTAATTCGCTTGGGAGTTGTTTTGGCCACGATAGGGCCAAAAACAACTCAGGAGTCGTTTTCCCTATTTAAGCTGTAACAGCTGATTGATTGCATGTGTGCAATGGTTGGTCTTCGGATTGTGTTGGGAGCAGGGATGGGGGCTTGGGTTGCTTGATAAACCTGGTGTGTTTGGAAACCACACAGACAGAGCTAGAGGGCTGGCTTTCTTCTCCACAACCCTTGAATAGCACTGGAAGGGAAGTTGGGGCCTAAGGGACTGTGTAGCAGAGAAGGGACTGATTCCTTGTGTTGAGTGTGTGTGGGTGTCTTAGAAGTCAGGCTAGTTCTGGTGTAGGTGTTCCTAGCTCTGTAATGAGCTCACCAGCTTAGCATTTAGCCTTTCCCAACTCCTGGATGGACTAATAAACCTGACCATGTTGGCTTGGATGTCTTGTTGATGGCCTGATAAACCCAACTATGTTGGCTTGGCTGTGTTTGTGTATCCTTGGCTATGTGTAAGCCTGCTTGTTCCTTATTCCTTGGAGAATCATGCCCAGCTCGGGGGTGGCAGCGTTGCTGAGAGATTAAGAAGCACGCTGGCCTATGGTTGGGTGGAACGTTGCAGCGACATAGCTGGTTGCGGAACGAGTTCTTATAAGATAAGTAACCTTGTCTATTTTACTTCTGCAATCCTATTTACTGTTAATGATTATGATGAACATGTTGAATGAATGCCTGAATGAATGTATGTTGCTTCCGCTGTGTATGATAAATAATGGCATCTGTGTATGTTCTACTTCAATGCATTTTGTTTCAACATTTTTATGATTTCACATGTTCATGGGGCTGGTAGCCCAGATGGTTAACGCCATGGTAGCGTCCTCATCGCCGGTCGGAGGGTCGGGGATGTTACATTGCCCATGATGTACAGCAGCAGTGTGTCAGTGCCTTTCAGATTGTTCAGATCGGATTCAGGTATATGACCCAGGTGATGTATGGATTTGTACATATGGATTTTGTTTTTGCTCTATTGTCTATTTTAGTAGTGAGACTTGGTTAATAGTGGTTGTATGTTGGTGATAATCTATTATCTAAAGTATAAGTGATCTAGTTGCTATGTCCACGAGATTCTTTTGTATACTCATTGGTCTTGTCCTACTTGTAGTATGGACTTGGTCATTTCCCTTAGGGGACACAGCTTGCTATCCTTGGCACCATCTTCATTGTCTCCATCCATCTGTTGCCTTCCCTTCTTTATGTTTAACCCAGACTTGTAACTTGACTAGTGACATCTAGGATTTCCCCCACCTTCACCTCTATGTCGGAATAGGTCTCCATGTCTAAATTGTGTCTCGGTGTTGGTTTGTGTGATTCTTATCACAGGGATGGTCTTCCTCTAAGTCTTGAACACAAGTAGTCTTGCCATAAAAGTGTTTTTAGACACTAAGGCATTGAAACTTGAATGCTTATTCTAAACGGAAGCCTAGCCAACAAAACAAAGGTGTTTTTAAACACTGTTGCAAATGAAATATAGAGAGACGAGCACTCATCCTTTGTATGATGTGAGGTCGTTTACCCCCAAAGGGCAACAGGGTGGACACTCCATCACACCTATGGATGGTGGCAGGCAATGCAGGTCATACCGAGTCATTATCTGAGGCCTGCAAGGCTATTCAAGGCACCTGCTCTTGAAGGATGGCTAGTTAATAAAATAATGTTTTAAAGGAGTTAATGGAGAAAGGATGAGCACTCATTCATTATATAATGTACGGCTCATTTTCCCCTACAGGGAAACATGGTGAGACTGACCTGTCAGGGTTATGTCTTTGTCATTTTTTGGAAGCCCAAAAGGCTTTCCAGGGCACCTGCCTTTGGAGGTTAGCTAGTATCCTTGTTGTGCAAATAACTGCTTTAAAAGGTTGCTTGTTTATAGTCTAGTGGAGCATTCTCATTATTCCACCCATCTTTAAGACACTGCCATTCCCTATTGTTCACCTAGTCCAACTTATGTGTTGTGTATCCCCTTTTCCTTCAGCCTAGATGCTTGCAGTGCCAAGTGTCAAGTCTTTCCCTTGGCCTTACCTTGTTTTATTCACCTTCACCCTTGACTAGCAAAATGGCCAAATCTATAAATGAGTATACACTAGAGGTTCTTGTTCAGAGCAACTAATTACTTGGATTTAGATATATATATATTGTGCTTATAATCACCAGTAGAAGCCACTTATACTTAGATCTTACTGCTAAAATAGATAATTAAGCATGCATATCCATTTTGTAATTTCTGGTATCATAGTTTTCATTTGGGTCATCATTTGATCATTCTTGACCTGCTCAACCCAGTTTGACCAAGTCGGTATCAAGGTCTGGGATGAGTTTTGGCCGATGATTGTGGATGATGATTATTTATGGTCTATCAGTGTCCATTAGACATATTCTAGCTTCAGATGATGGTTTATTATGATAGCTTGTTTTATTTTCATGATTATCAGCATTTACAAGCTTTATTATTATTATTATTCTGACATGGATGGGGCCTTTGACATACAATTTTTATGGACATATGATGTATGGGTACTCATTCATATTAGATTTGGACATTCTGAGACAATTGATGCACCCAGTTTTCAGATCCATGCACTTGCAGAGGAGGTATGGGTCATTTTATCAGTTTGAAGCAACAGGTTGGCCTCAAAAAAGTCAAAATAAAATGCTTTGTTGTTGATGGTTGGATCTCCTAGGGCTCCAGCAGGGGCACATAGAGTGTAGCAAATCATTATTACCATATTGCTATGGTGTTGGGTCCATTTTTGCAGTCAGATGACGTCCAATTTCAGTCATCTATGAGATATGAGCAGTTTTATATTCCTAAGGAAACATTTTGATGACGGAAAATAGCTAATAAAGAAATCGATTTGAGCAATTGAGGCAAGGAAAATGCATGGAGTTGGTCTGAGGCATAGTGTTGGGATCACCTTCATCATTTGGCATCAAGTTCACTCTTCATCGGGTCCACGCGTCCTAGCATTCTCCACTTTGGGGGCTTTTATGTATTTTGAGGGGGACGTCCTAGTGATTTTGATCCCTCCATGTTATGATTGATAATTATACCTTGTTATTGTGCCATGGGTCCATGCTAGAGAAGGATGTGTATCGCCTCCTAGACCCCACCATGTGCTATGTCATGTTTTACACACTTTTCATGTGGTGCACCCCTCCTTGCGAATTTTTAGTGAGTGTGCCGCCCTTTATTGTTGAGTGGATCCATGTATTAGCTATCCGGCTAATCTTAGTCGTTGATTAGAGTGATTAGAGTGATTGTATCTTTTGATCTTGTCCCTTGATCTTTTTGGATCTAGGTTTTGTGTATCGAAGAGATCTATATCTTGAGATGCTCTCTCATTGTAAAAGGACTTTTGGCTCTTGGATTTTCAGAGATAATAAAATATTTTTGCACAAACTCTTGGAAGCTTTGTCGAATGTTATTGTGTGGAGATTGGAAAGTCTTTTCTACTTGGCATTATTGAGGATCTTTGCTTTTCCATATTATTTTCTTGCAAGGGCCATTTTTGCAGGGACATTTTGGAGAGGGCGCTATCGTGGGGGAGACTCCCATATCACTCCTTCAAGTCAATTTCAACTCAGGGGGTTTCTTCATTGCATCTTTCGGCATCATTTAGATTTTTCATGAGTTGCTCTGTAGATTAATGTTTCTAGCTTGTGGATCAATTCTAACTTTCGGGTTGATTGGTTTTGCAAGAGAAGGGCACATTGGTCACTTGGAGAGCATAGCAATTTCACTAGGGAAGCAAAGAGATCACTTGCAATTGTTCGAATTGGGAAGATCATCACCATACTTGACGGCCGCAAGAATTTCCAGGTGCGTTTTGCATGTATTTTATTTTTCAAGGGTCTATTCCAACTGTCACAACAAAACCCTCATTTTTACAAACCCTAGTTTTCTAGATCTGATAGCTCAGGTACTTATTTGATGACGACCATCAAAACCCACTTAGGAATAATTAATTAAACCCTAGATCTAAAGTTTGGCATTAATCTGACTCCATTTACCCTTGGATCTAGCACTAGTTTCCTCTAGTTGGGCACCCTCCTTGGGCTTGTGGTCAATTCTTTAGATCTATCATTTCGGTATGCTTGAACCCACTCTAAATCAACAAATATATCATTCAAGCATCTAGATCTAGTCATTTCACTTCCCGATCTACTCTCTTGGGTCTACTTCATCCATATTTGCATAAACCCTAGGTGGATCTAGCTTGGATACCTTTCATTTTGACTAGATCTATTTAGATCTACAATATTAAACTCATTGCGGTACTTTTCTCTTCAAGTTGGGTAATTTCCCATTACCTTAAGCCTTCCCAACTTGGCCTTAACTTCACCTACCACTTCCATCTTTCTAGATCTAGATCAACTTACTCATCATTCACCTCTTGTATCCATTTGCTTTTACCCTTAGAGTGTCTTGAGTAGGTGCGCTAGCCCTCGTAGGCTAGTAGGGTCTCCCCCTTGATCATTTTCCAGATTGATCTAAAGTGACAAGAGCCCATCCGGTGTGACAACTACCTTTTATCTTGTAGTGGACGAGGGCCTTGCGGTGTCACCAGTTAGCTACCTCACCTCTACCATCCCGGATAGGATACCTTTAGCGGGTAGCTACACTTTGTGTGATAACAATAACCGTACTGCTCCATGTAGCAAGAGAGTTATTGTATTCTCAGTACACACAGCAACCACTTAGAGGCAAGGTCATAACTTTGATCTTCAGCCTCAACGCAGTCTTGGAGAGAGCGATCACTAACACATCACTGTGACAATAGTCTTCACCGGCACTAGAAGAGATACTTCAACAGTTTTAGAGTGCCCATGCACTTGGTTCCAACACAACACACTTCCTACGTGTGGCTCAACCAGGGTTTTCCATGCATTCAAAAACTTGGGACTATACACTTCTCCATTGCACGCAACATCTACGAAACTTGGGTTTTCACACTCACGATATAGAGGTCGCAGTTTTCATATGGTCTTCACAAGTGATACACAGTGGAAATACATTCAGCTCCAACAATCTTTTGTGAAAACTCCGCAGCTCTCATTGAAAACACCACCAATGTTTGCACCAACAGAAACATGTTCCAACACTCTTCAAGCTGCAATGAGGGATTTCATTCCTTTCATGACTTGACAAATAGAATACCTCAGCGATAAAGAGATATCAAAATTGAAAACAATATTCATAAAAATTGCATGGCCAAGTCTTCACATGCATGTAGCAAGACAACAACCCCATGTCGTCTTTAACTTTAAGCAAGTTTCTTCCAATCAAATTCTCCATATCATCTTGTCTTCTCTATGTAATTACACCAACAACATAATGAAGCGATGTCAACTATATCCACAAAGGCCAAATCTTCACAAGGCAAGATCATTTTACAGGATGGTGAAAACACACAAGATCACACCTTGCGAAACAAAAGTACTGATGTGATTATGTTGAGGTTTCTTCGAGCAAGGGATTCCAATGGCAGCTCCAGTGGAATCCCTTGCTTTTTGAATGTATCACTAGGGTTTTCCATGCATTCAAAAACTTGGGACTATACACTTCTCCATTGCACGCAACATCTACGAAACTTGGGTTTTCACACTCGCGATATAGAGGTCGCGGTCTTCATATGGTCTTCACAAGTGATACACGGTGGCAATACAATCAGCTCCAACAATCTTTTGTAAAAACTCTGCAACTCTCATTGAAAAGACCAACAACGTTCACACCAACAAAAACATGTTCCAACACTCTTCAAGCTACAATGAGGGATTTCATTCCTTTCATGACTTGACAGATAGAATACCTCAGCGATAGAGCGACATCCAAATTGAAAACAATCTTCATAAAAATTGCATGGCCAAGTCTTCTTACGCATGTAGCAAGACAACAACTCCATGTCGTCTTTAACTTTAAGCAAGTTTCTTCCAATCGAATTCTCCATATCATCTTGTCTTCTCTATGTAATTACACCAACAACGTAATCAAGCGATATCAACTGTATCCACAAAGGCCAAATCTTCACAAGGCAGGATCATTTTACAGGATGGCGAAAACACACAAGATCACACCTTGCAAAATGAAAGTACTGATGTAATTATGTTGAGGTTTCTTCGAGCAAGGGATTCCACTAGCAGCGCCATAATATCAATGATTGGAACGTAGGTTCACCATCGGACACCAAGAGAGAGGTTGCACTTCCACGTCGTCTTTAACTTTAAGCAAGTTTCTTTCAATCGAATTCTCCATATCATCTTGACTTCTCTATGTAATTACACCAACAACATAATCAAGCGATGTCAACTGTATCCACAAAGGCCAAATCTTCACAAGGCAGGATCATTTCACAGGATAGCGAAAACACACAAGATCGCACCTTGTGAAACGAAAGTACTGATGTGATTATGTTGAGGTTTCTTCGAGCAAGGGATTCCACTAGAAACTCCATAATATCAATGATTGGAACGCAGGTTCACCACCGGACACCAAGAGAGAGGTTGCACTTCACAATGCACCTCCACGATCTCCAACTCTGGATTCACTCTTTGCACTAGTATGCAGCTCCACTTCTTGCTCCAGACAGTTTCTATGACACACGCACCAGCAGCAATATAATGCAAACGCATGATTGTGGAGGAGAGTTCTTTATGCAGTCAACACGAGATTAGGGTTGGCACAGCAATGGATCACTCCAGCAATCACTCCAACGATTCTCAACACCAATGATCAGTATTCTCCACCAATTCGTGCTCGGCTCAATGGCGTCCAATTGCATGTGCTTGGCTCCACACTTGGAATCTACATGATCGTGGTCACAGGATACACCAAATGAGGTCGCAGTTCCATGGGGTAACAGCTCTACACAACTTCACACAAAAACTCCAGTCATAGGTTGGCATGTGAAGACTCCAAGACTCCATTTCTCCAAAGTCACAAATCTCCTTCACGCAATGTCTAGTCCTCGATGAAGAAAGTCTTGTGGCCCTAAATAAATTCCTTTGATACTTGATTTCTGCACTCACTTTCTCTTCTAGAACACACTGATCTCGTCACTCTCCTTGATAATGAAGCGATTTATACATTTGTCGTCGTTCTTTGGACATTGAACATCCCACAAATTTCGACCAACTCGTCCCATAGGTCTCGGTCTCTATTCACCTCCACTGGTGTATTGAACAGGGATGTGAATACACATTAGGTCACGAGAGATAAAAAGCAAATAAGGACTCAGGCGGAATGAGAGAGAGAAGAAAGGGCTAGGCTGGAACAACGCAGTCTCTACCAAGGAACAAGCAGAACAGGGACAACGTCATTGCACAGAAAAATAACACACCCACACCCCAAGCACTGTAATGCAAAGCATGCATGAGGATGTACACAAAGTGTGGAATTCTAGAAAGCCGAGGGAAGAACGCAGTGTAAT
Organism: Pseudotsuga menziesii; assembly: GCA_001517045.1. Lineage (NCBI taxonomy): Eukaryota > Viridiplantae > Streptophyta > Pinopsida > Pinales > Pinaceae > Pseudotsuga > Pseudotsuga menziesii. The sequence goes on along the minus strand of LPNX010771826.1, from coordinate 181,345 downwards.
GGCGATCAAAGACGTACAGAGTTCAAAAAACGCAGGCCTCTCGCAGTCTTCAAATTGCAAACAATATATGTACGCAATCAGAAAACACAACTCTGGTGGAGAGAGAGGAACGTAAGGGAGATAGACTGCAGATTATTCACGCACATCAATGCAGCAAAGACATTGCAAAGAACATCAAGGGAATAATCAACACGCAGGCCACTCACAGGTAGTGAGATGCAAAAATTAGGTATTCAAGCCTGAGGAAAACCGTTCAGAGGAAATGAAACATTAGGCTGGCAGAAGGTAGACTGTCAGGCAGAGAACGGCAGATTGAGGCAGGCAGGAATTATGGCCAGGAAACAAATTGCATGGAGCAGAATTTGCAGGCAAGATTGAGGAGCAGATCTGGAGGAATTTTTGCACAGGCCACTGGCTCATAATGGGCTCTGATACCACTGTTAGGTGCCCACTAGGGCAGATAGAATTATTGGCAGACACGAATCCAATTTCGATAAAAAGAATAATCACACAAACAAAGAAGATAGGAGTGAAAGCGCACATATTCTCATTAATTGAATGTAAATTTATACATGAGAATGTCCCTTGGATTTGTCTTCCAAGTGACTCTTGGGACTCCTGGATGACTCTTGGTCTATTCACCAATGACCTTTGGTCTTCCCCTTACGTAAATAGGGAGATAATCCTAACACCAAGGATTATGTTCCCAACAATTCGATAGTTGTTTTGTATTTGTCTCTTTCCTTCAATTTGGTCTGTAATGTTCTTTCTCTTGATAACTGAAATTTTCTTTTTCATTTCCTGAAAAGTGGACCACCAGACCGAAATTTTTTAAATCAGAGAATCCCGTAATATCCATTAAATAATGAATTATTTATTATATGAATATATCATATAAGATTGATGATACGAGATTCAATTGGCATTATATAAACAGATTTATGTTTTTGGGGATAAGGCAATACTGATCATTATTACAACGTAAATATATAATATTGATCTACATGATTATTATTACATAATAAATATTTATACATTATTACATTAAGGGTAAAATATGCTAGGTATATTGATTTATAATAAGGCATTGAAAATATTCAAGAGTTCAGAGGCAATAACTTTCAGTTAGGATGCCTGATGCAACTGCACAATATGTTGCACTAAAATACTATTTCCACTCACAAAGCGTAAAGAGCATCATATCCACGAATGAATGAAACATCATTTACATGAATGAATGATCCAGGAATCAGCTATCCAACAATACAAAAAAATTGGTCAGTTTTTTTTGGTCCCTACCAGTCCCTTTCATCCCTCCACAAAATTCATTCCTCTTATCTATCCAAGACTCAAGTATCCAGTGAATTTGTCTCACATCCACCTTACACCAAATATCCCAAACCAAGTATAAATGTCCTACATGAACTTATCAATAAATTAATGTGTTTGTAAAATGCATTTATGATATTTTTATGCTTTACATACTAAAGGAATCCTACAATTCCATGATCCATCATAAATGTATATTGAGTCTGTTCAGTCACCTAAGCTGAAGAACACTGGGGAGAGAAATATGATACTAAAAGGTTGAAAGCCTCCACAAAGAAGCAAAGGTATCATGCATGCTCTGAAGACCAGCTCCTCTGTCAAGGGTGCCTGATATCAAGATAGGAAAGATTAGCATACATCATAACAGTGCTCAAGTCTGGCTTCATTCTTCTAAAAATGCATTTCAGTTAGTAAAAGATATCACATGAAAGAATGCAACAGCCACTGAACAACAAATTAGATCTATTTAATATAGAAATCATATGTTGCAATGCATCTACCAAGACATAAATTAATATAACTGGCAGTAATTTATGTTGCAAATTGACCTGACCCAATCAACATCAATGAGTATTTCAGGTCAAAGCAATAGCATACTCCAGAGTCTAGACATTCTATGAACCGAGTTTAGAAATTATGTTCTCAAAACCACAAGTATAATGTACTTTCGAGCTACCATTGCCTTAAATTGAACATAAGTAGCACCGGAACTCAATATAAAGCTTGTTCATAGAGGTAGCATCTATTTCTCAAATGATGATCATTGATGACAGTGCCAGTGCCAGTATTTACTGTTTTAACGTCTTCAGAGATTCTCACAAATAGATGATAGTAATCCTCAGTAAGAAGCAAAGAACATAATACTGACCACCACATAGTTGCGCCATGCTTGAATGTCTGATCCCATGGACACGGTAAAATATGCCCACTTTCGGTATGTACTTTTAACTAGATGTACTACTCCACAATCACATTGCGGTTCTTCTTGCTTCCATTCGGTGATGAACTCTAAAGCTGATGTCACCAGGGGCCCCAAATAAAGAAGGGCAGTCAAGATGATGGGAAAGAAAACTGCCTGCCACTGTTTCAGAAACATAAAATTGCAGTTCAAACCTTGCATTAGGCAAGAGCTCAGCTCTCGAGTCATGCCTACATTCCATCAATAGATGCAATTCCAGGACTGTAGCATCTACACAGTCACAACATTCATGTCCCCAAATATAAAGGAAGAGAAACTGTATCAGAAAAACTAAGCTCAAATATCAACCATTGCTACTATACTGACATTCCAAGCAGCCCCACATAATTCTTCTGTTAATGTTTTGTTGTTAATAACTTTACCATCTGGAAGAAATAATTAAATGGGTATGGAAAGAGAAACATCACCAGATGATCCATTCTAAGCCCATATGCGCTCAAGATAGAAATGGTACACATATTTTGAGAATCACAGACCTGGTGCAGATCATCACATGAGCAGTCATTTCAGTAGCAAAAGGAACAACACTAAATAATATATAAGATTAGCTTTCATCTTGTTTCCTGATAAGTAAACAAAGCCAAGTATACCCTAAAAATTTATCAATAAGATAATCAATATCCACAATCTATTGAAATTGAACCAAACCAGGATAAGCAGATGATAGAAAGCTAAAGGAGCAGAAAATGCTTTAGAGAAGATGATAAAGTTAAAACTGATGAAGAGATTTGTGGGACAAGAACTCAAGAAAATGGTTATCTTGGAAAACTCTCAACTAGTCTAAAATGATCCAGGCTGTGGGCCACCCCGTTTTCACTGCACTTTGTCGGATGATATAGATGACCATTGACACAACTTGTTTTAGTTCAATTTGGATACTCCTGGACCAATTTGGGAAGACTGGAAACGGTATTATAGGAAGCCATTTGTGGGTTACAGAACCAAGGAGCTCTATTCTAAGATTTGACCACATTATCCCACTGTAGATTGTCTTAACAAGAAATGGACCATAGAGGTTAATGAAACAAGATGGACTGGCCGATGTCAAGGTATCTGGAGGTCACTCTTCTTTTAAGCCTTGAATACATGGGTGGTTGGTTCTTCTTAACAATTTAGCAGTCAAGGATAGGCTATATTGCATTGGCTCTTTATGTATGAACATAATCCTATGTTATTCAAAGGTAAGTTTACCATGCAAAAATTAGTTACTTAAGAGAAACTTTTTCAATAAGGTTAAACTTCAGTCTGCTTGAAGATTCCTTCATTTATCAGCCTCCAGTCTTTATGTCGAGAAGTTTAGAGCTCTTCAGTTTATAAACAAATATTGTAAATAACAACATATCTCTACTCTAATTCTCCTCTACTAGTCGTGAAACAATACCAACTTGTTTGATTTGTTTACAATTATGATTATCTTTTTGCATAGCCAGTAGACAAGCTGTGTATACAGTATTGAGTTTATAACCACAATGCAATTGTTATTGTAATGTTACAATACTATACTGAGTTATAATTTACAATACTAGGCTATAACAAAAATACTAACTTGTAACCTAAGGTAGTTTTACTACCTAACAACTACTATCATAAGGTCGAAACTAAAGGTAGAATACATTATAAGTTTTGTTCCTATAATATTCTAGTTCCAATGCATGGTTAAAACAATAGCATGATTGACATTGTAAGCAATCATATGAACTATCCAAATGATCGATAACGTGATTTGTATTATTGGCAAAAGATATGAACCTTTATAATATAGTCGATAGCATGGGTTACATTATTGGCAATGATAAGTTTTATATTCGAATGTGCGATGTTGACTATAGAAATCAACCCACACTTGGTTAAATTTCTGGAAGGGCACATAGATAAGCCTCCTCCATGCATTGGTTGACTTATAACGACGAAACCCTACTCCTTTGCATTTTTCTCTGAGGGTTTGTCTTCCTGCAGACTACGCTGTGAGACTCCTTGCGGCCATGAGAGGCCTACAACTTCCTTGTTTGTTGGCTCCGTAGTCTGCATTCGGTGCAAGTGGTTTATGGTTTTCGTGGTTGGTGTTTTCAGTTTCTTTTGTGAGTTAAGGAAAACTCAGAGTGAGTGGTTTAAACTTCTTCACTTGGCTCGAAGCCCGTAAATGGTTTTACCCTATGATTGCTCATTCCTCGCCTCGGCATCGTGGAACTTGAGACTGTTTTCCTTGCTGTCTCTGTCGCAGAGTTGGCTCAAGGGTTTGCCTGCTTCTCGGTTTAGTTCACTCGAGCTGGGGACTGTTTTCTTCTCGGCTCCAATTACTTCTTACTCACAGGTAAACACTTTTACTCTGCTCGCATTCCTTTTGCCAATGATTTATTAAGTTAGGATTTTTTATAAATTATGAACAAAGTTTGATTCTTATTTGGATTATGTTCTTGCAGGCTCCTGTTGACAGCTCCAGACTTTGAATGGAATGCAAACTCGTGCTTTAGTGAACTTCATGGGCTTCCAACTGGTAAGCCCCGGTCTCGTTGTGAGTTCTCCCTGCTTGCAAAATGGGTTGTTGGTTGAAGGTTCATGTGGTTGGAAACATGGCTTCGAACTCTCTGTTGGTTATGATATTTAGTTTGTTTGTTTATTATCCGTGTTTAATTTTAAAACCCTTGCGATACTTCGCTGGGTAGCACAAGCTTTTGAAGCTGTAATGTATATGTTGTTTAAGATTATAAAAACCTCCTTTATGCTCAGAGATTTTAAAAGACCTCTGTCTCGTTTGCTTCAGTCTTCCTTTTACATTTGAGCTTCAAGAAAATGAAGATTGTGGACTGGGTTTTACTCATCCTGTCAGTACTATATTTTATTTACTGTTAATATAAAAGATTTTTGTATATTTGGTTTATTTAGCAGGCTGGGGTTTCGACCCATTGTTTCTACAAGCTATATGCCTACCTTTGATTTAGGATTTATAATGTGAATGGTTAAATATTAATGGTTTATTTTGCTCAGGATTTACATATGTATCGTATTTAATAGTACTCTGTAATTATAATTATTTTTAAACACTGTTGTGAAATAATAATTTAAATTCTAGGACTCTGCTTTGAACATGTTGTTTAACCTTATAGTTTTTATTAAATCCTGGTTATATTTACAATATTAATGACTCTGTTTTCCCAATAGAATAATGAAATATTATATGACTTAAAGTTATAAGTATGATGCTAACTTTGTATGAAATGAAAAGATTTTAAACAGTTTTGCTTCTAGTTTTTAGTTAAGTAAATACTTAGGTTTTTAGTGTAGCAATACTCGGAACTAGGGGTCTGTAAAGTTAATATTTATCAACTGTTTATTTATTTTCTTTTTAGATGCTTCCTCAAATATTAGTTGTTTATTTTACTACTGTTAACTATAATATCTTTATTTTTTATCAGTATACTAATACTGAAATAATAGTAATATTTACTATGTTTCCATTTAGTTGGCTAAAGTAAAGTAAGTGCCGACAATACATAGCGCTGCTATTCAATGAAATTCATAAATATTGAAGTAAAATCTATTTACTATTTACATTCAAATAAAAGAATCATATCTACTGTTTACATTCCAATAAAAGAATCATTTCATTTACCTAAGACAATCTAACTGTGCTAGAGTACGACCTGAGTTCAGGTGTGGAAAAACACAGCTTGGAATTTTAATTTCTATCTGTTTCACCATTTACATAATCATTTCCATTTCTACTATAATCTATAATTTTACTGAACTTAACATTACACAGTTACTTTTCATTCATAAACCTTAAACACTAACATGCCTGTAATAGATAAACTAAGAATTATTTAACTGAAGACAGTAAAAATAAAATAGAACCTGTTGAGGACAAGACGACAACAGCTTAAGGAGGCTGTTCCTTGAAACCAAACTCCTGGAGAGCACTCCAACAACGCTTCCTCAGGACCCTCGAGCTTGTTCCTGGTCTTCTTAGCTGAGAACTAAGTGGAGAATGCAACTGTAAGACCTCTGTCACCTGGCTGGTCCAATTACCTCAGTAATAAAGATCTGCTCTCAGCAGTATGATCTTCATCTTAGAAGCTGCAACTAGATCAATCTCAGCAGTTATCTCCTCAAACACACTCTAGACTCTCCTCCATTGAATTTCTCTTGAGTAAAATTCATTCACCCTGAGTGATCACTTCTTTAGAATGAGCAGCCTCAGCTCTCTTCAATGGGAAATTTTATAGAGATGCCTAGGTCTTCTAGGTCAGTTTTCATTAAATAAGCCACCTGCTCTAATTCCACTTTCTTGGGGAATCATGACCACAAATATAGGGAAGTTGCCACCTGCAACAGTTGGAAGTAGTTTGAGGATGCTGCCACATGTCAATTTGCTCTCCACCCAGTCTCCTCCATTAATTGACCAGTAAACACTCTTTTAACAGTTTCCCTAAGCTGTTGTCTCCTCATTTATTTATTTATAAATAAAATATTATGAATTTACATTAAATATTCTTGACCCCACTGGATCATCAATTACAACTTAGCATAAAATTTAACACAATGTTCCTCAAATATTATAAAATTGTTTTTGCAAATTGGGGCATGTGACATACACACCCCCTTAAATTATAACATCGTCCTCGATATTATTTATTCCTCGTCCTCAGAGTTCCCCTGAAATAGAATTGGATATGCATTCCGCATATGACTTTCCAATTCTCAGGTGGCTTCCTCTGAACTAAGGTGCTTCTATTGCATCTTCACTTGACCAATGGTGCGGTTCCGAAGTGAGATCTCCCTCCGCTCAAAGATACAGTGCAGTTCCACCAAAAAATCTCCTTCGGGTTCCACCTGCACATCATTCCAATTAATAACATGAGTAGCATCATGCACATATTTCTTTAATACAGAAATGTGAAAAACATTGTGAACTCTTAAATTCAGTGGTAAAGCTAACTGATAGGCTACCTGTCCGATCCTGGACAATATTTCAAAAGGACCACAATAACGAGGTGTTAGTTTGGCACAACTACCCAACCTCAGAGAACTCTTTTTGGGTGTCACCTTAATGAAAACATGTTCACCTACCTGGAACTCTTTTGGAGTTCGTTTAAGGTCTGCTTGACTTTTCTGTCGATCTTGCGCAATTTTCAAATTACCTTGTACCTGCTTTACAATTATTTCAATTTCTTTCAATAATTTAGGTCCTAATACTAACCTGTCCACCGGATTACTCCAAGAGATGGGAGTGTTACATTTCCTTCCATACAGAATTTCGAAAGGACTATATCTAGTTGAAGCTTGGTAATTATTATTATAAGCAAATTCTACCTGGTGTAAATAATCCTCCCATTTACCTGGTTGTTCTTTTACATACATTCTTAGTAGATCTTTCAGTACCTGATTGACTATTTCAGTCTGTCCATCAGTTTGAGAATGGAAGGAGGTACTAAAATTTAACGTGGTATTTAATCCTTTAAACAGAGATTTCCAAAAGTTACCTGTAAATTTAAGATCTCGGTCCGAAATTATGACCTTCGGTATCCCATGCAGTCGGAAAATTTACTTTAAGAAAATATCAACTATATTTGCAGCTTTATAAGTAGTTTTTACAGGTATCAAATAGGCTGCTTTACTCAATTTGTCAACCACTACCATTATGGAATCATTTAAGTTCTGATTTTTAGGCAGTCCAGTAACAAAATCAAGGCTAATTATCTCCCATTTCCAACTAGGAGTGGGCAAAGGCTGAAGTAACCCAACTGGATGTTGATGTTCAGTTTTTACTTGCTGACATTCAAAGCATCTAACAATATATTCTGTCAGTTCAGTCTTCATGTTTGGCCAAAAATTATCTTTTCTTAACATGGTTATAGTTTTCTGATAACCCGAATGCCCTGAATAAGGAGTTTTATGGATTTCGTCTAAAATTAATAACTTAATCTTAGGTACAATAGGTACATATATTCTGTCTTTATACAGTAAAAATCTTTTTTCATTCAAGATGTACCCTGTACTTAGACTTTCTATTGGATTTTCTTTTGCTTTTGCTTGTAACTTTAAGTAATTTTCATCTTGTTCTATCCCTGCTTGAAGTTGTTCTTCCAAATCTGTTGTATACGTGCTGATAGCTGCTGTAAAATTTAGCTTTGCATTCCTACTTAATGCATCAACAACTTTATTTTCTTTCCCTTTAATGTGTTGAATTTCAAAATCATATTCACTTAGAAAAGCTAGCCACCTAGCTTGCCTAGCATTCAGGTTAGGTTGATCTAACAAATATTTTAATCCCTTATTATCCGTTATTAAGATAAATTTTCTTCCAATTAGATGATAATGCCACATCTTTAAAGCATGTATGACAACAGCTAATTCCAAGTCATAGGTTGCATAATTATTTTCATGAATCTCCAATTTCCTAGACTCGTAAGCAATGACATGTCCTTCTTGAGTCAACACCCCACCTAAACCGTCATTGCAGGCGTCAGTACATACTATAAAATCTTTATTTGGATCAGCAATTCTTAAAATTGGTGAGCTAGTTAATAAGGTTTTTAACTTTTTAAAACTATCTTCACACTTCTGATTCCAATCAAATTTATTTCCCTTTTTCTGCAAAGAGGTTATCGGATTTGCGATTCTCGAAAACCCTTCGATGAATCTCTGGTAATAACCAGTAATCTCCATGAATGACCGGACATCAGTTACATCTTTAGGAACTGGCCAATCTTCAATTGTCTTTATCTTTTCGGGATCCACCGAAATTCCTTCTTTAGTCACCACATGACCTAAGTACTGGATTTTATCTTTAAAGAAGTCGCATTTACTAAACTTTGCAAAGAGTTGATGTTCTTGCAACTCTTGCAAAACAATTTTTAAATGTTCTTTATGTTCTTCAAATTTTGAATAAATTAATATGTCGTCGATAAACACGACTACAAATTTATCCAGGTATTTATACATTACATTATTCATTAGACACATAAAAACAGTTGGAGCGTTAGTAAGCCCGAATGGCATAATGACAAACTCGTAATGTCCATATCGAGTCCTAAAAGTTGTTTTAAAGATGTCTTCATCTTTAATTCTAACTTGGTGATATCCAGATCGTAAGTCAATTTTTGAAAATACCCTGGCTCCACGTAGTTGATCAAACAAATCATCTAGGCGAGGTAACGGGTATCTGTTCTTGATAGTCATCTTATTTAATTGACGATAATCTATGCATAGTCGTAGAGTTTCGTCATTTTTCTTAACAAAGATGACAGGTGCCCCCTAGGGAGACACACTGGGTCGAATGTACTTCTTGTCAATAAGTTCTTTTAACTGTGACTTAAGTTCATTTAATTCGAGTATATTCGTCCAATAAGGGACCTTTGAGCTGGGCACTGCACCAGGTACCAGCTCAATGGTAAAATCTAATTCCCTCTTCGGAGGCAGTTCCGAAATTTCTTCCGAAAATACATCTGCATATTCTTTTAGAACTGGTATATCCTCCAATTTTAATTTATCTATGTTATTTAGATTTCTTTCATTGGTTACTGTTACTGCATAAGCCTTACAACCTTTCCTAACAGCTCTCTTAAGCTGCAGAGCAAAAATCTGCCTTACAGTTGTTTTCCTAGGGATTCCCTTTACGCTTATTAATTTTCCATCATTATTTATACAAGTAAAGGTTTTATCAAAGCAATTCAAGACCACCCTATGCTGCTCTAACCAATCCATACCAATTAATATGTCGTATGAACCTAAAGGTAGTACATTGAGCTTAACAAAAATTTCAAATTAATCCATAGTTACTACACAATTCTTTACAAAACTAATTACCTTTCTCTTTGCACCAGTAGCACCAGTGGCTAACTGAACTAACCAAGAACTTGCAAACTTTTCAACTGGGAGTTTACACTTTTCTACCAAGTTACGAAAAATATAGCTTAAACCAGCTCCTGAATTAATTAAAATAGATATGGGTGTTTGATTTATCTTACCTTCTACTTCCACCATGGAAGTTTGATAGTCTGCTTGCCGATTCTCCAACACTGCATTAATTCTGGGCATAGTCCTCGCTAAATCACCAACAGTCATGTCCTCCTGTATTGTGTGAATATTGCTGACAGTCTTTTTCCGATTGGAACAGACTGAGGCATAATGTGGACCATTGCATTCCCAACACTTTGTGGGTTCTTTTCATTCAAATTTCTTTGTGTAATTACTGTGATTGTTAGCAAACTCTTTATTCTTTTGATTGTTCTCTGAATTATTCTTATTCCCCTAGAAATTCTTATTAGAAAAATTTCTAGTATTATTATTTTTAGAATTCCGATTAGGCACAAACTCTTTCTTCTTTCGATCAAAATTATTATTCCTTTTGGCCTTTCAATTGGCCATACTCTCCATTTTACGATTATGTTCATAACAGAAATTCGCTTTCCTCATGGCTTCTTCCAGGGTTTTCGGATTGTCATATTCAATCCTATCCTTTATGTGATAAAGTAAACAGCTGAGAAACTATTGTACCTTCGATTTCTCATCCACAATGTATGGCACATACCTAAGCAAACTTAGAAATTTACTGTTCAATTCTTTCATATTCATTGTACCTAGTTTTAGCTCATAGAATTCTTTAGCCCTTTCTTCATAGTACTATTCAGATAAAAATTTCTTTTTGATGTATTTCTTGAATGTACTCCAATTTATGTTCTTCTCTCTTATACCTTTCACTCTCTTTAAATTTTGCCACCATATATCAGCTTTCCCTATAAGATTATAAATAGCCATCATAGCCTTTAATTGGTTAGAATAGTTATAAATCTGGAAGTACTTCTTCATCCCGAATAACCAGGATTCCGCTTCCTCCCCCTTTTCAGTTTCTCCATTAAATGTTGGCGGCTTGATCTTCTTAAACTCCCCAGAGATTTCTTCATAAGGTTCATATTTTCTTTTCTTAGTATGGTGGTTATCCTCACTACTGTCACTAGTAAAATGAGAGTTACGTTGATCACCATATACTTCGGAAGATGAGCTACTTTCATTTTTAATCTGTTTAGTCTTTTTATACTTATGTTGATAACTTATATCTTCCAAATCAGCTCTTTTACCCTTCCCCTCTGTATGAAATCTTTCTATTAAGATCTGATTCAGCTCCTCCTGAGCTCTCAGAATCCTCTCATTTTCTTTCTTAACAGATTCCATTTCAGATTTTAATTCTTCTACTGTTTGTAATAGTTCTGAAGAATTAATGGTTGTGTCTTCTTGTATAGGTTCTCTTTGTAGATTATCTTGTTCAGTATAAGGAGATTCCTCTTCCGCATATTCCTCCAATCTTTCCATACCTATTGTTAAACTCAGAAACAAATTTCTCTATTTATATCATTCAAAGAAAACAACATCAGCAAAATGATTTAAATTTAATGTTCCATATAAGCAAGTTGAGCTTCATCAAGGCCTAGTGTTTGAACGTTGTGCTCTGATACCACATGTAATAACCCAAAATTTCATAAAAATTTAAAATTTTTAAAGTAACATAAAATATCTTAAATCGCAGTTTAGTAACTGCTAGCGGTTAGCGGAAAATGAAACAGTTTAACAAATTTTAAGAATTAGTTTAAAATACAGAAAAACTAATACAACTTTCATTTTTTATAAGTTATATAAAAATGATTTGCATTTAGTTGTTGCTAGTTGTACTGATGATTTACTTTTGTCAAGTAGGTGAGAAAACATGTTTGAAATCAGGGCTTACTTAGCATTCTGCTAACTCAAATGGACTGCTGGTTCTTACAGGTTCAACAGGTAAGCGTATGATCAAGTAGGAGTTTATTTTAGATTAAGTCGAGAAGTACTTCTTTAGCATGATAAGATGCTAGTATATAAATTGATTATTAAGATGCAAGACTCCGATGAGGTAAAGTAAATTCCTTTGTTGTTTTGGATCTATGACAGCATTTATATTTAAGCCATAATGACTTTTATCCTTAACATAATTAATGCTTTTTACAAGAATGAGTTCTTCCAAGGTTTCTTTCTGTCATAAAGATTATAGTACCTAGACAATTATAAATTCTTACAGTGAGCATAGAGCTCATGATCTTGGCATATAATTACTTCTACGGTTTCATGATCTCACTGCTGTTGTCATGTTTAATACTCAAGTGTACTGCTCTTTATGTATGAACATAATCCTATGTTATTCAAAGGTAAGTTTACCATGCAAAAACTAGTTACTTAAGAGAGACTTTTTCAATAAGGTTAAACTTCAGTCTTCTTGAAGATTCCTTCATTTATCAGCCTCCAGTCTTTATGTGGAGAAGTTTAGAGCTCTTCAGTTTATAAACAAATATTGTAAATAACAACATATCTCTACTCTAATTCTCCTCTACTAGTCGTGAAACAATACCAACTTGTTTGATTATCTTTTTGCATAGCCAGTAGACAAGCTGTGTATACAGTATTGAGTTTATAACCACGATGCAATTGTTATTGTAATGTTACAATACTATACTGAGTTATAATTTACAATACTAGGCTATAACAAAAATACTAACTTGTAACCTAAGGTAGTTTTACTACCTAACAACTACTATCATAAGGTCAAAACTAATGGTAGAATACATTATAAGTTTTGTTCCTATAATATTCTAGTTCCAATGCATGGTTAAAACAATTGCATGATTGGCATTGTAAGCAATCATATGAACTATCCAAATGATCGATAACGTGATTTGTATTATTGGCAAAAGATATGAACCTTTATAATATAGTCGATAGCATGGGTTGCATTATTGGCAATGATAAGTTTTATATTCGAATGTGTAGTGTTGACTATAGAAATCGACCCACACTTGGTTAAATTTCTGGAAGGGCACGTGGATAAGCCTCCTCCATGCATTGGTTGACTTGTAACGACGAAACCCTACTCCTTTGCATTTTTCTCTGAGGGTTTGTCTTCCAGCAGGCTGCGCTGTGGGCCTCCTTGCGGCCATGAGAGGCCTGCAACTTCCTTATTTGTTGGCTCCGTAGTCTGCATTCGGTGCAAGTGGTTTATGGTTTTTGTGGTTGGTGTTTTCAGTTTCTTTTGTGAGTTAAGGAAAACTCAAAGTGAGTGGTTTAAACTTCTTCACTTGGCTCGAAGCCCGTAAATGGTTTTACCCTGTGCTTGCTCGTTCCTTGCCTCGGCATCGTGGAACTTGAGACTGTTTTCCTTGTTGTCTCTGTCGCAGAGTTGGCTCAAGGGTCTGCTTGCTTCTCGGTTTAGTTCACTCGAGCTGGTGACTGTTTTCTTCTCGACTCCAATTACTTCTTACTCATAGGTAAACACTTTTACTCTGCTCGCATTCCTTTTGCCAATGATTTATTAAGTTAGGGTTTTTTATAAATTATGAACAGAGTTTGATTCTTAGTTGGATTATGTTCTTACAGGCTCCTGTTGACAGCTCCAAACTTTGAATGGAATGCAAACTCGTGCTTCAGTGAACTTCGTGGGCTTCCAACTGGTAAGCCCCGATCTCGTCGTGGGTTCTCCTTGCTTGCGAAATGGGTTGTTGGTTGAAGGTTCCTGTGGTTGGAAACATGGCTTCGAACTCTCTACTGGTTATGATATTTAGTTTGTTTGTTTATTATCCATGTTTAATTTTAAAACCCTTGCGATACTTCGCTAGGTAGCACAAGCTTTTGAAGTTGTGATGTATATGTGGTTTTGGTGAAACAGTTTCAGCCTTACGGCTTAATGATGTAATATTGTTGTTTAAGATTATAAAAACCTCATTTATGCTCAGAGATTTTAAAAGACCTCTGTCTCGTTTGCTTCAGTCTTCCTTTTACATTTGAGCTTTAAGAAAATGAAGACTGTGGACTGGGTTTTACTCATCCTGTCAGTACTGTATTTTATTTACTGTTAATATAAAAGATTTTTGTATATTTGGTTTATTTAGCAGGCTGGGGTTTCGACCCATTGTTTCTACAGGCTATATGCCTACCTTTGATTTAGGATTTATAATGCAAATGGTTAAATATTAATGGTTTATTTTGCTCAGGATTTACATACGTATCATGTTTAATACTACTCTGTAATTATAATTATTTTTAAACACTGTTGTGAAATAATAATTTAAATTCTAGGACTCTGCTTTGAACATCTGTTTAACCTTATAGTTTTTATTAAATCCTGGTTATATTTACAGTATTAATAACTCTGTTTTTCGAATAGAATAATGAAAGATTATATGACTTAAAGTTATAAGTATGATGCTAACTCTGTATGAAATGAAAAGATTCTAAACAATTTTGCTTCTAGTTTTTAGTTAAGTAAATACTTAGGTTTTTAGTGTAGCAATACTCGGAACTAGGGGTTTGTAAAGTTAATATTTATCGACTGTTTATTTATTTTCTTTTTACATGCTTCCTCAAATATTACTTGTTTACTTTACTACTATTAACTATAATATTTTTTTTTCTATCAATATACTAATACTGAAATAATAGTAATATTTACTGTGTTTCCATTTAGTTGGCTAAAGTAAAGTAAGTGCTATTCAATGAAATTCATAAATATTGAAGTAAAATCTATTTACTATTTACATTCAAATAAAAGAATCATATCTACTGTTTACATTCCAATAAAAGAATCATTTCATTTACCTAAGACAATCCAACTGTGCTAGAGTACGACCTAAGTTCAGGTGTGGAAAAACACAGCTTGGAATTTTAATTTCTATCCGTTTCACTATTTACATAATCATTTCCATTTCTACTATAATCTATAATTTTACTGAACTTAACATTACACAGTTACTTTTCATTCATAAACCTTAAACACTAACATGCCTGTAATAGATAAACTAAGAATTATTTAACTAAAGACAGTAAAAATAAAATAGAACCTGTTGAGGACAAGACGACAACAGCTTAAGGAGGTTGTTCCTCCCAACCAAATTCCTGGAGAGCGCTCAAACAACGCTTCCTCAGGACTCCGGAGCTTGTTCCTGGTCTTCTTGGCTGAGAACTGGGTGGAGAATGCAACTGTAAGACCTCTGTCACCTGACTGGTCCAATTACCTCAGTAATAAAAATCTGCTCTCAGTAGTATGATCTTCAGCTTAGAAGCTGCAACTTGATCAATCTCAGCAGTTATCCTCTCAAACACACTCCAGACTCCCCTCCATTGAATTTCTCTTGAGTAAAATTCATTCACCCTGAATGATCACTTCTCTAGAATGAGCAGCCTCAGCTCTCTTCAATGGGAAATTTTATAGAGATGCCTAGGTCTTCTGGGTCAGTTTTCATTAAATGAGCCACCTGCTCTGATTCCACTTTCTTGGGGAATCATGACCACAAATATAGGGAAGTTGCCACCTGGAACAGTTGGAAGTGGTTTGAGGATGCTGCCACATGTCAGTTTGTTCTCCACCAATTGACCAGTAAACACTCTTTTAACAGCTTCCCTAAGCTGTTGTCTCCTCATTTATTTATTTATAAATAAAATATTCTGAATTTACATTAAATATTCTTGACCCCACTGGGTCATCAATTACAACTTAGCATAAAATTTAACACAATGTTCCTCAAATATTATAAAATTGTTTTTGCAAATTGGGGCATGTGACACTTACAGTCGTCACATGATGGAAAATTTGTGACTTAGCAACCTTTCAAAAGGCAACTCGTTCATAGAAAGAAAAAGTGCTAGTATGCAACACAACCTACTCAGACTATGGGTAATTGGCCATTCATCCATCCTACTCGCTACCTTGAGAGAAGGGAATATATGATAGACTGTGCCCAACAAACCTCCCATGCAGCTAAAACTGACATGGTCAGCACCATCTGATGTTCAGCACCATAGAAGAAGACATGTTAGCATACAACACAACCTACTCAAACTCTACAAATCATTGTTGACTAGTCCAAAATCCATCCTACTAGGTACCTCAAATGAGGAGATAGAATATTCCCAACAACAAACCTCCCACACAGCTAAAACTGGCATGGTCCATACCATTTAATCATTATCGTCATTCTGCGTGTGAAAGAAATTCACATGGCCATGGCTCAATAATCTATGGCTCCACAAATTGGCAAGTTTGTCATCACTTGAAGTTGTAATTAAGAGATATTCTATCCTAGTATGGGGTAATCAATAATAAGAGTTTGATATCAATACAAAGGTAGAGACAATACAAGCTCATCATTACCAATTATATGCCCAAAACTAAGCTCATGATTATGATGCATTTGATATAAGTATCTATCTTTGATTTAAAGAAAATACAAGCAATCATAAGCTATTCATATGTATAACAAAATACAGTAATAACATGCATTCCTTGTTAAAGATAGTGCAGCTGTGAGACCCATTCTCAAGGAGGATGGTACCCTAGTCAGTTAACTAGGGTTCCTAGTCAAGTGAACCAAGCAGAGTAAGTCCCTGGAATGTATCCTAGTGCCCCAGCAGTCTCCTGAGGTTTTTGGTCTGGGACCAAGCAGGTTGATGCCATGGCAAAGTCCCTAGCATGTGGTTAGGGCCCCTATATGCCTCTAGGGTATCATGGGTTTGGGACCAGGCAATTTCTTGGTCTGGGACCAAGCAGATCCTACAGGTTGAGGCAGGGACTTCTTAGGAAGATTCTTGGTCCGGGACCAAGCAGATCCTGCAAGTACATACCTGGTCAATTAACCAGGTGGATCTTGGTCAATTGACTAAGATGATGATGTGTGATGTCCTCTTCTCCTAAACGGTTATTGTTAGGTTGTTTCTCAAGGGACTGGCAACCCTTGATGATGTCACTAGCACTTAACCCTTAGGAGCAGTATGGAGGACCTGAGGATCACATCATCCAGTTTGGATCTTCCTTATACAGTGATGATAAAAATGTATGAAACACTCGCCGACAATATACCTTGAGAGAGAAAAGATTAAAGTCCTTGGTTTTGTTGGTCCTATGGGTGAAAGGGGTTGTTTCCCCACCTTTATGGTACACCTTGGTCTTATGGGTAAGGGGGTTGTCTTACCACCTTGTTGTGACCCCTCTAGTTGACTTATGGTCTTTTGCTTTCCTATTGGTCCTAGCACCCTTATCGTTGTGGTACCATGACCCCCTTTGCTATGATGACTTAACCTTATTGTGTTTATCTTGTATGACCATTTGACCTTTGGTACCCTATTCTAAGTCAACTAACTTTATTTTATGTTTTTATTTTGGTAACTATCCAAAAACCTAGGAGTGTCTAAGTGACCCTTCTAGAAGGCTTGTCAAGATTATAAATCAAGTTGAAACTTCATTCTTTGTGTGCATCTTGACATGAGAGAAGTTCAGATCTGATTATTTGTCTGCATTGGAATTTGTTACTATTGGTTTTGCTTAATGAGCTAGGGTTATTGTTGCTTTGAGTTGATGTCTTGGGTTTTTGTTGCTCCTAGAATCAATGTTGCACGACTCGGACTCCACAAAGACTCGACTGGCATGTGACTCGTAGACTCGAGAAAGACTCGGGACAAACTCGGCGAGACTCGGCAAATAGGAAAAAAACTTAAAATATAGTAAATTTTGGGCACAAAAAAAAAGTTAATGACATTTCCAATACATACAAGTTATAAGACTATAATTTGTGCGATAATTCATAACATCATCTCATAAACTATGATGATAGAACATAACACAATTGATTTTTTATGCAAAAAAATAAATTTAAAAATATGATTCTATGATCAAAATCCGAAATGCCATCAAGCTCAAAATTCAAATAAGTAAAGCATAACTCAATATCATAACATAATTAGAAAATCAAAATAGACAATGTCTCCTTGTAGAATCTTGAATCTCATGCATGACCACGAGTATGCCTACGTTAAGCCCTCAAGGAGCTACTCCCAAGTTATATACATATTTTCAAAATATAAATATTATGTAAAGTATTAGCCTATCAAATATATTTTTATAATTTTAATATATAATAAATGCCATTAAATGCAGTTAAATTTTACATATAAAAGCATTTCTACATTTATATTTAATGCATTTATATTACTAAATAAAAGATCAAAAATATTCAATATATAATATAATAACCTATTTTACATATACAAAAATTTATACATTTATGTTTAATACATTTATATTACTAAATAAAAGATAAAAAATATTCAATGTATAATATAATAACATATGATATTTATATAAGATAGGTTTAAATAGTATTTATATAAGATATGGTATAAGTTATTGTAATTTCTTATATTTAAAATGGTATCATAGAAGATTAACACATATTACCACATTAATGTTTACACAAATAAAATTTAGTACCACTAAACCGAATAGCTGATTGCTTGGAAGAAAAGGAAGAGTTTCAGGCAAGGCCATTGGCACAAAGGAAGGGAACCTTGCACTTACAGCAAAGACAAAGAAGTTCAAGAAGCCCTCCCCTCAGCAAAAGAAGGGAAAGAAACCACAAGGTAAGCACTTTGATGTTTCAAAACTGGAATGCTATAATTGTCACAAGTTTGGGCACTATGCTAGGTATTGCAGGCAGCACAAGAAGAAAATCAAAAGAAGATTTCAAGCTTCTGTTGCAAAAGAAGAAGAACACCAGGGCTACCAAAGAAGACGAACCAGAAGAGAGTACTACATAATCTCTGCTCTCTCTGGTTCCATCACAAACAGTGCTAACTCTTGGTTAGTAGATAGTGGTGCCTCTAGGCACATGACAGGTAACCATGGAGCACTCACCAGCTACAGAAAGAAGAAGTTCACTACACAAGTGGAACTTGGAGATGACTCCACTTACAAGATTGAAGGAGTTGGCTCAACCTCACTTCAACTTGATTCAAGTACGGTTTTACATATTTATGATGTCTTATATGTCCTGGTTTGAAGAAGAATCTTCTCTCTGTTGCTGGCTTAGAGGACAAGGGCTACAGAGTCCTCTTCATGGACAAGAAGGTCCTACTATGGGCAAAGAATGAAAAGCTAAGCTCAGTTGTATAGATTGGGGTTCAAGAGGGAGGTCTTTATAAGGCTTTCCGAAAATTCCACTCATGCTTTGGTTCATCACACTGTTGATCCATGTGAGTTGTGGCATCGAAGGTTTGGACACCTCCACTATACATCTCTTCCAAGCCTACAGAAAACGGTTACAGGTATGCCAGAGGTCTCTCCCAAACATAATGGAATTTGCAAAGGATGTGCTCTAGGTAATAACACTAAAAAATCATTTTCCAAAAGCAAGAATAGATCTAAAGGTATCTTGGATTTGATTCACTCTGACATTAGTGGGCATGTGTCTTCCCCCTCCTTGAGTGGGTGTTTATACTATGTCTTGTTCATAGATGATCATTCTCAGAAGTCATGGATTTACTTCCTCAAGGACAAAAGTGAAACTTTTGACAAGTTCAAAGAGTTCAAGGCTCTGATTGAAAATTAGACAGGCAGACACATCCGTATCTTGAGATCAGATAACAGAGGTGAGTATGAGTCTAATGAGTTTGATGATTTTCGCCGAGAAGCAGAAATCAAGAAAGAGCTGACGGTACAGTACAACCCTCAACAGAATGGGGTTGCAGAAAGGAATAACAAAACTATCTATGAAGCTGCGAAAGCCAGATCTAGATCTCCCTTCATCCTTGTGAGCTGAAGCTGCATGTACTGTTGTGTACATCCAAAACAGAAGCCCTCATGCTATCTTGGGGGAGAAGACTCCAAAAGGAGTCTTCACCAGCAAGAAACCTGTAGTTGACCACATGAGGATTTTTGGCACTCCGGTATACATGCATGTGCCAAAAGAGAAGAGGGCTAAGCTAGAGCCTTCCAGAAAGAAAGGTATATTTGTCGTTTACAGTAACAGCTCGAAGGCCTACCGCATATATGTACCTGGACAGAGGTACATCGAAGTCAGTAGAGATGTGATCTTCCATCAGGAAGTTGTGTTTTGTCAAACACAAGAGCTTTCAAAGGAAGATGAAGGACCTCCTCCTGAGTTTCCAGATTCAGAAGTTCAGAGGGAGGAAGAGGAATTTGAGGATCAAATTCCGGATGCACCTGTGGAAGCTGAAAGTCTACCAAAAGAACTGCTTGAAGTTCCTCCTTCCAAAAGGAGACCTGCTTGGTACCGAGAAACGATACAAGAAGCCGAGAAGCATAAAGCTCCTCCCGAGACTTTCAGAGAAAGCATAAGACCACAGAAGTACTCTGGTCTTATGCGCCAGCTCATCGGTGTTAAACCTTCCACGTACAAAGATGCACCAAGTCAGCAGGTATAGGTTGATGCCATGATTGAAGAGTACAGTTCAATCATGAAGAATGATGTGTGGGAAGTTGTTCCCAGACCGATAGGAAAGTCAGTGGTAACATCCAGATGGCTTTACAAAATCAAGCATACTGTTGATGGCAGTGTGGAGAAGTACAAAGCCATATCCGTAGCTCGTGGCTTCACTCAAAAAGAAGGCACTAACTATGATGAGACATTTGCTCCTGTTGCCAGGTATACTACCATCAGAACCATCATTTCTCTTGCTGCGGTATTTGGATGGAAGTTACATCAGATGGATGTAAAGACAGCCTTCCTCAATGGCAAGATTGATGAGGAAGTCTACATTGAACAACCTGAAGGCTTTGTGACTCGTGGGAATAAGACCCATGTATGCAAACTAAAGAAAGCCTTGTATGGGCTCAAACAGACTCCGAGAGTCTGGTATGCAAGGATGGATGGATTCCTCCACAGCTTGGGGTTTTCCAAAAGTACAACTGACTCCAACTTGTACTTTAAGGTTGTTCATAATCATATCTTGATCCTTGTCCTATATGTGGATGACTTGTTCCTTACAGGTGAGGAACAGTTGATAGATTAGTGTAAGAGGGAGCTTACCTCTAAATTTGAAATGAAGGATATCGATTTGATGCACTATTTTCTTGGCTTAGAGGTCTGGCAAAAGCCACGTGAGATCTTCCTGGCACAAGGGAAGTATACAGCGAACATCTTGCAGAGATTTGGGATGCAATACTACAAGTCCATGAGCGTGCCCATGACTACCAACTTGACAAAGTTGCGAGACTCAGCCGCCAGTTCACAAGGTGTGGACTCTACTCTGTACAGACAACTCACTGGATCCTTGATGTATCTCGTACACACGAGACCAAATATTTGTTACACAGTGAAGCACATCCATTGGGTAGTTGCCAAACATGTACTCAGAGATGTGTGTGGTACTATCTAGTATCACTTATGGACTCCGATATACTTTCAATAGTGGAGTATTGTTAGTCGAATATGCTAATTCAGATTAGGCTGGCAGTGCAGTAGACCGAAAAAGAAACTCTGGTTATTGTTTCAGTATGGGATCTGCAATGATCTCCTACTCCAACAAAAAACAGGGTTCCATAGCTCAGAGTACAGCTGAGGTAGAATATATTGCTGCACGTGATGCCTGCAAGGAATAGTTTGGCTCAGGAAACTTCTATCTGATCTATTCGGTGGAAAGCTTGACTCAACAATCATCCATTGCGATAATCAAAGTTGCATTAAGTTTTCAGAGTGTTGATTTTTCTAAGCAGCATCGAGAGCACTTCTCTTAGGAGAATGGGACGACCTAGTCTGGGACCACGGTGAAGACTCAACCCAGTGTTGAGTGACCATTATGTTGAATGGTAGATATCTGGTTTGGGACCATGATATAGACCCAGCTCTGCCCTGGGTAGACTCAACCTTGTGTTGAGTAGACATCTGGTCCAAGACCACGATGTAGACCAGTCTAGGACTGGTAGACTCAGCTTAGTTCTGAGTAGCCATTCTCTTGGAGAATAGAGGCACTTGGTCTGTTACCAGGAAGGCACTGTAAGCCCTAGACTGGGTCTAGGTATGTGTGGCACTCTGACCCTTGATCTATGGGCTTGGTGTACTTCTCCAAGGATTAGCTACCCTTGGTTAAGTTACCCTAGTACCAGATCTAGATATTACACAGAGTGTGAGATAAAAGCAATAGTAACTCTCTTGGTTTATGATGATGTACTTTTGGAATAAAAAAGGACAACAGGTAATGACCGCAGGGGCACTTGAAAAAAGGCCAAAGTCAAAAGTCAAAATTAAATAAGGACTTTTGTACCACAGGAAAAGGACCACAAGTGGAAGCCAAAAATAAATAAGGACTTTTGGTAAAAGTCAAAGATAAATAAAGACCTTTTGGTAAGAAGGTAAAAGTGAAATTAGGAAAAGATCAAAATATTATTATTTTTATCTTTCCTAATTTTGGTCCACTTAACAGGTGAATGAAGGCTATATAAGAAGATCAAGTCTTCTCATTATCACACACAAGTTTTGCTCTCACAGGTGAAGATACTATTTTGTTGAAGAAGATTGTTTTCTTGCCTCAGCTAAGGCGTCCTCTCAGCAAACCCTCGGCTAGGGTTTTTATCAACATTTTTTGGAGCAGCTTCTTTTTCAGATCTAAGGCAGAAACCAAGTCAGCCACCTTCAGATCCAGAAGAGTCATCAACCTTTTTCCGGGCAACTGGTTTTACTTGACAGGGCAGCCTCTCCTCTCTTACAGGTTGTCCATTTTTTTTCACGGGCAGACACTAGCACCTCCGGGAAGCCTGTAGCAGGCATACCCGGGAAGGCTAGGGCTTTTTTTGGCACCCTCGGGTAGCTCGTGGGCAAGCCCGTGAGGGCTGTCGTGGCCCTACAGGCCCTCAAGATAGCCCGAAGGCAGACCTGTGGCAGCCATGAGGTTGTCGGGCCTTCCACAAACCCTCGGGACAGTCCTTTGGGCCATGGGCCTAGTCTGCTAGCCCTTTCGGGCAGCAGTAGGACTGTCCAAAAGCTGTCGGACAGCTAACAAACCACTGGGCAGGGGTAGCACAAAGGACAGTCAGATCTGGGCAGACAAGAAAGGCAGTCGAGCAGGTAAGAAGAATTCTGGGCAGTCTGTAAATTCTTTCGGGTAGCCTGTCACAATTTTTTGGGCAGCCTGTTTTGTACTTCAAGCAGATTTGATTATTTCTGACAGACTGGTGAACAGTGTTGATCATTTTTCATAGATCTGGAATTTTGTGGATCTATGGCTTAAATTATCAGTCTAATTTTTTACTGTAACTGTGGTTAAAACCCAGATCTGGGTTTGAGGAACTTTTTGAAGAATTTCTTAAGTCAACTCATTCATGAGATGAGCTACTAATGCTTTTGGGGGTTTTGTCCTTTGAAGGTTTCCATAGTGAAAAATCTTGTGTTCATTGCGCTGCGCTGATGTGATGAATGTGTTTTTACTACACTGCTAATTTGTTTAAGTTTATCTGCAAATTTTTTAAGTTATATGCTAATGCTAAAATTTAACACAGAGAACCCGGTGTTTCATGACATATCGAAACAAATCGAAATGAAGTATGAAGTATCATTTCATCAGAGACCTAGTACAGAGAGGCACTCCGAAGTTGCAGTACATTCATATAGATGAACAGATTACAGATATCCTAACCAAGCTTCTGACAGCAACAAAGTTCATGTACTTTCGTAACAAGTTTTCCATGACAAAGAATATCTCTCTCGCTGAGAGGGAGTGTTGATTTTTCCTGAGCAACATCCAGAGACCTACTTTGTGGAGAATGGGAACATCTAGTCAGGGACCAGGATGTGGAACCAGTCCAACACTGGGGGACTCAACCTATAGTTGAGTAACCATTCTATTGAATAGAGACATCTAGTCAATCACTAGGATGTGGAACCAGTCCAACACTGGGGGACTCAGCCTGGAGCTAAGTCACCATTATGTTGAATGGGAACATCTGGTCAGGGACAAGGATGTGGAACCAGTCTAGCACTGGGGGACTCAGCCTAGAGCTGAGTGGCCATTCTTTGAATGGAGGCACCTAGTCAGTCACCATGAATTTAACCTAGTCTAAGACTAAGGACTCAGCCCGGGGCTTAGGGCCATTCTTCGGGAGAATGGAGGCGCTTGATCTGTTACCAAGTATTTGACCTTGGGTAAAATTATGCAGCCTATGGCTAAGGTACCTAGCCTATTACCAGGATAACACTATAAGCCCTAGACCGGGTCTGGGCATGTGTGACACTCTTCCCTCGATCTGTGGGTTTTGTGATCTTCTCCAGGGATTAGCTACCCCTGGTTAAGACACCTCAATACCCGATCTTGGTGGCACATGGAGTGTGAAATAAAAGCATTAGTAATTCTCTTTGTTTATGATGATGTACTTTGAGTGCGGATGAAGGACCACCTTGACCACTTGTTTTGACCACAGGGCACAAAAAGAAGGCTAAAGGTAAAAGTCAAAAATACTTAAGGACCCTTAGAACCACTAAGGAGTCAAAGCGAAAGTGCAAAAAGACCTTTAGTACCACTAAAGGTAAAAGTCAAAGTAATAAAATAATAAAATTATATTATTTTGTTCTTTTGAGTTTTGGTCCACTTATAGGTGACTCAAAGGATATAAAAAAGATCAATCCATTTCATTTTGACACACACTTGCTCTTCACCTTCAGCTACTCAAGGAGGATTTTTTCGCTAGTATTGAGGAAAAGGAAATTTATCGTGGTTGTGCCCTAGCATGGAGTATTCTAGCTAGGGCATCTACACTTGTTCAGCAAACCCTAAGCTAGGGTTCATTATGATCTCTTACAGCAACTTTTTATCTTCTTCTCCAACTAGGGTTTATCCCTAGACATCATCCTCCTCACGGCATCCTCACAGGAAGCTTCAGATCGATCACAGGAAGGGTTTTACTCTTCACGAGCAGGCTGCAAATTACCTTCAGGCAGCTCTACTCATCACGGGCAGGCTGCAAATTACCTTCGGGCAGCACTACTCATCCTTAGGCAGCAACAAACATCCACGGGAAGCCTCTCTCTATCTCGGGTCGTCTCAGTCTCCTCTCAAGTAGACCCGAATCCTTCACGAGCAGCCTCAAGCAGCCTAGATCTTTCACGGGATACCTTCTTGTGGCTACTACCAGGCCCAGACAGCAGCAGCAAGCTACCGAGCAGCAGCAGTAAGCTGCCGAACTGTAGCAGCAAACCCGAGCAGCAACAGCAGACTATCGGGCAGCTGTAGTGGGCTGCTAGACAGAAGCAGCAAGCCCTTCGGGCAACAAAGCAGGCTCGGGCAGGGCAGACAGGGCTCAGGCAGATTAGACACAGGCTCTGGCAGCTTGGACAGGATTTTGAGCAGGGCAGCTCAGGTAGACTCCGGGCAGGAAGGAACACACTTCGGGCAGCCTCACTGAGATTCCGGGCAGCCTCACTAAGATTTCGGGCAGCAGAGATTATTAGGGCAGAAAGCCCTAATTTGGTCTTGATGTAAAATTTATCTTTTGTGAATTTTTATCAGTAATGTTCTGGAAGAATTATTGAAGAAAACATTCATCTCAAAATTCTGAGATTGAAGAACTCAGTCATCTCATTTACGAGATGAATTACTAATGCTTTTAGGGGTTTTGTCCTTTAAAGGTTTCCCCAATGAAAAACTCTTATGTTCAGTGTTTTGATGTGTTGATGTTTCTACTGCACTTGTCTTTTGTTAGCTGATAGTCTACAAAAATTGTAAGTATTCATGCTAATGCTAAAATTCAACATCTTCAACCCTCAAACAACATTTAGGAGTGATTATGGGTGACCACAACAATGGTAGAAACAATGAAACTCGGGACTAGGAAGATTCCTAAAACTTCATGGGGGTGATTCACGCATGAACAATGATGAAGAAGACCATTTAGCAAATTCTAGGCACGAGCTAGCCAGTTTCGAGCACGTTTCAAACCTTAGATCAACATAAGAAGCAAATATGGGTTGTTTCAAGGTACATTTGAACATGGTTAAGGGCTATTCCATGTTGTTTGTGTTAAGATACAAGGCTACATGTGTAATAAAATCACTTAAGTGACTTATGTTAAAAATTAGGTTTTAAGGCGTCTTAGGGTTTATGTGTTAGGGTTAGGGTTTTGGTTACTCAAACCCTTAATAAGAGCAAGGACCCTCAATGTAACTCTCATAATAATATTGTGTTGTGCGTTATTGAGCTCTCATGTCTTCGATAACGTAACCCTATCTAGGGTTTATTGTTTCCTCGATTTACGCAATAGGTATCAGAGCGGGAAGCCCCTCATCATTCTGGTTGAAGGATTTATGAAGAAACAAAAATATAATGGTTATTTTTTTAATGAGTTTAATTCCTTAAAGTGCAAGAATGGTGAATCTATGGCCAAGTTGGAGAGAGTTCAAGTGCTTGCCGCCAATAACTGCCAATACATATAGAGCGATAGTTCCCTTTGATATACTCACGTCCATTTAAGACCATCCTTGAGTTGTTCCCTTCCTGGTCATTCATTGGCCTTACCTTCCCGATCACTCCCATAAATCTGTTCAAATCCAATCCGTTTTTCTGGTTGAATCTCGACAACAAATGTTATTTTCAAGGTCATGTTGGCAACTTCTCTTATCCCAGACAGGCCACTTCTTCGAAATTCCTCAATATATTTTCTTTTGTTCTACCAAATTCCATGTGTATAAAGTTTAAACTCTACCTTCAGCCATTGAATCATGATTTACAGTCGTTGTAACATAAAAGAGAGTCATGTTAGACACAATGGCTCATCGAGAGGGAGGGGCGGTGAATCGGTGAGCTTGGACTTACTTCAAATTTTAACTTCTTCTAACTCTAAAACTTAAGTCATCATTTCACATTCAATTCAACATCATATTCATCAATAGACTAAGCTTCAATAGCCAATTCATTCATCAAATAAAACACATAATCATCAACACATTGCACAGAGACACAAGATATAATATTGTAATCATTTTGTATTTCAAACGGATGCAACCGTGAGGCAATTCAGCACCTACTGAAACAAAGAGCACCAACTCCTTATCTAGGACCCTGCCTAGTTTTTCTTAGATCCTACTAAGAAAGCATGTACAAGACCCAGCTTGTATTACAAGTACATATCTATCACATTACATTTCATACATCACAATCATCACAAACACATCATCACTATCATGTCAATATTCAACTTTGCCAATTCAATTTTGTCACAACATGTCATCAGTCTGTCCTTACTATCACATCATCATCATGTCTTTAATCCCATCATTACACCTCTGTTCACAATTTCATCATTCACATATCATCATTCTGCCTGTACGTTCATCTTCGTTCTGTCAACATCACTTTATGCATGCACCACATTGAGAAGTTGTAACAATCTTACTCTCCAACTACTGCACCCTTAGAATAGTGATAGACTGTAATTACTTCTCTTCAAACTTCGAGACTGTAGATTTCAAACTTTGACCAAAACTGAATTCATCTCTCCTACAAGGCAGAGTTCAAAACTTCATCACTTCTAACAGCTGCCACAGTGCACACCCAAACATCTCTGTCTTTTCCTCCATACACCTTCTCACCACCATCTTCCTGCGGCTACCTTTGCAGGTATACACATGAAAATCAGAGCTGCTTTACCTACGAATTCATCCACACGAATTCACTTACTTCTTTAATAGAGATTCATCTATTACACCTTCTTCCTTTCTGTAGGTGATCATCAATAAAAGAAGCTCGTTGTAATTAAAATGATATACTCCTTGGCATTGAGATAGATGTCCACGGTTTCCACTTGATTCCTGCAAACGTTCCAATGCAACCACGCAGCCACCCAAAGTAGATCATTGCTCTTCTTAATCGAACGAGCCTCCAAAATGGTGTTCACAGTTCATACAAGTGGATCCAACCTTTCAAGTATCAGCTTTCAGTCAAAACAAAGAGAATCGCTACCAGAAATAGAAGATCGTTGCTAGAGAGAGTGGAACGCTTCCCTCTTTACTTGATACCTGAGTTTTGTCTCATCAACAGCTGCGGCTTCCTTAGTGTTGTTACATACCCAAATACATCAGAATTTACTTTAAACCTCTCATACTTCCGTAGATATTCCTCAGTCCTTCATTATTTAGATGTTGCGATCCTCATTTACAATTTACCTCATGTTATTTGCAAATACAAAAAAATGATCCCAAGTCGCACATTCAGAGCTAGAATGATTTAATACAGTTGTTGCCTCAGTGATATTCTCATGCCCGAAAATCAGAGAACGGAAAGGATAAACTTCATTGAAACTGCGTCTGCCTCAGTCTTCAAATTCTCCACCCGAAATCCACATTTCTTGCTTTACTGCGACTACTACCCGAGAAAAAGATGCTTCCCCGAAATAGCCACAATTGCGAGCTCTATATGTTTCTTTTCAATCGTTCCTTTTGTTCGGATGATGACAAATGTGTTCATATACAAATTTGAACCGTGTCCATATCCACCTTATAGGGCTGACTTCAGCAAGGTAAAGAAATTTTTATTTTGACTTTATTTTAAACAAACTTCCAAATTTGAGCCGACCACTTCACCTTTTACAAATTCAAGTGTATATGTATATGTGTGTGTGTGTGTGTGTGTAGGTTTTTAATCTTCTTCACATGACCATCAAGTTTCACTAACCTTGGGTTCATCATACAATATGTCCAAGTGTTCCAGCACCTTACCAAGCCACAAGTAAACACTCTTCTCACAAATGACCATAGAATGGGTCATTTGCCCACTTTGGTGTTCCAAAGCCCAATCATGCCAATTTATCACTTCTTTATCATGTCATGGTTTTCCCGAGCCCTCAAGCCATGCCATGTGGTTTCCAAGTCATCATTCTTAATCTCTGTCATTAATGTTGTCATCAATGACAATCATATCTATGTTGCAGGAAACTTGGCCCCCCCTATGTTTCCAGCCTGTTTCCTGACGGAAACTCGGAAACCCGTACCGTACGGCAGGGAAACCCGTTTCCAATTAATGGGGACCGTTTCGCGTGTCAAAAACTCGTTTCCTTAAAACGGAAACGCGTTTCCAAATCGAATTTCACTAAAATCCCGCATTTCCTTCCACAGTCTGCCTAAAACACTTGTTTTTTTAATTTTTTGGGTTTTTGCCTTTTCCGGCTTACGGTTTTAGAGGCTTCTAGGATGTTCTTTATGCCTTGGGTTTGTTATAAAATAACACCCATGCCTCCTTTTTGCCATCACGGCTTATCCCCAACGCTCATTCGCAGCTCACGGTCCATTGGCATAACTAACGGTGCATTGGCATAGCTCAAGGCTTATGGTTCATTATCACGGATCTTTGGCTTTAGTGTATACATTATCTTGGGCAGGACAACTCATCCTCACAGCTTTTTGGCATCCCACGCCTCCATTTCCAACTCATGGTGGTGGTGCAAAGGTCACAATGGAGGCTCAAGAAGTGGACACGGTGTTGGCAGCTAGTTGGGTTGCTGAATATTGACAGTGTGGTCACGGTGGTGCCATTTTGTTTTGCATATTGGTGGAGGATGAAGATGAGCCCGAGCATGATGACTATTAGTCTTCGGGCTTCAGCTCATGTTTTCTTTATATTTTCATTGTTCATGTTGATGTAGTATTGTACTTGTAGCCTTATATATAAAGGCTGATTTTGGAATCTGGATATATATGTATTAGCGGCTTAACCTCATTTTGAAGGTTTTTTTGGGCTATTTCCACTTGCATTATGGAATCGTTTATGGGTAAAATCATTTTGTTGTTTTTGGATATTACTACTTAGTACTTGCATTATGGAATCACTTATGAAATTATGAGTAAAAATGTTAAATGTGATGTTGAATTTAATCTGTAAATAATTATAATATAATTATATATATATATATATATATATCGCGTTTCCTCGTTTCCTAAATTTTGGGGAGTCACGTTTCCAACACGTCCCTGTTTCCCCGTTTCATGCAACTTATAATCATATTCATCAAGTCGTTGCTATGAATTAAAGCCACTGTTTTTGCAGTCGTCACACGATTTTCTTCTCAACTGCCATTTGTCTGCATAAGCTGCCTTCCAATATTCAATTCTTGTTTTGGAGCCACCAAATTCAAAGAATCAAGCCATATTCGTCCGTTGGTTTATCAATCAAATTTCTATAGCTGCCACCACAAGTAAAGTAATGAATCAAACTTTTAAAGCAATTGCCAAAGGAGAAAGAGTCGCAATCGTGTAGCCACCAGTCGCCATCTAAGCATACAGCAATGAAGATGTCATTGGAAATAACAAATCCTTCTTCATACCCTAACTACAAAAACGATTACCATCCTGGATTTTTTAATGGCAAAGGAATTTTACAGCAAGAGATGGGTCACACAGCCCATGCTGCCAAGTTTATCAAGAAAGAACCACCAGACACTGCCAGTGGTTCGATCTTTATTGAAGTATAAACAAAGATTTCCAACAGGAATTTATAGCAGTGTGTATTTTTTGTGTGTGTGAAATTACTCGCTGCACAAATTTCAGCATCCATTAGCTATTTTTGTATTCCTAGGGTAGAATACTATTTTTTCAACAAGATCTTTGACAGATTAGTGGCAGATCTGTGCATTTCTTGGTTGTTCTCACTATGTTCTATAAATTTGTCGCAAAACAAATCATGTATGAACAAATCTAGCAATCTAGAGAAAGCATCAGGCCTCCCATTACCAATAGAGTTGAGGTTAAGATCAGAGTAGTGCATCAAAATTTGTTTATGTTGTAGGACAATACACAGAGGAGCTTTTATGCATTTCAAGAAACCAGTGCTTTGAACACATAGAAAAGAGCAATTAACAACTCAGTCTGGATGGTTGCCCAGATAGTTCAGCAATTGTGAATCTATGTAATGATCCCTCATTGGTTGAGACATGCATATGGATTGCAATCTACTAGTGAGGTTATGCAACATGCATGTGGATTGTTGTCCGGTAATTGAGTTCGGGAGATTTGTGATTCAGGAGTTCGAGGAGATGGAATCTGAAAACTAAGGAATTCAACTCAGAAGCTACACCTTTACAAGGGTTACGAGGCAGCTTGACGAGTCTCAACCTGGTTCAGAAACTGTCTTCAAAGAAGAAGCTTCTAAAGAATGTCTACCTTCGTTTTGTTTTCAGTATGTGTGTTTTCATTTAGTATATGTATTGGATTTCAGTTTGTTATCTTTCAATAATGTACGCCTTAGAGGGCAGTGTTAAGATATAAGGCAATACATGTAATAAAGTCACTTAAGTGACTTAGGTTAAAAGTTAGGGTTTTAGGAGTCTTAGGGTTTACGTACTAAGGTTAGGGTTTTGGTCACTCAAAGCCTTTACAAGAGTGAGGATCC
This sequence comes from Pseudotsuga menziesii, assembly GCA_001517045.1. Taxonomy (NCBI): domain Eukaryota; kingdom Viridiplantae; phylum Streptophyta; class Pinopsida; order Pinales; family Pinaceae; genus Pseudotsuga; species Pseudotsuga menziesii. The sequence continues at coordinate 149,865 of LPNX010771826.1, read as the reverse complement.
TTAATGTAATGTTGTACCATCTCATAATAATATTGTGTTGTGTGTTATTGAGCTCTCATGTCTTCGATAACGTAACCCTAGCTAGGGTTTCTCGTTTCTTCAGTTTACACAATAGTTGATCCAATTCCTAGCCCTCTTTTAACCTCAAATCAGCAAAAAAAAGCTTAGCACACACAGGAGATACTAAAAAGGTATACTATGGATGATTGCAAATTTTGGCAATTCCAATAAGACTCGGCAGGTTGCATCAGCGAAAGAAAATCTATGGTTACTCATTCAACCTTCGTTCAGAAGTAATTTTGTGGTTTAGTGAGAAGTAACAAATTATTTCAATGTCCTCTACAAAAGCAAAGTGTAAAGAAACCATAAGTGCAACATGCTAAGCTATATGGCTCAAGAGGATTCTCGGTGACATGAGCATTCAACAAACCCAAGCCACAGCTCGTCTACTGTGACAATCAAAGTGTAATTCAACTTATGAAACATCTCGTGTTTTATGCCAAGACCAAGTATATTAAGATCCATCACCATTTTATGAGGAAGAAAATATAGAACAAAGAAGTTGAAGTGGTATGCTTCATAGTTGGCGATCAGCTTGCAAACATCTTCACAAAGCCTTAAGCCAGGACAATTGTTAAAAAATTCGGAAGAATAGCACTATCATTAAGAGAGGGGCAAGGGGTATGGTGTGAGAATGTGTAATGGTGGTGTAATGCCCCTTTTTATTTGCGTCCTGATTTGCTAAAACTAGAAGTACGTTTAAGATCAAATATGATAGACAAAATTTCGGGTCTATCTTTCTATTTTGCTAAAAATAGAATAGACGTAGGGTTAAGATAAAATAAGACAGACAAATTTCAGGTCTATCCTTGTTACTAAATATCAAAATTGAATTCAGAATGTAGCTCTTCTCTTGTATTTTGTCGTGTGCGTGTGTGTTCTAAATACAACACCAACCAATTGTGAAGATTTTGATATGTATCATTTGGTTAGTTATGATATCAGAATAGGTACCTGTTATGGATGAGGATAATAGAAAATTCCACGAAACTCTTTGATACATCAAGCAAGCAAGCAACTATTTGAAAACCCCCGTAGCTGAGAATACTTAGATAAAAGGCACTGAAGAGTTGAAAAGGAATGAAATTAAAGGACATTTACTCACCGGGAGAAGAAGAAAGGAAGCAACGAGGATCGACAAGATGGAGGCGATGGCTGCAGAGACGAAGCGACGGAGCATGTGTTCCTTGAAAGAAGCCGGTGGCGGAAGACGAAGAATAAACCGAGGAGCATACAGCAGACCTACGTATGTAGACGCCATGCCTATGCAAGCGACCACGGCTAAGGGTTTCGACAGACTCCATGGATACACTGCGTCCATTAATTGATTTTATACTGAATTGCGAATGATCGTTGTTTCAGAAATTTTCGTATTAATGGCCGTTATCTGTTGATCGTTTAGTCCATGGAAGAGTCTGTGCCCAATGGAGAAAGCTGGGTCTCAAAGATAACAGTTATTCCAGGGCTTCAGTGGGCATGGAACATTTGTTAGCTGTTTTGTAGGTTGATATTTATAGTATGGGTGTTAGTATTTTTAATATGAGTTAATGATAGGAAAAAAATTATAATGTGTATTTAGGAGGTTAGAAGTATATTTGGGTTATGATTAGTGTAAAAGAAAATTAGAATTGTTAAAATATAAATGAAATTTTATTATAAGTTGTATGGGTGATATTAATTATGGGGCAAATCTTAAAATTTAGTGAGATTGAAAGAATTTATCATATGTATGATATTAAGAAGGTGGATAATAAAAAGTACTCTTTTGTAATGTTTTGTATGTGCCTCTATTAAATATTAATTTATATAATTTCAAAATATTTGTAACACTCTTAATCTTCACAAGAGTGGTAGGTGCAAGGGGTTTTCTTATCGGCTTCGATGTAAAAGAAGAAATAAAGTTTCACAAGAGTGGTAGGTGCGAGGGGTTTTCTTATCGGCTTCGATGTAAAAGAAGAAATAAAGTTTGTCCTCGGGATTGGATCTAATGACCAATAATCAAGCTAAAGTGTATGCCCTATTTTTAGGATCATAATTTGTGAAAGGTCTCTATTCGCAATAAATTGTGATCTTTGGACTCTCTTCACATTTTTAAGCAAGCAAGGAATCAAATTGTGAAGCAGGGGACGATACAAGGCCGGATCTACAACAGTTTTTCTTAGAACCTCCAAGGTGTAAAAGAAGTTATTTTTTTGCATATAAGAATGCAATGACAATATTGTTGACCATTTAGCAAATGAGACAATCAAGCTCAATAAAGGAGTGGTGGTGTAAAACAATGGCCCTCTGGAACAAAGATGGATGCCATGAAATCATGGAGGTTAAGCATGATATTTCATTCTATTTAAAAAAATGTGTATTAATTAATTTTAGGAGGCAAGTCTTAGGAGGCAAGCAAAGCTTTCCCTTCAAATCGTGGTTAAGTACCAAACATTGAGAATTGAGTCATGCCAAGTTCATTACAAGTAAGTGAATCCCTCTCCCTCACGTGCCCTCGGCACCTTTGCAACATATCTTCCTTTGTTCTTAGCTCTTGTATTATGGCACTTTGTGCTAGAATTGGTTATGCGGGTGGGATATCGTTAGATTCTTTGAGTTGGGAAGTGAACATCGATGTCATTATAGCTCGGGATATTGTGATTATGGTCAGCAAATTTTGTCAAGCAAATGGAAATGAGATCAGATCTTAACTTTTAAACCCGTTGATGTTTTCAATTTTAAGATTTAGATCTTTGGTCCAGTTTAAGTTGGAGGAAAGTAGTTTGTGATGCTCACCCTCTATTCCCTCCTTTGTTGTAGATTTCTCTATCTTAGTTGGCCTAGGGAACAGTTTTACCATCTTGAGGTGGATTGGAAACAAGATGGCTCATGCATTGAACCAAAACATGGTTGCAAGTGAAGCTCTCAGTGAGATTAGGGATATCATGAGAATGTTAAGGAGGATGAACTCTCAAATGGAAGGTATGAAACAGTTTATTGATCATATCAAAATTCCTATATGGACTAGTAGGATAAAAATCATGAGGTGCTAGAGTCTAAAATCAAGGAGCAAGGGGGCAAGATATAGTAGCTCATAAATGAAATTGAAATGCACTTTAATATGATCCTGGTTTTCACTCAAGGACACTAGTCTCAAGTCGGGCAATGCATGGGCTGAAGAGAAATTGAAGAGGACATAATTCATAAGACTGTTATGGGGAAATTTGAAGGGCCAAACTCCTAGGCTAAAGATAAAAATGAACATCTAATGGATGAAAGTCACAGTGGCCATGTCAATATGTCATGTTTTTATGTTTCACGGATGAAAAAAAAACACTATCGTTGTTCATAACTTGTTAACTTATGAAAACCAAAGAGATTTGGGAAAGCTTCTCTCCAATCTTTTCAATCATAAAAACAAAATGTTAAAGCAAACCAATTAATTCCTTATCATTTTTCCTAGAGTCTCATAGAACAAATTTGGATTTAGTGTACAATCATCATCATCATCAATATCATATTGCTTTCTTATAAATATTAATTTTATTTTTTTTGTAAGCTAGTAGAAATATTATATTACAAAAGCAGCAAAAAATAAACATCATTTATGACTAGCCTGCCTCTTGGAAACCAGACCAACCACTAAATTTAAGCTTGTCCACCTCTATCTAACTTAACACAATCATGTCAAAGAGTTTTTCAAACTGTCAACGATTGACAAAAATGGTACCAAACTACCTGAAATAATATATCTATGAACATATAGTCTTTCTAGTCCTACCTTGTTTAGTATTTTCAACAGTTAATCTGCTTGCCTATGCAACAAAAACAATCGAAACACATTGTTCCAAAACTAAGGATAATTATAAATTGTGACAGGATTCTGCTTGCCTATGCAACAAAAACAATCGAAACACATTGTTCCAAAACTAAGGATAATTAGAAATTATGACAGGATTCTGCTTGCCTATGCAACAAAAACAATCGAAACACATTGTTCCAAAACCAAGGATAATTAGATATTATGACAGCATTGGGCACCTTGGGCTCTACAGGAAAAAATCTTGTTTCTGAATTCAAAGGCCTTTCTCAGAATACCATTCCAGTCATAGCATGATCTAGAGTGTTCATTTTCACGTCCAATTCCACCTGCCATGAGNTGGGCTCTACAGGAAAAAATCTTGTTTCTGAATTCAAAGGCCTTTCTCAGAATACCATTCCAGTCATAGCATGATCTAGAGTGTTCATTTTCACGTCCAATTCCCCCTGCCATGAGCTATTAATCTCAAGGTTTCCTAAATCTACCCAATTTTCTCTTGTATTTCATCTTGTTGTAGTAGGATGGATTTATTTTCCTCCTCCTGCTCCATGATGGCCTTTCCTAACACAATCTTGACATGCCAGTATAGGGTAATTGTTTTGGTGTATTTTGTATCCCTGGTTTTGGAAGAACCAATGTCCTCAACCATGGTTCCCATTTCCTCCTATATAGCATCCAGATTGGTAACGTTTTCATTTGGCCTCTGCCCATTCCTCCATGCGCTCAATCTGGCCCTAAACCTTCCTCAAAATCATCTTGCCATAGTTCTATTTGGCGATATGAGATTCTTGGATCGCTCTTGGCATATGTGTGGGCCACCACCACCCGTAGGTGGTGTGCTTGCCTTGAACTATACCTTCCAACTGAAAGGTAGTCTATGACGGGGGAGGAACATGGTATTTTCACCCACGGGGAACTCCCAATTACCAAGATCAGATGATGGAAATTATGATCCAAAGCTTCTGAGAATCCCTCGGTCAGCCCAAAGTCAATAACCACTACAACCTTCGGAAAGAAAACTTTCTGAGCTCTTTCTGTAATAGCATCTATCGTGTTAAGCGAATGTAACTGGTCTCCCTCTCGTTGCAATTGCTCTACTGGGCAAATTTCTTCAAGTAAGCAGTCAGAGGGAGGGTGGAACTAAAACTAGTAATAAATCCACAGAAGACACAAGTAGAGAGAGCCTAAGATGATATGGCCTTAGTCGACATTCTTCGTCTTTTTGTAATACGTGCACCTCTCATAATAACAATGGTCGCAGTCCCGGGTGAATTGGCCATGATGCCATTTGAACTCCATTTCATATCACATTGTACCATGCCTCCGTCATTGAGCAGAGAGCCCTCAACTCACATGATACTACACTTCTCGAACCGTCGATCATACCCAAACATCATCGCATATTCATGGCACCCCATGTCAACCAACCGGTCTGCCCAAATGGGCTCACAAATGTCGAGCACGTGGGCTGCCCACACTTTGGCATTCAGCTTGGGGTGGAGTTCTTATTATACTAGTTTATTACAAGCAAATTTGATCTCCAACAAGTTTTCCCAAGTTGTGTCAATAATTTCCTCAAAACAATGCATCGCTTCATTGGCAAGTTTATTCGCCACTTTATTTGCATCTCATCTGGCATGCATACGAACAGTCATATCGGATTGAGTGACAATGGAGTGGCATGCATAGGAACAATCATATTGGATTGAGTGACAATGGAGTGCAACCATTCGAGTTTTCTTTCTAATCACCAACTATGTGAGAGCTTTGAGAGGGGGGTTCCATTTTGATGTTTCTTGAGCAAGTTTATCATTATCAATGAGTCCCCTTCAATGATTAGTTGGGAAATGTGCTAACACTGAGCAATGGAAAGACCATAAGCCAAGGCATGAAGCTTTGCTGCCTTTTTAATATTATTTCCTATGGAACCAACAAAAACATGTATTATTTTCCCTTAAGTATTCTGAAAATACCGCCAAACCCTATAGGGTCAGGGTTGCCTTTGGCAGCACCATCGAAGTTGAGTTTGAGGAAATTGTCTAGTGGTGGTTGCAAGCTACAGGAGTTGGGATTCCTTCTGTAATGTTTGTTGTTGCAATCTATCTTTTCAATATGATCCAAACCCCAAGCTTGCAAGATCGGTGTTTCCACTACTGAACTTGCCTCGTCATCTTCTTCCCAGGGTGAGGCTTGGATAGTTTCCATGATGTTCACCTCAATTTTATGCCAAACTTAAAGTCCATTAAAGGCTTGTTCCTTGAATATTCGTATATTCTTCTCCTTCCAAGTTTATCACATGAGGAACCTTGGAAACAACTACTAGGCTTAATTAAGAATATTACTCTTAAATATCATTTTCTGCCAGTTGATTATGGTGGTTTTTTATGTCATTTCTGTGTCGATCAGTCAGCCTGAAAAGAGAGGCCCCTTTATCCCATAGATTTGAAATAAATATTCATTTGTTTATAAGATGTTCTAAATATTATGAATCCTCTTGCCATAGAACGCATTTGGATGGCCCTTCAAATCCTTTGTGCATGAGTTGGTCTCAAGTTAGAACTTTTTTCCTTGCAACTACCCAAAGAAAATTTGACTCCTTGGGCCATAGATTTTCCTCCCATATCCCCTCTCCTGCTTGATCTATTGTATTGGTGAGAATTCCACAGGATTCCATAAGAGAGAAGTTTCCACTTCCATTGTGTCCCCAACGCAAGACATCTGGGTCATGATGAATGGGAATTTTCCTCTATTGGAACTCTTGATTGAGTTCTTCCCATCAAAACCCATTGGGGGATGATGTCTCCATTACTCCAAAGGTTCCAACACCTCCACCTATGAGAGTTGGTACTAGAAATCCAAAAGTGTTTCACCAGTGAGTATTAATTATGCTCTTTTAGTAGGTCTCGATATGCTTCACCTTGTTGTTGGTCGATGAGTTTGGGGTTTTGTTTCCAAACATCCTCCCAAAAGAGAGAAGATTTTCCATTCCTAACTTCCCAAAAATAATTCTCTTGGATTAGTTTGCGATTTTTCCATGCTAAGTTCCAAATAGGGGAGGCTTAGTGATTCCCTTCCATTATAATCAAATCACATTCTTCAGTTCTCGGAGCATATTTCACTTGCGAAATTTTTCTCCATAAGATTGATCCTCCTTTTAGCCATCTCCACCAAGTTTTGGCCCCAATAAATCCACATTTTATTTCAGTAGATCTAATGGCCATACCCCCTAATCTCTTTGGCCAACAAACAACACACCAAGCAACAATTTCCCATTTCATAGTTGTCTTGGTTCCTCTCCATAAAAAGGTGCGTTGAATATTGTAGATAGCTTTTAATATGTATTTGGTAACTGCTAACACTCGAAAAAAAGGTAGGTAGGCATGCTGTGTAGAATTGATTCAGAATGACCAATATTCATGCCAAGTTAAGGGATTAGAATGTCCAACTGAAGAGTTTTCCCCTTTTTTCCAATAAAGTTTCCCAAGATTGATGCCTAAAGGCACTATCAATTAAGGGATCCCCAAGAAATTTGGAAGGAAGGGAGCTCCTTTAAAATCCTAACATTCTATAAATATTGGTTTGAACAACCAAAAGAGTATTAAAAAGGAAATTCAAAGACTTATTGTGATTGATAGAAGTACATGAAGCCTATTTGAAATCAATATGAACCAATTGAATGGATTTTGATTCCTTGACAGTCAGAGTTCCCATCAGCATGGTATCATCAACCAATTGGAGGTGGGAGGAAACCAGATCATTCCCATGGTCTCGAATGCCTGCGGTTTTTCTTTCGATCGGTGCCACCTTTAAGGAGAGACCTAAGCCTTATGTCATTAAGATGAACACAAACACAGATAGAGGGTATTCCTTCCTGATACCTCTTGAAGTAGAATAGGTTATGGAGGGGGAAACATTTAACCGAATGGAAAATAAAGTTGAGGAGGTTAACGTTGTAATCGACCTTGTTCATTTTCAAAGAAACCAAAATCTAAAGTATTCTATAAATATATTTCCAGCTGATTTTGTCAAATGCCTTGGATATGTCGAGCTTAATCATCATTCTAACTTTTTTTGAGATTTTCAAAGAATTAATAGTTTTGTGCGTGAGAATTATCCCATCCAACATTTGCATGCCTTCCACATCTCTAGATTGTTCTTCAGATATAAGAATAGGTTGTAGATATTTCAATATGTTGACTATGACTTTAGTGGTGATTTTGTATCTGATGATTACAGAGGGGTATTGGATGAAATTTGCTCTGCTTGTTGGCTCCAATTTATTTAGGAATGAGGTTTATAAAGGTGGAGCTTAAGGATGGAAGGGTATCCAGGCGACTTCAAGATTCCTCAACAATTTCCCAAACTTCTTAGTTGATAATCAACCAATAGGAGTGGAAACAATATGTGGTAAACCAATATGGGTGAGGGGGTTTACCATGAGCCATTTCCATAGTGGCATGTTCAACCTCTTCCAAAGTGATTTCTCAGAGTAAGCTGAGATTATGTTCATTAGTAACAGGGCAGGGATGTTCTAGTAATTTTGGAAATAGATTCTTCTATGTCTCCATGTGGCTCCTCTAGAAGATCACTGTAAAAGTTGATGAGTGTTTGTTCTATGTCCACATGACTTGAGCGACCATTACCTTTCCCATCCACAATAGAGGTAATTCTATAGTGGTTTTTGTGTTGTAGCATTTTTTAAAACAAGAACGAGAAAATATATTTATATATATGAAAAAAAATTACATCAAGCCCCCTGGGAGATGGACAACGTCCAAAATGCGAGTCTACATAGGAGGCAGACTGCCTATCCATATCCCTTCACTATTCTGATTGATACACAAAATTATTTCTACTTCTTACATAATAGACTCTATAAAAATGACCACATAAATATCGACAAAAAATCATAACTGGATACAACAAAAAAAGTAGAATAACTTCATTCTTGGGCAAGGTCTTCTTTTGTCGTCAATCGGATGGAGGAGACTTCCTCCATAGGGAAGTCTTCTACCTGCTCGTGGGAGGGCTTGATATTCCCTCTATTCATCCCATTAATATCATCCTGCATTTCTTCTAGCATGTCCTTCAATTGAACAAATCGTGCCTCATTCCACATATTTGTAGTCATTCCCTGCTCTTGAAACTGCCACTTCATCTCTGCAACGGGCTTCCGCAGCTCTTGGTGTTTCAAAGTCAGCACACGCTCCATTTCCTACATGTCTCACTTGATTTCTTCCACTTCACCACTTGCACACGGTAGCCACCTTCAATAATCAATACGAGAATCAATCTCAATTATATCCATTGAGATTGTTTTTGTTTCATCCAAACCCGCCTTCAAAATCTCATACACATAGCACAACATTTTCCTATAATCCACCATAATGCCTTTCAACTCCCTTACTTCTTCCATTATTTACTTTACATTGAAGCGACAAAGCATAACCATCCTCCATTTCCAAATCTTTGTCTTCAACCCTTTTCCCCTCTCAGCTTGCAAACCAACCTTTATCAGAGTTGCTTTCGGAGATACTCAAATGGTTGAGGAGAAACTTAACATTGCCAAAAATAGGGGTTTTCAAACCATTCCAGGGATCCGTCATATATGCACCTTGAAACTTCACACAAGGGTCTATCCCCTCAGCTTGGACGAAGAGGATAATATATAACTCCATGCATAATAGCGCTCACTTTTCCACCACCTTCGTGATCCATTTGTCCTCCCGGACATTGAGTCGTTAATATGCATGTCATCTCTATCCTTCCACTGCCTTAAACAAGGCTTGACACACTAAATGGGCCGCAGAGGGGGCGAATTATTGCCATTAATTCTAAAAACCACTTGTCCATTTGCTTATAGGTTTATCCTTATTTATCACCATTTCACCTTGCTTTAACTTAGCCCATTGGTTATAAATTATATCTTCCTTCAAGTTATTATGTCGCATTACATAAAAAAACAAAAAAAAACAAAAAGGATTTTAGAAAGGTTTGGAAAGAAGTCCAAGATTCTCTTATGAACATGCCCATTCTCCTTCTTTTTTCCGATCTAGATGGCCCTCATTGTTTGAATAACAAGCAGAGAATCTCTAAATAATTGGAAGGATTTTATGTTTAGTTCTGACAATGCCTCCTTACCTTGCATTAACGCTTCCCACTCAACCTAGTTGTTCGTCCTCTTGCTGAGTCCCCACACAAAAGATATAACTTTAACCTTTTTTCCTCCTGGGTCGAAGATGACCCCACCCGTACCTGCCTCCCCTATTTCCTGTGTGGTATCATTTAGTTGTGGAAGTATTTAAAGTTTTTCTCCCCATGTTTAAGCCACTTTACTCTATATTTTTGTTTACATAAAGTTTCCTCTTGTTGGAGTTTGAGGTTCAGTCTATTTTGAAGTTCCTTTTACTCCTTCAGATCATGCTCTGTGTATCCCTCCTTATTATTTTCATTTGCAGCTTATCCATTTGAATTTCAATATGACTTTTATTCTCATATATACTGTCGAAGAATTCCTTGTTTCGCATTTTAATTTTTCCTTTTAGACCCTTCAATATTTGTTGGAATTGGTGCATCTTGGCATCATAATCCACTTTTGTGTCTTCCCACCACTGTTTCATACTTTTATGAAAGTCAGGGTGCTTTTACAAAAAATTATCAAATCATAAAGGTTTGTTTTAGGGTGATCATCTAGATCAAGTTCAATGGGCATTGGTAAGAGCCTATGCATGTAAGAATGGAAGTTTCAATAATCAGTCCTTGTATGATTAGTGATTTCGATAGAGATCTGATCTAGATGAATCTAGTCTCTCGGTTCCCTGTAATGTCCCCCGTGGTTATACAAGGGTCTCAAGGACATATCATTAGATCTCTAAGTCTAATTATATAATTTTAGCACAACAGATTAGTCAAACAAATATTTAATTTCATTTTTTGTGATTTAATTTCGACAAAATCCCTTTAATTACCAATAAATTAAAATAAATTCAATAATTATTCCAACAAATCATGCAAGGGTTGGGAAGGTTTCTTAACATCATCAAACCTTCAATCCAAACCATATAAGAGATGTTAACTACTTCTAAAGGCTAATTATTCTTATTCACAGTTAGTTAGTGATTAAGGTGTTAATTACGACACTTAGTGCACAAATGATGACACTTATCACAAATCCAATTATATAATGAATAACCATCGATTATCAATATCAATGGATTAATAACATATAATTACATGTAAATACATCATAATTACCAAAATTACAAGAATTAATCATAATAATTATGAAAGAGAGTCCACAAGGCTAGTTAACTAGTTTTTCAATATAAGCAACTAGTCTTGCACAAAATTAACTTATAACCATGCTATTAAACCCAAAAGAAATCCTACATACATTAACAACATATTTAATCTTGCACTTACAACCAATTAAAGGTTTATTTGCATATTATTTCAATTGCAAATATAGTGATGTTTTCCATCAATTCCAATGAAACTAGTTAACATTCACTGCAAGGAATTGAGTTTAAATAACTTAACCAAAATGCAATGCATCCATAAGTAAAGGATCACACCTGACAAGTATCCACCTACAAAACAATAACATGTTAGAAACATGGCACATGGTTGTAGCATTCCGTTTTTATGAAAACAAAGATTTCAATCCACAACTAGTTATCAATTTTCACCGCAATGTACCTAGTTTCCAATTTAACTTTCCAAATGCAAAATAAAGAGAAATATATGACTATTGTAGCCCATGGACAATGTAGCATGGGTCACCTACAGTCATATGGATATAACTTTTCTGCCATATACATACCATTAAATAAATCACAAAACTAGCTAATTCTACTCATCTGAATTGACTAATAATTATAGGAATTGCTAAAATAATTAATCCATGGCTATTAGAATCATTCAAATTCCATTTGTAATGTCCCAATTCAAAAATTCCCAACAAAGGCAGAATTTTGGAAAAAATTGTCTTGACTAGTCTTGACTCTAGGGTATTCAAATGGCACAAGTAGGTCTCGAATTTGGTAGGGAAAGATGTGGTGAGTTTTAGGACTCTTCAATGGACTCTCTGATAGATTTATCATAGGTTGTAGACATCTGCAACTTTATTTGGGAACATTAGAAAAAATGGTAAAATTACTAGTAATTTATGGTGTAATTCCCCCTAGGGTGTGAGCAGAAATGGCTCTCCAACTCCTATGTAACCCTCCCAAATTGTCAAATAGAGTATGGGGAGTATAACAAGACTTCATTTACTATCATTTAGTATGGTTAAGAGTTCTGCAACTGAGGTATAAATCTTCATATTCAAATGCATAAATTCAGTGATATTTACTTTAGGGAAATGGCATATAAAAGCTCAACTTCGACTCATAAATGGTGTATATAATGGTTACGAACAGAGAAAAATGATTATAGACCATTTAAAACATTGTAATTCCTTACTAACAACATATAACATTGATCCAATTTGCAACATACACAGATATACAACTCCATTGAAATGGGAAATCATCACATGGAAACTAGTCACAATAATGCTTGGAAATGTGGACATTTGCAGATGTATTTCTTCTAATTTCGACTTACATAGAATATGGGAGACATATTACAAATCCATGAATCATTCACCCATGCTTGGGCATCAACTGAACTCAATGGGGCACAACCACCATTCACACAAGTGCGCCTTCATAGAAAAACATAAAAATATGGAAGTGGGAATTGAGAGAATGGGAGGAGAGATGGGTCGTCAACAATAGAAGCCTACTATCTGCAGAAAAACACTCCATAAAGCTCAAAATGAGAGGTTAGGGTGGCCTCTCCCATAGCCAAGTTGGATGAGAATCTCACTCTCTCGAAATTGGTTCACTAGCAGGGTAAGTGAGCACTCACGGTGCAATGGACAAGCTAGTGCTTTCCAAAATGCCAAAGGAAAATTCACAAATGATCAAAAGTCATTCTCATTCCTCATGAAATATTTGTATAACCCTCCTAAGGTCCTCCAAGGTTTAATTCACTCCCATAGTATTCCTCCAACTCATCCTTGATGTTTAGTAGCCTCCATGACACATGTTCTTCTCCTCAACCCTTCAACTTCCTCCAAATTCGAATTGTTGCCACCTAGTCCCAAGTGTGCCCTCTTGGAGGCTACTTTTGGACCTAACATGTCATATTGTCATGGGTTTGCATTCAGGCCCGACTTGTCATAGAATCTTCCATCATTGTTTGTCATAAAATGTAGGGGATCTCTCTCCAAGTGGCACCTAGTTTCTTCCTAGACTCTTCCTCTTCTATGGGGAGTAACTTCTTCTCACCCATTCGAATCCTTGGGCTCATGATATGCCATTTAACACCTCTTCACCTTCCAAGAACATTCCATCACTCATAATTTTGAATTTGGGGTTAATTCATGACATGTGTAAGGAAGAAGCTAGCCACACAAGGTCTCCATGGACCTCCAAATGTCCTTATGAACCAATGACACTTTATTTTCTCCATATTTATTATTTGTATGACCCAAATTAATGTGTAAATGACAAAATAAGGTTCTCTTTGGTTCCATATCTCCCTTATTGCAAGATTAAATGCCTCCTCCCCAACATAGGGAATTAGTAGGTGGGTGAAACATTGTCAACTAGTAGACTCATTGGGATGGGGACATGACAGTCCTCCCCAACCAATATTCCTTTTCCTCAAGAAATGCCAAGTTTGGATGCTGCAAAATTTATTCATCTTCCCAAGTGGCTTCCTCACTAGGAAAATCCTTCCATTGTACCAAATATTCTTTTATTGTTCTGCTTAGTAGCCTTCTCTCCCTTGTTCTCAAGACTTTGTCTGGAATGAGAACAAGTTTTTCTTTATCATCCAAAGGTGGTAAGGTATCTGGAACTGAAATATGCTTCCCTATAACCTTCTTAATACAAGAAACATGAAATACATTATGAATTTTTCTTCCCATGGGAAGCTCCAATTGATAGGCCACTTCTCTAACTTTTCGAACCACTTTATAGGGACCATAAAATATTGGTTTGAGCTTTTCTGAACCTTTACCCTTTATGGTGGTTTGTTTGTAGGGATGCAACCTCAAATACGCCAAGTCATACACTTGGAAATACCTCTCCACTCTATGTTGGTCTGCATATTATTTTTGTTGATTTTGAGCAACCTACAAGTTATCTTTCAAAACCTTCAAAATTTCTTGACTTTTTTCAATCCAGTCCTTAGCCTTTGGAGCTCTACTATCACAAAAAATGTGGTCAATAAAAGTGGATGCATCATGACCATAAATTGCTTTGAAAGGAGACATTCCAATGGACATATGGAAAGTAGTATTGTAACAAAACTCGCCCAAATGCATCCATTTTATCCATGCCTTTTGCTGCCCACTAACATAGTTCCTCAAGTAGCCTTCCAACCATTGATTTAATCTCTCTGTTTGTCCATCAATTTGGGGATGATATCTTGTGCTAGGTGTCAAATTTCTCCCTACCATTTTGAAGAGTTCTTGCCAGAATGCACTAAAAAATCTGCTATCTCTGTGACTAACAATGCTCTTAGGAAGCCCATGCAATCTGAAAACTTAAAAAATAATAATTCAGCCACTTGTGCAGCAATGAAAGTGGTAGTAACAACAAATAAATGAACAAATTTAGTGAGCCTATCCACCACCACAAATATGCAATCCTTACCAAATACTTTGAGCAAACCAGTGATGAAGTCCATGGAAATGATGTCCCATTTTTGTTTTGGAATAGAAAAGGGATGTAAGAGACCAACTGGATGAGTGTGCTCCACTTTATTTTTCTTACATGTGGGGCATTCATTAATATACTTTAGAACATCATCCTTCAACCCTTTCCATGAGAATATTTCCCTCAACATTTGGTATGTTTTGAAACATTTGGGGTGACCTACTAGAGGAGAATGATGAGGTTTCTTTAAAATTTTCTCCTTCAAACTTGAATTAGGGACCAAATAGATTATGTATTTGTAGTATATGATTCCTTCCAACACCTTATACCTATCATCATGGTTAGTCCCAGAAAAAAGTTCACAGGAAAATTTATCCTTGGCATACTCTACTTCTAATGTGGCTTTCAAATTTTCTGCTACATCCATTATAGAAATAGAAGGTCTTCTAGATAAGGCATCAGCTACCACATTATTTTTTCCCTTCACATATTCAATATCAAAGTCAAATGCTTGAATCTTAATCACCCACTTTTGTTGCCTTTCATTTAGATCCTTTTGAGTGAGGAAGTACCTTAAGCTGTTATAGTAAGTTTTGACCACTAATTTGTTTCCCACCAAGTATTGTTTAAACTTGATCAAAGCATACATGATGGCTAGCATTTCTTTATCATAAATGGAGTAAATCTTCTCGTGTGGTTGTAGCTTCCTAATCTCAAAATCTATTGGGTGTTTCCCTTATTTTAGGACTGCTCCAAGGCCTTCTCCTGATGCATCACATTCCAAGACAAATGGTTTAGAAAAATCAGGCAAGGCTAGAATAGGATAGTTTCTTATTACCTCCTTCATTCTTTGGAAATATTTTTCAGCCCCTTCATGCTTTGTCAAATTAGTGAGAGGTGAAGGGAGTCAGGAGAACCTCTTCACAAACTTTCTATAGTAGGTGCAAATTCCAATGAATCCTCTTAATTGAATGAGACTTTTGGGAAGAGGCCACTCTAAAATGGATCTTATTTTCTCCATATCCACCTTCACACCATCTTGACCAATGATGTGTCCAAGATACAAGATCTCTGCCAAACCAAACTCACATTTTGACATCTAACAACCAAAGATTCATCATGCAGAATTTTTAATACCTCTTATAGATGATGCAAATGTTCCTTCCAAATTTTACTGTAAATAAGAATATCATCAAAGAAAACTAGTACAAACTTATGAAGTTGCTTGTGGAATATATTTCTCATGCATGATTGGAATGTGGCAGGTGCATTTGTCAAGCCAAAGGGCATGGAAACAAACTCAAAGTGACCATAGTGGCATCTGAAAGCAATCTTTGGTATGTCTTCTTCCCTCATTCAATTTTGATGATAACCAGATCTAAGGTAAATATTTGAGAAGGACTTGTCCCCATGGAGCTCATCCATGATATCTTCAATCCTTGGGATGGGGTATCTACTCTTTACTATCTAATTGTTTAATGCTTTGAAATCAACGCACATTCTCAAAGTTCCATCTTTTTTCTTTACCATAACAACTGAAGAAGCATATGGGATGGAACTAGGCCTTACGAGACCCAAATCCAAGACTAATTTAATAGCCTCTTCAATATGATGTCGAATCCTTTTGGGGTGTCTATAGGGCTGCATTTTGATAGGTTGTGCTCCTATTTCTAACTCAATGATATGCTCCACCCCTCTATCTGGTGGTCTTCCTCGAAAAAGGTCTCCAAAAACCTTCTCATACTTACTCAATAGTTTCTTTATCTCCTTAGGATGCTTGGAAATCTTCAAGTGAGGTTTAGGATATGTAATTAAACATTCAACAACCCATTCTATGTCTCCATGCCTCAAGATAAACCTCATGCTACGAGAGGACACCGCTTTATTTGGGTAAGTGTGCATTTTCCTCAACAAGATGGGTTTCCCTTTTGAATTTTTGAACCTTATTTCATGGACTTGATAATTCATTGTATGCTCCCCTAAAGAATACAACCATCTTACTCCCAAAACCACATTTGTATCAACCACATTCACTACATAAAAATTGTCAGTGATAGTATGATTTCCTAGAGTAACTTGAAGCTTTGGAATCCATTTAGTGTAGTCCATAGAATTGTTAACTTTATCCTCTCCACCAAGGCTACATCTATGAAGTTATGAGTGGCTCCTCCATCCACTAGAATCGTGATCTTTTGGCCTTGTATGTTACCCTTGAGCCTCAAGGTGTGCAATCGAGGTACACTTGAGAGTGCTGTAATTTGTCCTATATTAGGAGTGGGTTCTTCTTCTTCTATTCTTTCATACCCAGGCTTCTTGGGCTATAAGTTGTGTTTCATCTTCCTCCTCCACCTCTTCATCATCTTCAGGGAAAACTTCAATGTAGTGTGCCTTCCCCTTGGCAAATCTATGTCTCGTAGCCCAAGGTTGTTGGCATTTAAAACATAGCTTCTTTCTTCTAAGTTCTTCTTTGCTTTGTCCCCCTTTATTTTATTTAGTAGAGGAGTCATTTTCCCATGGTTTCTTACCTTCCTTGAATTTGGAAGGGAAATTTGGATTGGAGGGGCATTTTGTTCTTGGCAATACATTCTGCAAATCTCTTCTCAAATTCATGGAATCCTTCAGTGTGGGTGGATTGTGGGCTTTCACGAGCCCTCTCAAAGGTTCTCTCAATCCTTTAGTAAACAATAAAACCAACCTATCCATAGATGCATCAGAAACCATTACTGGAAGCTTTTCAAATTCTAACATATATGCTTCAGGAGTTCCTACTTGCTTCAATTGTCCTAGTTCTTTAAAAGGAAGTTCAGGGTCTTTCCTCTCAAATCTCTCCATAAATGCATTGGAGAAACCCTCATAAGATAAAATATGATCATGAACCAAGGTTCTAAGACCATATAACCACCAATCACTACCTTCCCCTTCAAGATTTAAAATGGTCATTTTCAATGCATCTTCTTCAACCATAGGATTTAATTGAAAATACTCATTCAATTTTTGCAACCAAGCACTAGCAGACATTTGTGAGGAACCATCAAAGGAAGGAATGGTTACTTTTCCCATGGTGTACTTTAATTCATAATTAAGAGGAATTTCCCTATTCCCATTTCCTCCTTGCTTGAATTGAAGAGAAGCTCTAATGAATTTATCAAAAGGTAGGACTTTCCTACATTCATCACTTAGTTGCTGCCAATCATTTGTTGCTTCTCTAACATCATAAGCAATGTAAGGACCTTCTTTGGACTCTAAAAACTTTGGTATAGCAGGTCCATTCTGATTTTTTAACTCATGGGGTCAGTAATGAGGTCCATTCTTTGAAAAAATGGCTTCCCCATGGGTCTTCCTCTCATTATGGGGTGAACTACTACTACTTTCGGGTGGTGACTTGCCCCCAAGTTGGCTAGCCAACAATTTAGAACCTTCCATGAGATGTTTGTTCATACTGTCAATATATGTTGTAATTAATTTTTTAAGGTCCCCATTATCGTATTTTCCCTCCATATCTCCAAATCCTAGTTCTTTCCTAATATCTTTGTAACTAGGATTACTTTCTTCACTTCCTTCTCTTTCATTGTTAAGATCTCCAGTCTCAATTTCTAATGGAGGGAGTCATAATCAAGAAAAATGAATAGAAAAACCTCATAGGTGCTAATATCATGCTCTGATACCACTTGTAATGTCTCAATTCGAAAAATCCCAACAAAGGAAGAATTTTGGAAAAAATTGTCTTGACTAGTCTTGACTCTAGGGGATTCGAATGGCACAAGAGTGTATCAAATTTGGTAAGGACTGATGTGAGGAGTCTTAGGAATATTAAATGGATTCTCTGATAGATTTATTATAGGTCATATAAATTTGTAACTCAATTTGGGAACATTGGCAAAAATGGTAAAATTTCTAGTAATTTATGGTGTAATTCACCCTAGGGGGTGAGCATAAATGACTCTTCAACCCCTATGCAAACCTCCCAACTTGTAAAACAGAGTATGGGGACTAGAATAAGACTTAATTTACTTTAATTTTGTATGGTTAATATTTCTTCAACAAAGGTATAAATCTTCATATTCGAATGCATAAATTCAGTGATATTTACTTAAGGGAAATGGCATATAAAAGCTCAACTTCGACTCATAAATGGTGTATATAATGGTTCATAACAGAGAAATATGATTATATATAATTAACATCATTGTAATATATTAATAATAGAATATAACATTGATCCAAGTCATAGCATACATAAGATATACAACTCCATTGAAGTGGGAAATCATCACATGGAAACTACTCACAACAATGCTTGGAAATGTGGACATTTGCATATGTATTTTTTCTGATTTATACTTACATAGAATATGAGAGACATATTAAAAAACCATGAATCATTCACCCATGCTTGGGAATCAACTAAACTCAATGGGGCGCAACCATCATTCACACAAGTGCGCCTTCATAGAAAAACATGGAAATATGGAAGTGGGAATTGAGAGAATGGGAGGAGAGATGGATCACGAATAGTAGCAACCTCATATATGCAAAAAAACACTCCATGAAGCTACAAATGAGAGGTAATGGTGGCCTCTCACATAGACAATTGTTGAAATATTGTAACTTCAAAGGATATTCTAAATGTATTTTATTGATGAAACCCAAGGGAGATATTATTATTCCACCGTTAGGATGGTACTATTGTAATTGGTCATCATACAATCATGAGGTAAATCCTCCATTGTGTGTCGAGTCTTTAGCACCCTAATAAATAATATAATATACCATTTTGATTCTTCCCAAGAGAAGTCGGACCATACAGTTTAGTGGGTTCAACTTGTTTAGGGTAAAAATCAGTTGACTCATTCTGTATAAATAGAGGAGTTGTGGTTATTATTTGAACATAGACTCACTCACTTGAGTAGNGAGAGAGAGAGAGAGAGAGAGAGAGACGAAGAGAGAGAGAGAGAGAGAGAGAGAGAGAGAGAGAGAACAAAAGGAGGAGAACACCTGTTTTTGGGGTTGTCTTTTATACATGGGAAGTTTTGTTCGATTTTCTTCCCCTTAAGGGTTTCCCAGGATAAATATTGTATCTTGTGATTGTGTTTCTATCAGTGATTCTGGAGATGTTGTTGCTATGATATTTGAATTGAAAACTAATTAATCTAGTCTAGCATATGAAATCTTAACATGGTATCAGAGCTAACCTAATTAGAGCAGCTTTCACAAGGTGAAATTCTCTCTCCTCCCTCTCTGGAAGAAATTAGGATTTATGCCAAAGTTGGAGTTTTGAAGATCTGCTTGCATAGAAATTTGTGCCCTCCTAAAGCGCATGTATTGAGTCCAGGATCGAAGTTTTTTGGGTCATTGAAGCTCCAGGAAAGACAAACCCTAGTTTGTCCCCGAACTAGAAAGCTACAAAAAACCATAACCAAAAATTATGTTGAGCTGCAACCTCACAAGTAGGATTTGAAGACTGAAGATTTGGGATCTCCATAAATCAGTTGGATCAACCAACTTGCCTCCCTCAAGCACATCTATTGGTAAGTTTAGCCTCCTATTTTGATAAATTTCATTTTTTAGTGACCTACTCGACAAGATGGCCCCAAGCACTAAGGTTGAGGACAAATTGGAAGGCCTAGAAAACTTCCTGGCTTGGAAGTATAGGATTGGTCTCATTTTGAGAGAGAATGGCCTTGAGAAGTACATCAAGGATGAGATTGCAGAACTTGAAAAAGATGAATCTAAGGAGAAGCATGAACAAGACCTAATCAAGGCAATGAGGATCATTGTTGATTCTATTAAGGATCACTTGATCCCTCAAGTGTCATCTAATAATACACCTAAGAAAATGTATGGTGCACTTTCCAAAATGTATGAGGGAAGGAACATCAACAGAAAGATGAATATGAGAGCTAAACTGAAGGGCACCAAGGTGAGCAAAGGAGAATCTATTCAAGATTACTTCACAAGGGTCTCCCAATTCAAAGAGAAACTAAGTGTTATTGGAGACACCCTTGATGAGGATGAACTAGTCATGAATGCTCTCAATAGTCTCAGACCTTGGGACTCATTCATCCAGACTCTGTATGCCAGAAAAGAAAGTATGAAGTTTGACATAGTATGGGAAGATTGCATACAAGAAGAAGCTAGAGCAGCCAATAGAGAAGCTCTCATTAGAGAATATGATTATGCTCTAGCTACCCATACTAAAGTAAGAAAACATCAAACTTCAAGAAGAATAAACATGAGCCTTCAAATAAGAAGTTCCAGAAGAAGAAGAAGGATTACTCAAAGTATCAATGCTACATCTGTCATAAGATAGGTCATCTTGCTAGAGAATGTCCATCATCAAAGAACAACAACAACAAAAGACATCATGCTCATCTAGCTGAAGATGAGGATGAAGAAATACCTCGAAATAAAACTAGAGGTGAAGATGTAGAAGAATATGTGTTATTCTCTACACTCTCTGGGTCTGTAACACCTAGAGAATACACATGGCTTATTGATAGTGGTGCCTCTAATCACATGATAGGGAAGAAGAAAACTTTGTCAAGACTTGAAGAGAATAACTCTCTCCAAAAGGTATCTATGGGAGATGACTATCAATATCCCATCAAAGGTATTGGTGAATCAAGCTACAATCTTGACTCTGGGACTTCCATGAAGCTGAAGGAAGTAGTGTATGTACCAGGTTTGAAAAAGAAGCTACTTCCCATCTTTTCTCTAGATAATAAAGGATATAGAGTTTCTTTTATAGATGGAAAAGTACTTATGCATTCCAAAGGAGAGACACTTGAAGATGTTGTAGTCATTAGAGAAGAAGAAGGAGGATTGTACAAACTCAAAGGACATCCAGAGACAACCATTTTCCATGAGACTACCAGCTCAAGTGAGCCGTGGCATAGAAGACTTGATCACATCAACTACAAAGCATTTCCCTATGTGAGCAAGATGGTAACTTGGTTACCATATCTAAATATCACACACGAGGGAAGTTGCAAGGGATGTGAAAGGGAAAGAACATCAAGAACCCCTTTCCGAAAAGTGAAACAAAGACCAAAGTTACATTGGAACTAATTCATTCTAATGTATGTGGTCCTATGCCCTCCATGTCCTTGAGTGGATATGAGTACTATGTCACATTTGTTGGCGACTATTCAAGAAAGACTTAGATATACTTCTTAAAAAATAGGAGTGAAGTGTTCGGGAAATTCAAGGAATTCAAATCCTTGATAGAGAACCACTCAAAAAAGAGAATCAAGAAACTGAGATCAGATGATGGTGGAGAATACACTTCAAAGGAAATTGAAGCATTCTGTAAGGAGCCAGGAATCAAGAGGGAACTAACCACTCCCTATAATCCCCAACAAAATGGTGTTATGGAAAGAAAGAATAGAACTATCATGGAAACAGTGAAGACCATGATTCATGACCAAGACTTCCCTATGCACCTATGGGCTGAAGCAACAAGAACAACCATATATGTGCAAAATAGATTATATCATAGCGCTCTTGGATTCAAGACTCCTGAAGAAATGTATACTAGAAAGAAACCTGAAGTAAGCCATCTCAAGATATTTGGCTGCCCAGTATATGTACATATTCTGAAAGAGAAGAGAACCAAACTAGAACCTTCTAAAAAGAAGGGAATATTTGTAGGATACTGTGAAGTCTCAAAATCCTCCAGGATATACATTTCAGGATTCCATCATATTGAGATTAGTACGGATGTAACATTTGAGGAAGTGACAGTTATTAATAATTGTAGAAGGTGTCAACTTGAAGAAGTACATGAAGAGGATGTACCTCCCAGAAGGACATAAGTTGAACCATCTCTTGAAATAGTAGCATCAGAAGATCATGACATGCTAGAGCCTCATGATCCCCCTACTATGGATATCTCTCGAAAGAGAAAACTTGCTTGGGTAAGAGAAATAATACAAGAAGCATAAATATATGGAGCTCTAGAAGGCTCCACAAGAACCAAGAAAAGATCAAAGCCATATTCTAGCTATGTAGATTTGATGTGTGATCTTGTAGATCAAGAACCCACCAGCTAAGAGGAAGCTACACAGAAGAAAGAATGGGTTGAATCAATGATGAAAGAATACCAATCGATCATGAAGAATGATGTTTGGTATATTGTTCCCAAACCCGAAAACAAGAGTGTGATATCTTTGAAATGGATCTACAAGATAAAACATGCTGCTGGTGGAAGTATTGAAAAGTACAAAGCAATATTTGTGGCTAGATGATTCTCTCAGAAAGAGGGGATATATTATGAGGAGACATTTTCTCTGGTAGCAAGGTACACTTCCATCAGAACTATCATTTCACTTGCTTCCATGATGAAATGGGACTTACACCAGATGGATGTAAAGACAACCTTCCTTGATGGTGTGATTAAGGAAGAGGTTTACATAGAACAACCACAAGGATTTTAAGTCAAAGACATAGCAACTCATGTATGCAAATTGAAGAAGGCTCTATATAAACTGAATAAAGATCCTAGAGCCTGGTATGGCAGAATAGATAACTTCTTGACAAGCATGGGCTTTACCAAGAGTAAAGTTGATCCTAATATTTATATGAAGATTATGGATTATGAACCAGTCATGCTATTGTTGTATGTGGATGATCTATTTCTGACTGGAAATGAGAAACAAATCAAGGATTGCAAGAAGAAGCTAGCTAAAGAATTTGAGATGAAAGATCTTGGATTCATGCATTATTTCCTAGGGCTGGAAGTGTGGTAGATCCCAGAAGGAATCTTTCTGAATCAGGGAAAGTATGCAGTATAAATATTTAAAAGATTTGATATGTTGGATTATAAATCCATGGCCACACCCATGGACACAAACCTATAGTTGTTGTGTGATGAGACATTGGAGTTAGAGGACATAACTCACTATAGACAGATTATTGGGTCATTAATGTATCTGACGATTACAAGGCCAGATATATGCTTTGTTGTGAACACCTTCAGTCAGTATCTAGTTAAACCTAGACGGGTTCACCTAATAGCTGTGAAGCATGTG
The DNA here is from genome assembly GCA_001517045.1 of Pseudotsuga menziesii. Taxonomy (NCBI): domain Eukaryota; kingdom Viridiplantae; phylum Streptophyta; class Pinopsida; order Pinales; family Pinaceae; genus Pseudotsuga; species Pseudotsuga menziesii. The sequence goes on along the minus strand of LPNX010771826.1, from coordinate 126,265 downwards.
ATGAGGTACCTAAAAGGTACGATTGATTTGGGACTTTACTATGGGAGAGATCATGACTACAATATTGTATGAATATATGGATTCAGATTGGGTAGGAAGTGTCGCAGATAGGAAGAGCACCTCAAGTGGATGTTATTTTCTGGGATCCACCATGATCTCATGGTTTATTAAGAAACAGTTTAGTGTTGATCTCAGTACAGTTGAAGCAGAGTACATTGCAGCTTGCTCCACTTATTGTGAAGTGATATCGCTTCGGAAGCCGATGTTAGGATTATTTGACATGGAGTTGGACACCACAATAATTCTCTATGACAACCAAGTTTGTATAAAGATGACAGAGAATCCAGTGTTCCATGAAAAATCGAAGCACATATAAATATGATATTTTTATACAAGGGATATGATACAAAATGGATCCATCAAGCTCCAGTGTGTGAGTATCGATGAGCAAGTTGCTGATGTACTGAGCAAGTTGCCTCTATCTCAAGTGAAGGTTGAATATTTATGTGACAAGCTTGGTGTAGTTCGAAAAGACTTTCCTCGCAAGGAGGAACAATGATGGGACTATAGATGATGAAGATAATGGACATTATTCGAAAAGGAATATCAGGTCGAAAACATGAACCCTCCTTGGAAAAAGGGGGAGCAAGATGATAATATGGAACTTCCCAGGAAAGGGGGAGTAATGATGAGACTGACATCAATGATGGATGATAGTGATGATGATGGTATGACATTTATTAGTGGACGACAGTATCCTTTGTTGAGGATCGTAGGTATAACACTATGTTCATGAGAGTGGTCCTTACTAGCTAAGGATGGCCCCACGGATATTAATATCGTATGGAGAGTACCCACATTCACTTGTGGACGATAATGTCCTCTCTTGAGGATGGCAGGTACAAAACTCTATTCATAAGAGTGGTCCTTATTAGCTAAGGATGACCCTGTAGATGTTACTCTTGCTTGTAGAGTACCCACATTCAGTTGTGGATACCATAGTATAACACTCAATTGGGAGTGATCCTAACCTATGTGGTACAAATGGTCTACGATGAGTCCTCATGGATGACATGACTGACATTTTGTATGCAGTCAATATCTGCTTTGCATACTATACTCTTATATGGAGAGTATGCCTACATTCATATGTAGATTCCATAGAATGACACTTGCTTAGGAGTGGTTCTAACCTCAGTGGTATGGCTGCTCTATGATGAGTCCTCATGGATGTCGTAGTATAACACCCACTTGGGAGTGGTCCTAACATGTGTGGTATAAATGTTCTATGATGGGCCGACATTTTATATGTGGTCGAGGTATGCTCTGCAGATAATACTCTTGCTTGGAAGAGTATTCCTACACGTAAGTGTAGACACTGTAGTATAACACTCACTTGGGAGTGGTCCTAACCTATGTGGTATGGATGGTCTATGATGAGTCCTCATGGATGATAGGGCTAGCACTAAGTGCGGTCGAGATCTACATTTAGTTGTAGACGATTCAACTACTCGATTTCATGGAGGATTGCATCGTCCTTAGACTTAGGTCCTAAAGTGATCGGGATTGATCATCCTGCGAATAGATCATGTGTCCTGCAGGTAGTGTGGTGATAAAAGGATCAAGTAGATCGAAGTACAACATCGAAGGGTTAAGTAGATTGAATTACGACTACAAAGGATCGAGAAGATCGAAGTGCTGTTGCAAAAGGATTGAAAGGATCGAAAAAATGCTACAAAAGGATCGAAAGGATCAAAGTGATGCTACAAAGGATCGAGAACATTGGAAGGCTATTGCATAAGATCAAAGTGATGTTGTAAAGAATCAAGAAGATTGAAGTGTTGCTGCAAAGGATCAAAGTGCTGCAAAGGATCAAGAAGATCGAAGTGTTGCTACGAAGGATCGAAAGGTCAAAACACTATTGTAAAAGGGTAAACTGTGACGTCCCCGACCCTCCGATCGACAAAGAGGACGCTACCATGGCATTAGCCATCTGGACAAACCGCCCCATGAACATGAACATATATAAAACTAAATTTCTTGAAACATAAAACATGCTAAGATGCATAATCATTCACATACACAACAGAAGCAAACATACATTCATTCAAGCATTCAACATGTTCATCATCATTCATTAAACATCAAATATGATTACATAAGTAAAATAGACAAGAATACTTATCTTATAAAGAACTCGTCCCGCAACCAGCTACGTTATTGCAACGTTCCACCCAACCATAGGCCAGTGTGCTCCTTAATCTCTCAGCAACGCTGCCACCCCCAAGCTGGGCATGATCCCCCAAGGAATAAGTAACAAGCAGGCTTACACATAGCCATGGATACACAAAACACAGCCAAGCCAACACAGTTGGGTTTATCAGGCCATCAACAAATCAGCCAAGCCAACACAGTTGGGTTTATCAAGCCATCAAGGAGCTGGGAAAATCTAAATGCTAAGATGATGAGCCCATTAAAGAGCTAAGGAGACCTACACCAGAACTAGCCTAACTTCTAGGACACCCACATACGCCCAACATAAGGAAATCAACCCCTTCTCTGCTACACAGTCCCTCAGGCCCTGACCTCCCTTCTAGTGCTATTCAAGGGTTGTGGAGAAGAAAGCCAGCCCTCTAGCTCTGTCCGTGTGGTTCCCAAACACACTAGGTTTTTCAAGCAACCCAAGCCTTCATTCCCATTCCAACATAGTCCGAAGACCAACCACTACATACACGTAGCCAAATAAGCGATCCACAACTTGGATAGGGAAATCAATTCCTGGGTCGTTCTTGGCCCTATCGTGGCCAAAACAACTCCATAACAATCTACAACAACCCCAATACATAATGGAACCATAACAATGAACAATGTGGGGAAAACATCGCCCTGGCTCAACAATGAAGTGACGGGAAAATTACACAGTCTAGAAATGGAGCAGGAAATCGGACTCTCAGCCTGTGCGTGAGGAAAACATACGCACTCCAAAATCGATATGGAAAAACACACATACACACCGCCTCCCGAGCGTGAATGGCTCTACACAGGAAAATCGTGGGTGACAGTGGAAAAATCGGCTCCTCAACTCATTGCCTGGGTAAAACGACGTAGAAGCCTGTGCGTGAGAAGGTGAAAGAACCACTGTCTGCGTGAGGATGAGCCAGACCCCAGCCTGTGTGTGAAGATGAACAGAAATGATGGGGAGTGCGAGAGTGGAAGCGTCCCCTCAAGGTTTTCTTGCCCACGTAAAGGAATGACCCAGTTGGTGGAGTGTACGTGGGGGAAAGCCTGCCACCCACTACTACCCAGCATTAGCTGCCCCCAACTAACAATAGGAGTTTTAAATGGGTGGTTGACACATGGCTTTTCCCACTGGCTCAAGGTTTAACATTCCCCCCCTTTGTCCTTAGGAAAATCATGCCCTTTTCAATATGGTTGCATTGACATAGCTGGTTGGGGTTCATTTAATTAAAATGCATTTTTACATGATGCCACAACTAATATGTGCCGTATATCCCGATATACCATCGACAACAGTTCCAATCTCTGAAACATAACACAACCAAATCGATGGTGGGGCTTTTGCCTTTAGCTCCACACCATGATTATTTACAATATATATATATATATATATCATGTATATTTAATGCATCGAGGTCAAAACCGGGGTGTTACATAAACTGATTGTGAGATGCAGAAGATGAAGAGTAACTGTTTTAGTTACTGATTGAGAAAAATTCCTATGCCGTATAGATGTATTACCTCGATGTACTGTTGTAATTATTGTCTCTTTGTTATCCTATAGTATATGATGATGTTGTCAGTAGAATAACCTTCTCGTTAAGGGGGCGTGTTGAAATATTATAACTTCAAAGGATATTCTAAATGTATTTTATTGATGAAACCCAAGGGAGATGTTATTATTCCTTCATCGGGATGGTACCATTGTAATTGGTCATCATAGAGTCATAAGGTAAAGCCTCCATTTTGTGTTGGGTCTTTAGCACCCTAATAATATGATATAATAGATTGTTTTGAGTCTTCCCAGGAAAATTCAGCCAAATAGTTTAGTGGGGCATATTTGGTTAGGGTAAAGGTCAGTTGACTCATTGTGTATAAATAGAGAAGTTGTAGACCTTATTTGAACACAGATTCACTCACTTGAGTAGTGCATAGGAGAGAGAGAGAGAGAGAGAGAGAGAGAGAGAGAGAGAGAGAGAGAGAGAGAGAGAGAGAGAGAGAGAGAACAAAAGGAGGAGAACACCTGTTTTTGGGGTTGTCTTTTATACATCTTATACAGATAAAGTTTTGATGGGTTTTCTTCCCCTTAGGGTTTCCCAGGATAAATACCGTGTCTATCTTGTGATTGTGTTTCTATCAGTGATTCTAGATATGTTGTTGCTATGATATTTGAATTGAACACTAATGAATCTAGTCTAGCATATGATAATCTCAATCTCTTGAAATTAGTTCACTAGCACGGTAAGTGAGCACTCACCATGCAATGGACAAGCTACTGCTTTCCTAAATGCCAAAGGAAAATTCACAAATGATAAAAATCCATTCTCATTCCTCATGAAATATTTGTATAACCCTCCTAAGGTCCTCCAAGGTCGAATTCACTCCCATAGGCTTCCTCCAACATATCCTTGATGTTTAATAACCTCCATGACCTGGTCGCTATGGCAGTTCATGAGGAAAGTCAGAAGGAAAGGTTAAGCAAGTCATAAGGTCAGGTGATTCTTGTTCTCCTCCTCAACCCTTCATCTCCCTCGAAATTCGAATTGTTTCCACCTAGTCCTAAGTGCACCCCATTGGAGGATATTTTTAGCCCCGACATGTCAGATTTCCATAGGTATGCAATCAGGTCTAACTTATCATAGAATATTCCATCATTGTTTGTCATAAAATGCAGGGAATCTCTCTCCAAGTGGCACCTAGTTTCTTCCTAGACTCTTCCTCTTCTACGGGGAGTTACTCCTTCTCACCCATTCTAATCCTTGGGCTGATGATATTTCATTTAAAACCTCTTCACCTTCCAAGAAAATTCCATCAGGGCATAAATATTAGTTTTGTAGCAGAGGTTCCAAATAATCATTTCCTCAAACAATTTGCATACAAAATCCCAAAAGCTAGTTTCCAATTGCTTTCACAAAATTTACTTGCATAAATAGATTGAATTTTGTGATAAATTTCTTCCACAAGTAGCTCATATGTATCATAAAAAAATTCATATACATCCATAAATAAATCATATCAAAGCCAAATAAATTAAATAAACACGAGATAAAGCACTTACATTTTCCAAATACGCAATTGGAATCAACCTTGCCACATTCCACCCAACCATAGACACAATGCAAGCCAAGAATCACTTTTCAATGGTCACCCCTGAGCTAGAGCCATGATGCCACAAGAAAGGGCAGACTAAACCACAAATTATCTCAAGAAATCAATCCAACCACAACCCAATGGCAAGTATGACCTCTACTTCCACTCCAGGGAAATTGTAGCGGCTCCAGGACAACAGTCCGACCACAACTCAATGGAAAGTAACAATTATAACCCAGGGAAATCCCAATGGATCCATGACAGATACCAGTGGATTCATAGTAACTCAGATTTGGCACAGGCTCAACATGGATCTCATACCAAGAGCATCAAATTCAAACCACAAGTGCCAAACACAAGCACAAGAGAAAAAACATGAACCAACACACAATAATGACTTCCAACACAAGCAAATCAAATTCCTCCATGAGCAATTCAAATTGGGAGAGAAGGGGACACAAGCATGATATTTACATTCCAAAAAAAACCAATAGTATTTACACATCAAGTGACTATACCAAGAGGCACACTAATCCAACTCATGAGGGTGCATTAGATGAGAGAGGGACTCCAATCCTCGAATAAAAATTAATCTCAAGGTAAATAAAACCAAGTAGTAACATAATACATGAGAGTACAACCAAGAGGGTCTGTTAAGTACATAAGAAGGGTGTACAATATCAACATAGGCTCAACACACATAGGTAAACACTTTTCCACAACCCCTTGCTCGTAACATCATGGTTCCTCATACTCTCTTTCATGGCATCGGTCGTTCAATTGTTTTTACTTTATTAATTATTTTATAAGTTCATAATAATAATAATAATGTGCAAACCATAGTCCAGGCACCTTGTTCAATTATGTCCAACATAATAACAACAATAATATGTCAAAGCGATAAACCAAAGGGTATTACATTCCTCTTTTTTTTCTCTAGGGGATAAGTGATCATGTTGAAGTCACATCTGATTATCTAATGGTGTTTCTGAGTATTGCCATATATTTTTTGCAAGGAGAGAAGGAAAATTATTTTATCTTCATTAATGAGAGGGGTTTAGACATTAGTAAGAAATCCCTTATGATTAGTACTAATAAAATGAAAATTGGTTGTGATAGTGTACTAGCTGGAGAAAAAGTTTGCTAATGAGATTGAGTGGGGATTTCATAGAATGGCCAAGCCCCCTGAAGCCCCTTTGGATTCTAGTGTTATTGATTGGCAGCGTCACTAACAGTGTTATGCAATTTCCCCCTAAACATCTCCCCGAACATTTGGTCTCTTGGATCATCATCACTGGTAGATTTTCCTTATCAATCTTGTTTTAAAGAGCCCTTTGTTCGCTCTTCCCATTTAACCCTCTGATGTTCCAAGAGATTGTATTAATTGCTAATGAGAATGATGAAGTGGGAATAAATTACTTATGATATAAGGATACTCAATTCAATTAATGAGGCAATCCCTTATTTCATTGAATAGTTTTTTATTGTTCTTCCTTCCTTTCTTGTGATCTCGATGGAATATTTTTGCTTTTTTATTTGGCGGAATGGTTTGCACCCCCAATGCTCTCCGTGGTTTGTCCTTCTAGAGATCCCCTCTAGTCTCTTTACCTTTTATTTTTTTAGGAGCTTCTATCAAGAGGGTTATTTGTTGTTTCGAAATGGATGTCATGTCCTCCTTGTTGCAAGCCTCCAACATGGCCTATAGATCCATATCCTCAATGTCCATGTCTTCCCTCATTTCAAAATCCAACATTTCATCATTTTCAACTACTATTATTAAATAGATTCGATGACCTTTTCAAGTATCGCCTCCTCAATCCTTTTGTGTTTGGCTTGATCAAGAAATTGTGGCTCCATGGATCCAATTTCCATTTAGTGGGCTTCATCTCCCATTCTTGTTTCCTTTCCTTGTTGAGGCTTATTAATATTTTTTCTTAGAGTTGCACAATGATTGTTGGATATATATTTTGTAAGGGGCTTAGGTGGATAGGACTTCCTACCACTCATTTTCCTTCTTGCAACAATGGTAAATTTTTCAAGATCCATGGGTTTCTCTTCCTTATCATATTTTGGTGGGATGTTGAGCAGGAAATCTCAAAAGAGATGCCCATGCTCATGGCATGGCCGAAAAAGTAATGGAATGTGTTTATATTCAATCAATTAGATCCATTATGTGTTCTTGAAACTGAGGCAAATAGCGTTTAAAAGAGCCTTTGAAATGTTAATGTACACACTTATCTGAGTAAAAGAGGTATACTTGTCTCTTTTGGTGGCTTTTGACATCTTGACTTATTTTCCCAAGGCTTTCCCTATGTCATATAGGGTTTCATCTTCACGGTACTCCTAAGGCAAGGAATACAGTCTAACCAAACTGAGTCTCCCAAGAAATATTTTAAATTTGGGTTGAAATTATAAGTCTAGATTTAGAAGTAGAGACTAGTAGAGTTGAAGAAGTATGGGCCATTCTCAATGATCATGTCCTTGTCTTCCAAGCTAAACAAAATGGTTGTGAAAAATATATTTGTCCCTAATTTTGGATCTATCCCCCCTTTCAGTTTCCATTTATTTGCAATCCACTAGAGTAAATCCTTTTCTGCCAGCCAATAGGCTATGAACTTACTAATGATTGCATGGTATTCCATATATTGTTTGTAAGTAGTTATTTTTTATGAGGTAACTCCCATAAATTAGAATTGTGTTTTCTTTTGGGATACAACCTCTATTGAATTTTTCAAATGTAGATGGGTTGTCAAATCTGTGTTCATAGTGCTTAGTTATTGTCTCATGGGAGGACTTTCCTACTACCTCCATTCTCAAATAAATCCCAACTTCTCTCACTTTACCTTTTCCTTTGTTAACGTTGAAGTGCTTGTTGTTTTTCAGAGATGAAAGGACCTATCTATAGGAGGGGATTAGAAGTTCCCCCCTCCCCACCAAAGGCCCCATTGGGGCCGCCAAGATGCACCAAAATTAAAATCCTATACCAAATGATTGTTCTCAACAATGATGGCAACACTCTATAAATATTAGTTTCCGTTCTCACATTTTTTTCCATTTTGAGAAAAGGTTAATTAAGGGTTAACACTAGGCCTATATATAAGGTGTCACCATTCATTAATATAGTTTTTCATTTATTCGCTTACAATGGTTCTCAACTTGAAGAGAAAAAAAATAATGTGCATTTGTTCATGGCATCTCCACCTAAGGAAAAGTTCATTCAATCAGACCTCATTATTGGATGTTGTGAAATTTGATATAATCTCCATCAAGGTGGTTCCTTTCTATGTCATTATTTGATAAATATGAGAAGGGAATCCATTAACAACATAAACATGCAGGTATTAGTCTCTATGACAACATACCCAATGATCAACATGTAGAATTAGAAAACTTGATTGGCTAGTTGTTTAATGCATATTGGGGTTTCTCTAAGTAGTCACAGTGTAGATACTTGGAAATAAAAACCTTTAATTCTTAGTTGTTTAATGCATATTAGGGTTTCTCCATGTGGTCGAAATAGAAATGCTTTCAACTTGTGAGTATAAAAGGTTAGTTCTGAGGCAGATCTTTCTGCAGTTGGTGCCGGCGCTTCTCTATGAAGGCGACGATGGGCGATATTTGGGTGGCCCTACTTTGTGGTGACGACTATGGGTGGCATGGATGCACAAGCTTACCCCTGTAGTCAATTCCCCCTGGGATCTTGTGATATTTATTGATAGAGGTGGCTCCCACATGTTGCTACCACAACGGTTCTCCCCGAATTTATTTTACTTAAATTTCTGGGCCCCTCCTCATTATTTTGGTATGGCTTGATCATTGAACTTTTGAGCTCCTTGAGCGTGTTTTCTTTCGCTTCTCTGAAGGTGGATGTCAGTAGTCTATGTGTGCTTTGTTCATCTTTGGTTTGAGTCGTGAATATGTGGTCTAAGATAAGTAAATTCGATGTTCTTCGGCGCATCCTGTGTGAAGAAAAACGACTTTGGTTACGGCCGATCCTTAGCACTGCTCATATACTTGAGTTTCCCTGTAAGCGAGCCTCTTTTACTGCTGGATCGGGGGGCTGCGAAGTTTCAACCCTTTCGCCGTTGCGGCTCCGAGACTTTTCTTTCGTCCGATATCCTAAACCGTCCGACGCCCGATGTATGTTAACTATAAATAGCGATTCCGTAGCTTCTGCTTGCCCGCCGTTGCGGCCGGGAGGAGATAGTCAGTTTTCGATCCGAGTCTCTTCCGACGTCCGACTTAGTTGCCCGTCCATTCCGCATGTCCTCTAGCTTTCCTCCTCCGTCGTTGCGGCTGCTAAAGTCTTCCGGCTTCCGAAGCTAAAACCTTCCGACATCCGACTTATGACACCTTCCACCCGCGTTTCGCTTGGCTGCGACTTGAACTTCACCCGACCTTGCGGCTGGCTGTTTCCCCGAGTTCCTGAACTCGCTTCTCTCTGACTGCCGATTTGTTTTTTCCGCCGGTGACCATAGAATATTGCCAGGCCCGCATGTGGTTCGCCCGGTCATTTCCTTGTGGATTGGTTAATTGGTGATATCGGTTGTTTAAGTCATGCTCTTAATTTGAATACAGGCAGTTACCAGGCGACCGATCAATCTACCGCGATGGGAAGAAAGACTAACCCATTTGGGCAGAGGTATGACCGAAAAGAAGCAGATGGAGGGTGAAGTCCAGAGCTGTAAAGACGTGATCCCAGTAACGGATCAGTTACCAAGTTGTCATGATCACACGATGACAAAAGATCAGAATGTGAAGAGTTTGAGAAACCGAAAGGCCATGCATTTGGAAACAAAACGCTCCGTAATTATAGTTTAAATAGAGGGATGAGGCACGGAGAAAAGGATTTTTCCCTGGAAAACTTTGTATTTGTTTACTTGTAAGATGAACTACTTCATTTTGCATAGGAACTGCAATTTTTGCCTATCGGAGAGAGTGAAAAGCGAAATGTATCAATGCAAACTAAATGAATAATGTTGAAGAGGAACTATTTCGTTTTCAGCTGTGTTTCATTTACTGTAAGAGTATTCGATATTCTGAACCTATGTTCTTGCTAAATGTTCTTCAGTAATTTCTGGATATTTTTCGCTGTGAGTAATAGATGTTGTTATAAAATGATCGGCTACCTGGTTATTTGAATATCTGTAAGTGTTCATGTGCTTTAGAAGAAGTATCAGCTACCTGTGATTCTTCTTTATGTATGTGAAAATGTATTGCTCCCCCAAAATGATAACCTTGCTCCCTAGGGATAGTGTAGATAGTTAGCTTATTTCTTTTGTATCTGGTTTGGTTGCTCGCGAGCGCAAGACGAGAGGTAAGAACCTGCGCATCACTTTGTGACCGCTCCCTGCAGCTTGATCACCCTGCATTTAGTTAGGCATTTGCATATCATTTCTTTAAGTCAAAATGCAAAAACTCGGTTGGCCGGGCCGCAACCGGTAAAGCCTTAGTTTTGTTCCTTGACCTACGGTAGCCGGACCGCATACCGGACGGATTCCCTATTTCAAACAGTCAACGGGCTAGTTGGGAACGTTGATTGGGGAGAATCCCTTACTGTTGTCGCCTGCGAATTTCCAGGCCTCAATAGTTTTGGCACTAGAAGGAGGGCCGCCAGTGCATGGCTGGCCGAGGAAACCTGTTTTCCCGAGATTATTCCGCTGGTTACAGTTCTGAAAGTAGTGGACCGCGTAATCCAATTCTGGAAGAAGAAAGCAGAGAACATCTATATCCTGTTCGCAATGAAATTGTTAATGATCTGAGAAGACATACCCGTGCTTATGTAAAGAAGATTGGAGGGTTTCCTATTATCCATGAATTACCGAGAAGAGAGTACAAGAAGAAAGACCGTCCTCTAATTGAAGATTCAGTGTTGGTTGGAGACTGGGAAGAACTCGTGGAAACTGCCATACAGGAGGTTGAATTGCCTTTGAACCAAGTAGGTCCAGACACTCCTTACAATTCTCTTGTTCACACCCCGGTTGGTTCACGTCCTCACTCTCTTGTTGGTTCACCCCCTCACTCTCCACCTCAACTCATGGCCGGCGTTAACGCAAATCCACCTAATCCACCAAATCCACCGCCAGCTTGGAAATCTAGATCACCTCTAAATCTGACCCCACCTTTGCATGACCTACCTCAAGCCTTTGAGAAGCTACTGCCCAAATTTGATCCAAATGAGAAAATCCTAGTGGATGACCACCTACAGAGTTTCTACTTGGCAATAGAAGGTCTGAGGGCTGGGGAACACGAAGATGCAGTGTGTAGGCTTTTCCCGCACACCCTCAAAGGTGCTGCGGCCTCGTGGTATTTTGGATTGCCCGCTAACTCTATACCAGACTGGGATACCTTCGAGAGAATGTTCAGGAGTAAGTACGCAGTCCAAAAGACTCACGCTGCCCTCATGAAAGGACTGTGTGCATTAAATAAAGAAAAAAAGGAAAAAGTGCACTGCTTCACACAAAGGTTTGCAGCATATCTAATTTTTTTTTTTTGAAACGGATAAGCCTTCAGACAAGGTACTAATTGAATACTATACTTCAGCTTTGGGTCCTGATTTAGCCATGTTTGCAAAAGGTAGGGCCAAGCCTACCTTAACAGAGACCTATGAAGAGGTAGAAGTGGTGGAAGCAGAAAGAGAAAGTGTGGAGGACTATCCAGAACAATCAGGAGAGAAAGTTGCGGGAAGAAAAACCTTATTGTTCACTAAGCCTAAAGAAGAAAAGACACCAGACTATGAAAGCATGGCTAAAATGATGCAAAAGCTGTCCAATAAGATCATAGACTTAGAAAAGGAAAAAGAAGCACAAAATTTCTTCAGGCCATATTATAAAAAAAGGGAGGATGGCAATCAGATCCAACCTCCTCCTCAAAAAACTGCCTCCATGAATCTGACAGAGATAGGGATGGAAAATTTCTGTACTTTTCATCAACAGCCTCATTTCGAAAAGAACTGTCCGCAATGGATAATTTCAATGACATTGGTCATGAATCAGATGTTGGATTCAAGATTAACGGAGGAAGATGAAGATGAAAAGAACGAAAATGCTGCTTCCACTTCTACAAAAGGGCAGGAGGACGAGACCATGGCATTATGGAATTCTGTCTCCTTACTCAATGCAGAGGAGGAAAATACCCAGGGACGCAAAGCTATCAGGGAGACTAACGTAACAACTAGGAGTAGAGGGGCGGTTAGTGATGATAGTCTTCTGCTCCCAAAGATTCGAAGGCTGCAAAGAAATATAAAAAAGAAATTTCAAGACGAGTCATTGGCTGATCAGATTTCGGAATTTACCATTACCAGCCAGGATCCGAAGCAAAACAGAACGCCGCCTAAGCCAAACGATGAGAATGCGAGTGCTGATAAATCTTAGTCCACTAGACAACTAATCGAATATGACATTGTCGAAGATCTAAAGAAGATAAAGGCAAACGTCCCGTTGTTTGAAATGTGCAAAGTACCTCAACAGAAAGAAAAGTTATTGAAGGCACTTGAAACGTCAGAAGAAAAGCTGCCCGCCGACAATCAGCCTCGCGACGAAGAAGAGATTGGAGAGGCTAGCGTCGGAGGTAAGTCTAAAACCAAGCATCCACCTTTCCTCTTGACATTTGAAATTTTCAATCATAACGTACACAATTACCTAGTGGACTCAGGGGCGTCAATTAATGTCATGCCCATATCAGTATGTAAGAAAATAAACAGACAGCCTAAGCCATCCACATGGAGGGTGGTGCAATTGGATAGGACGGACGTCAAGGTAATTGGTGAAATGGAAGACGTCCTGATCCGTCTGGCATCCAATGATAAAGTATGCCAAATTATTAACATCGTAGTGGCTGACATACCAGATGCTTACGGCCTGGTCCCGAGCAGAGATTGGTCAGCCAAATTAAATGGGTATTTCGCCACAGATTGGTCACATCTTTGGTTGCCGCACAAAGGGAGTCCTAATCAGATCAAGGTTTTGAGAGAACCTCACATGAAGTACAATGTCACTCAATTGGATGAGAAGAATATACCAGTCGAACCTGTATTGGGAAACTACTTTCTCGAGCTGGAACCAGGGAGTTATCAAGCGGAAGAGGCCAGCAACACATCTGACACCCAGCCTGATCTCCTTCGTTTTTCTCAGGCTGACGAATTTGACTGTAAAATAGTAGATTTAGCAGTAGGAGTAGATTCTGTTTCAGTAGATAATGTGTTTTGGACTTTGTTTTTTGATGGCTCGCAAACGTTAGAAGGGTCAGGGGCCGGCTGTGTCCTCATTGATCCACAAAAAAATAAGCACTTCCTATGCTGTAGATTAGAGTTCGAATGTACTAACAATACGGCTGAATATGAAGCACTGCTGCAGGGACTCAAGAAAGCAATCGAGCTACAGGTTAGTAATTTAAAAGTTTTTTGGGATT
>LPNX010771826.1:78634-112011 GCA_001517045.1 Pseudotsuga menziesii | reverse complement strand
CCGAGGAAGATAGATTGAAGACAACATTCAGAACGAAATGGGGAACTTTCGCATATAGAAGGATGCCTTTTGGACTGATTAATGCCGGAGCGACGTTTCAGAGAGGTATGGACATAGCTTTCTGTGGACTGATTGGACGAAGTGTGGTGGTCTACCTTGATGATATCACAATATTTTCGAAGAAAAGAGAGGAGCACGCGTTCCACCTAAAGCAAATTTTCAAGCGTTGTCGGAAGTATGGCATCTCACTCAATCCTAAGAAGTGTGTATTCGCAGTCACAGAGGGAAAGTTACTAGGGCATATAGTTTCAAAGAGAGGTATATCTATAGACCCAAAAAGAATCAAGGCCATTGAACAAATCCCCATGCCTCATAATAAAAAAGGAATGCAATCCTTCATGGGAACAATAAACTTCATGCGTAGGTTTGTGCCTAATTTTGCCCAGACTGTTAAACCATTACAGCAGATGGTCAAGAAAAACGCACAATTTAAGTGGACTGAAACGGAAAAGAACGCTTTCAATAAAATCAAGACTGCTATTGCACATGCGCCCTCTTTGAAAAGTCCAGACTTTGATAAGGACTTTATCATGTACACTTTTGCGTCCGATGATTTATTGGCAGCCGTACTTATGCAAAAGGAAGATGGGGGTGATGAATTCCCGATTTCTTTTATGAGCACTGGGCTACAAGGGGATGAATCAAACTACCCAGCCATTGATAAGCAAGCATACGCAGTGTTTAAGGCAGTAAAACAATTCAGGCCTTATATATTAAAAAATCGGACCAAGGTAATAGTTCCTTACCCGACGGTAAGATCCCTTCTCATTCAAAAAGAATTAGGAGAAAGAAGGGGCAACTGGGTAACAGCTCTCCAAGAATACGATCTTGAATTTAAGCCAGCTACGTTAGTAAAAGGTCAAGGTTTATGCAAACTAATGACTGGGAGCAGAAACAACGAAGAACAAGCATGGGAAGATGAATCCGAATTGCAGGTGATGGATGTATGTCCTTTGTTCACAGCTCCCGAGTCTTGGTACAGAGACCTGGTACATTACTTGCAGTCAGGACTATTGCCAGAACATTGGGGTTCCAAACAAAGGAGAGCGCTGCGTTTGAAATCAGCTTCCTACCAAATCGTAGAGGGCGTATTGTTCAGAAAAAACTATGATGGAGTCCTCCTGAGATGCTTGGAGAAAGAAGATGCTGAGAAGGTGATGGCTGAGTTGCATGATGGCCCGGCTGGGGGACATTATTCAGGGGACACTACAGCCCACAAGGTTCTCAGATCCGGTTACTACTGGCCAACACTCTTTAGGGATGCACACGCACACGTCAAAAGATGTGATACTTGCCAAAGATGTGGTGGAAGACAACCTAGAGCAGCAGCACCTCTAAATCCAGTAATGATCACAGAGCCTTTCGAACAATGGGGAATAGACGTCATTGGAGAAATAAAGCCAAATTCTTCCCTGCTGCACAAGTATATTCTAACTGCAACTGATTATTTCACTCCCTGGGTCGAGGCTATCCCATTGCGCAAGATAAACGAGGATGAAGTCATCAGCTTCTTACAAGATCATATCATGACCAGGTTTGGAGTTCCAGTTTCGTTAGTTTTTGATAATGCTAAATACTTTTCATCCATTAAATTGACTGCTTTTGCTCATGAGAAAGGGATAAAATTACATTATTCTGCTAACTACTATCCGCAAGGGAATGGCCTGGCTGAATCCTCCAATAAAAACCTCATTAGAATCCTGAAGAAGACTGTCATAGAAAACCAGCGAAGTTGGCACTCAGCCTTACCCAACGCCCTGTGGGCTAACAGAGTCACTCCCAAGTCTACCGTAGGAGTGTCACCCTATACCCTTGTGTACGGAAAGGAAGCCATCCTGCCTCCCAATATTCTGCTACCTTCTTCCATACTAGCTCAAAAGTCTAGGGGGTCAGATGATGAGGTTCTGCAAATAAGAATATATAATCTCCTAAAAGCAGAAGAAGCCAGATCCAAAGCTAGAGAACGCTTCAGACAACAGCAGGAGGTAGTCAAAAGATGGTTTGACAAACATAAAGCTGGGAAAAGGGACTTTGAAGTAGGAGACTTGGTCCTCAAGTGGGACCACCCCCATGATGAAAAAGGAAAGCATACCAAATTCCAACAGTTATGGGTGGGCCCCTTTCAAATTGTAGCCAAACTTGGCCCTGCTACTTATAAGTTGCAAGATTTACAAGGATGGGAAGAGAACTTGCCAGTAAATGGTTTGGTTCTCAAGCCTTACTTTTCTTGAAGTTTTTCTTTGATAGTTTCTGCCTTGTATATAAATAAGCTGTGTAGTTGTTTTCGAGTCGCGCTTTCTTTTAATTTAATTCTTAGTCTTGATTTTCAATAAGGGAACAAACTTGTGGTTTCCTGGAGGATACTAAGGTCTTTTGGGAATAGCAAATATGTTGAGTATCAGCCTGTGTATTGCTTAAAGAATTCTTCCAGCCAAACGGTTTTCTCGAATAAAATATGGTGTGCATTGAAGTCCTGCTTAACCCCTGTGAATTAAACCGGATTCAGAGAGTCCGGAGTACTATGTCGGGGCCCCATCCACGTCACATTTAAAATGTTCTAAGGAGCGACAGTAAAGGACCCATGGGAGGAAGCAAGGTGAACAGCGTATTAAATATAAATGATCCCATGCCAAGAAACAAATGCCAAAGGGCAGCTAAAGAGTCAAAATTCTAGAAAAGTACCATAAATCAAAGCAAGTGCTAAAGCATAAACACTAAATTACCAAAAGATCCTCTCCGTCCGTGAGCTGGGACTTAAAATACACCACTCACACAAAAGGGCGCTATGGGATAGAGGATCCTGAATTAAAATTCAGTAAGAAAGGCGCACATAAGGACTCAGATGAAAGGACAAAAGTCCAAAGGCACAAAAGTGTTAAAATGGCATGGGAATGAGGAACAAACGAATACTGCTGTTTGCTATGTGCTGCAACCCTGTGGTGTCCACAATGTTAGCTACCTGAAAACAGAGGTAATAATGAAACTCATACTCTGACCTCGGCATAGTTATTTGGACTTGAGGGTCTCGGTTTTCCTTTTCCCCAAAGGACTGGCATCAATGATTAAGGTACACACTTCGGTGATATGAGAAATCTAGATAGCTGGAAGAATTCGATGGATGCATTTGTTACGGAACAGTCTGCTACTCAAAGACAATAATCACCCAGAGATCTAGGTTCCCCAGGTAATCGCCAATTGTTGCTACCGCAACGGTTCTCCCCGAATTTATTTTACTTAAATCTCTGGGCCCCTCCTCATTATTTTTGTATGGCTTGATCGTTGAAATTTTGAGCTCCTTGAGCGTGTTTTCTTTCGCTTCTCTGAAGGTGGATGTTAGTAGTCTATGTGTGCTTTGTTCATCTTTGGTTTGAGTCGTGAATATGTGGTCTAAGAGAAGTAAATTCGTTGTTCTTCGGGGCATCCTGTGTGAAGAAAAACGACTTTGGTTACGGCCGATCCTTAGCACTGCTCAAATACTTGACTTTCCCTGTAAGCGAGCCTCTTTTACTGCTGGATCGGGGAGCTGCGAAGTTTCAACCCTTCCGCCGTTGCGGCTCCGAGACTTTTCTTTCGTCCGATCTCCTAAACCGTCCGACGCCCGATGTATGTTAACTATAAATCGCGGTTCCGTAGCTTCTGCTTGCCCGCCGTTGCGGCCGAGAGGAGATAGTTAGTTTTCGATCCGAGTCTCTTCCGACGTCCGACTTAGTTGCCCGTCCATTCCGCGTGTCCTCTAGCTTTCCTCCTCCGTCGTTGCGGCTGCTAAAGTCTTCCGGCTTCCGAAGCTAAAACCTTCCGACATCCGACTTATGACACCTTCAGCCCGCGTTTCGCTTGGCTGCGACTTGAAATTCACCCAACCTTGCGGCTGGCTGTTTCCCCGGGTTCCCGAACTCGCTTCTCTCTGATTGCCGATTTGTTTTTTCCGTCGTCGACCATAGAATATTGCCAGGCCCGCATGTGGTTCGCCCGGTCATTTCCTTGTGGATTGGTTAATTGGTGATATCGGTTGTTTAAGTCATGCTCTTAATTTGAATACAGGCAGTTACCAGGCGACCGGTCAATCTACCGCGACGGGAAGAAAGACTAACCCATTTGGGAAGAGGTATGACCGAAAAGAAGCAGATGGAGGGCGAAGTCTGGAGCTGTAAAGACGTGATCCCAGTAACGGATCAGTTACCAAGTTGTCATGATCACATGATGACAAAATATCAGAATGTGAAGAGTTTGAGAAACCGAAAGGCCATGCGTTTGGAAACAAAACGCTCCGTAATTATAGTTTAAATAGAGGGACGAGGCACAGAGAAAAGGATTATTCCTTGGAAAACTTTGTATTTGTTTATTTGTAAGATGAACTACTTCGTTTTGCATAGGAACTGCAATTTTTTCCTATCGGAGAGAGTGAAAAGCGAAATGTATCAATGCAAACTAAATGAATAATGTTGAAGAGGAACTATTTCGTTTTCAGCTGTGTTTCATTTACTGTAAGAGTATTCGATATTCTGAACCTATGTTCTTGCTAAATGTTCTTCAGTAATTTCTGGATATTTTTCCCTGTGAGTAATAGATGTTGTTATAAAATGATCGGCTACCTGGTTATTTGAATATCTATAAGTGTTCATGTGCTTTAGAAGAAGTATCAGCTACCTGTGATTCTTCTTTATGTATGTGAAAATGTATTGCTCACCCAAAATGATAACCTTGCTCCCTAGGGATAGTGTAGATAGTTAGCTTTTTTCTTGTGTATCTGGTTTGGTTGCTCGCGAGCGCAAGACGAGAGGTAAGAACCTGCGCATCACTTTGTGACCGCTCCCTGCAGCTTGATCACCCTGCATTTAGTTAGGCACTTGCATATCATTTCTTTAAGTCAAAATGAAAAAACTCGGTTGGCCGGGCCGCAACCGGTAAAGCCTTAGTTTTCTTCCTTGACCTACGGTAGCCGGACCGCATACCGGACGGATTCCCTATTTCAAACAGTCAACGGGCTAGTTGGGAACGTTGATTGGGGAGAATCCCTTACTGTTTTCGCCTGCGAATTTCCAAGGCTCAACACCACGATGAGGAGGGTTGCAGCAGATCCATTCCCTAACTAAACGACGGACCATTCCATGTTGATTCTTAAGCGATGACTCATGAGTATGGAGAACAATATTTCGTGAAGGGACTTGGTTTAGTTCTTCTCAGATGGCAAATCCTTTTGGCATTTTTTTATGTTTTTCTGCTTTGTTTTGAGTAGTTTTTTTTTAGTATTTATTTGAGCATATTGAAGATCTATTTGATGCTTTGCAAAAAGTAGATAAAAGAGTTTCTACCATGAATTTATCTCTTTGAGCTATTCTTTTTAGTGTATAAGCACATGCAACAATGTTTTATGTTTTTATTAATAGTAATGAACAATTTTTTTATGTTTTTATTAATAGTAATGAACAATATTTTATCTTTTTATTAATAGATTGCAATTTTTTTTTGGGAAAAAAAGCAAGTCTTATATTTCAATAATATTTTTTTTATAAAGTTTGCATCTCCGTTTATATGACATATGTGAATTTTCATTAATTGATAACAAATTCTTCAAATGCCTTAGGTACACTCCCAAAATATAAACTATCTCACTGAAGTATCACGTTTTGGGTAAACTCCCAATGTATAAACTATCTCACTGAAGTATCGAAAAAGGACCTTCACATACTCTTGGTATGAAAAGCACATGAATAGATGGGGCATTCCAGATCCAAACAATATATCCATATATGTTAACTAAATCCATTGATGGATGACCCATCTACATTGTCATGATTTTTTTTCAACAATGTAACCACTTTATAATGGTTAATAATTTATTTCGTCTTAAATATAACACTCTCATATAAGTTACATCCAAAATTACATCCAAAATTACAATGATATTTTGACATATATTTACATCCAAAATTACAATGATATTTTGACATATATTTATTGTCATATTTCACTTGTTTAATAAAATTTCAATTTACTAGTTATTAGTCTCTAGTATTTAACACTCTCATATATTGTGTATAAGTTACATCCAAAATTACTTTGACATATATTTATTTTCATATTTCACTAGTTTAATGCAATTTCAATTTACTAGTTATTAGTCCTTATTGACTAGGGAGTATAATTTTCATTTAGAAGTTTAAATTCTTTAAATTCTTATTAGTTAGATTTAGTATTTTAATTTTTTTTTCTTCGTTGTTTTATATAGTCTTATAGAAATACTAATTAAATTAAATATTTGAAAAACTGTTTCTTTTTTCATAATATTTAAAGCTTGTTAAACTCATGTTGCAGGGCGTAGATAAGTTGGTGTTATGATGCATTATTAAGGCACTCCCTACGATGTCATAGGTTCAAACCTCAATTAGCCTTGTGTGCCACATATTGGGAATTATAGTACGTTTGGGGGTATAGTGGAACCAATCCTAAATTGACCCTATTTCACATAAGTTCGAGTCCAACCCAATCACCAACTCCCCAAGATACATTAAAAATAACTTATGAAACTCTTTTTCTCATTGGCGATTAAGGACTCAAATGGAACATGATTTACCACTCTCGTGACCTCATTTGTAAAAGGCTATAAATAATTGCACCAAGAGTAGCGAGGTGTCGTACAACCCAATATGGGGGAGATGTTGTCACGTAACGTATCATTATGTAACATTACCAAATATAAAAAGTAATTAAAAAAATCCATGTCCACTTATGAAATAAAAAATTAAAACCAAATGAAAAGTGATTAAAAAAATCCATGCCGGCTCATAAAATTAAAAAATAAAACCAACATAGATCCATCTTAAACCTGGATCTATCAAGCACTGAGAGGAATCAAATTTCTTGAGCTGTAATAAAAAAATTTACACCTCGAGAAACTCGATCACTCTCAATGCTTGATTGATCTGGGTTTAAGATGGATCTACACTGGTTTTAAAACAAACGAAAAAAAATTAACACTAAATTTTGAAGTTGCCACATTAGCACAGAGCCTCATGTTGGGCACCGCCTACATGAGAGACAAAGGGTCACAAATGAAAACAAAAATTAACACTAATTTTAAAGCTGTTAAGTTCACATAGAGCCTCTCACTCAACACCAGCCACCATGAGAAGAGAATAGTTAATGTAGATGTACTTGCATGTATCTCTATTCATTAATTGCACAGGTTATTAATAACATATTACATGGAACACATTGACACTCTACATTGTTTGAATCGGGGGTATTAATTTTTCGTTGTCTCCAAACTATGGTTTCTTTCCTCACTTCTTGTACATGGCATCCATGACTAAGGTGGAGACACTAGTGGATGGAGTCTCATGAAAAAGAGAGCTTTATTATCTGGAAAAGAGAGTTTCAATACATCTTCAGTAAGGTTGGTTGTTTATTTTTTATTTTTTATTTCAAGATTTGTTTAATTTGTACTTCTTATTCCATAGTTCTTTCTATTGTAGGGGTTTAAATTGTTTTCTTTGGCCTCATTGGACTTACACTATATTTTTAATATTTATATTCATTTTTACTACAATAATTAATTTATACTTCGGGGTTTTCTTTACTACTAGAGTTTATATTGTTTTCTTTAGTCTCATTGGGGTTTACACATTTTTTTTCTTTGGCCTTATTGGGGTTTACACTATTTTTTCCTCATTTTTATATTGGGGTTTACATTATTTTCTTTGGTGTCATTTTGTGTAACACACCCACACGTTACATCACTACGCTGATACCAATCTGTAGCAAAACACACATAGAGCGCTATAAAGGCTCTATAACCAATATAATATCGAAACATATTATATGGCCATAGCGGAAGCTGATCAATTAACAAATTGGAATTACACGAAAATTAAATTGAAATTATTTAAATAATTAACGATGAGTCCCAATCAACTCACTATTACACAAGCGTAGTTAATTATAGGTGAGGTTTCCTAATTATTGAATAATTTTAGTTAATTATTTAATTAATAAACAATCCTAATGGTTATTTTCGCCTTCCATACATTTCTGACATCAGGAGTTGGAAATCAGAGCATTGGTGGAACATATTTAAATCACTTTACTGATTCCCACGTTTCGATCTCCGAACTCAATTCTTCTGACGGTAAACGTAAGACATCGACACGAGTCAAAAATCCATTCTCAACAGTTGTGTCAATCCCAACATTGACACATCGGACCTCAAAATTCAGCACTGGCTGAACAACAAAAATACCAATGACCTTTTTTATGCTAAAATTTAAGGCTTGGGCATATGTCAAGTTCACTTAACTGATTGGAACATAATCAAAGTGAAATTAGGAAAAAATTACTAAGACAAATAATTTCCATTGATTGAACTTGCAATCTTTAGGCCTTCAACAGACAAAAATCAAACAAAAATATGGATTGTTTAATTACTCCATCCTTTAGTCAGATAACTATAACTTATGCTTCTTAGGCATAGAGATATTTAATGGAATTCCTGACAAGACTTGCATTCTTAAATCTCATTCACATTAAGTCAGAGGAACAAAGTTACAACTTGACATTAAATTTTGAAACATCCATATTACAAATAAATGATACAATTGGAAACAATTTTGATATTTTATAAATTCCAGGAAATGATTCCTTTAACATGTTTAACAACCTCTCCAGGAAACTAGGTATTCACATGCTTAATTTAAGGAACTAACTTCCCTTAAACATACACTACCCTTGGTAATGTTATTCTAGCAAAAAAAAAGACATTTTGTAAATGTTTCTCATTAATAATTATGTCATGGAATATTTATATCATTGAAATGTAAATTACACAGGCACATAATTCATCCATCCACACAGAGGAAAGTCAATGAACCAAATGCAAGATTCATATGCAACCCACAATTTACTAATTTTTGCTATCATTCTATCATATTCAATTATTCAGAATCCCATTAACATCCTTTGGAATCCCATTGGTTTAACTACCAATGACCAACCAAGGAATTAATCATTCAATTACTATATCGACAAACACAATGTACAAATCATATTATCAATTTCCTTTTCAGAACATTAAGTTTATCCATCAACTTATCATATACTTAACATGCATTCAACATGAACAACATACACATTTTGTTCTTTCACATAACAAGATATACAATCAAATTCAGAGTTAATACAAACTTCAAGCACTTATCTGAATTCAAGATATCTAGAAACTGGCTTTGTGGCAGGCATGATCTGCTCAATCGTAGGAAATTCTGCTCATATATCTCTCAGCAGAACACCACCCCGAGCTGACACTCATGCTTTCACTAGCTAGACTTCTCACCAATTTTGGGTTTCTCATAATTATCAATTGACAATCAAGGTGAATGGATCACTACCAATTCCATGTCAGCATAGCAATGAGACACATCACTATTCACATTGGTCAAAATTTCACCAAGTTAGTTGCATGCACCATTTTCCATTTCACTGGAGAAACCAATGGCAAACATGGACATGGATAAAACAACAACTAGACTCATAGATTCAGGATTGGGCACTTAAGGTTCTAACTAGCTCGATAACCACTGCATACCAATACAAAATAGAAGGTTCGCTCAGGTTCCATACATGGTTACACAATCTAACCAAACGATACCAAATTTACCTTCTCCTTCTCCTAGATTTGTTCTGTTGCGTCCTCTTTTCTTGGTTTCAATTATGCTGATACCGTTCTCTGTGTTCTCTCTATTCTCTCTAATTTCCCTTTTGCATGATGACTCCCTTCTCTACGAGCTGCGTGTTAGTCATTAACTCCCCCTTAACTCCCCCTTAAGTCCCCTTTAATCCACAATTAGCCCTTAATTTATGTTTAGGGCTAATCAATTATGTTTAGGCTCAATTAAGGACATAAGGTCTTATTTTAGGTACTTGAGGTTAAAACAAGGTCATAACATAGTCCCCTAGGCCATCTACAACCCCCTCACTGTTTTTGGTGAATACATGAGTCTTCAAACTTCTTAGCGTTTTTCCTTAGCCATGGCCAATTGTAAAGTTTTTATTAATAATTACAAAATATATAATAGGTTTCATCCTCTTGGGAATTAATAGTCAATGAATTACATTTGGATCCAATCAAACCAGGGGTTTAGGCCAGGGGTGTTACATTTTGTGTGTCGTAGTTGGTCTCATGTTGTTTTCTTTGGCCTCATTTACACGTGTATGTTCGAGGGTATAGATAAATAACAAAGGTAGATATTTAAGCAACACCTCCACGATGGGATTTAGTGGAAAATGGGATTGGTAGAAAAATACATAGGAAACATTATACAACTCACACATTCATTTGACACATGGTAGCTCTTGCAAAAAATGAGGTTCAGTAACTGAACTTCCCCTCTCGGCTCAACATGGAGAATGAATGCCTTTAGCTTTGGAAACTGTGCTATTTTGGTTTATGGCTTGAACATAGGATGAGGAGGAGAGAAGAGCAAGTAGATGAGGATCCTACATAGGTTATTCATTTCAATTTCATGTCACTAGACTATTTGGTATTTGGTTTTGTTATCTTCTATTGCTTCACATACTTATAATCCTTGCCTTTCAATTCATGTCATATCAATACATTAAGGGTTGATGCTCTTATCATTTTTTTCTAGTGAGTATGAGGCCATTCTTTGTACAAGCATTTCTTAAAATATGAAGCTTTAAAGGTTTGATTCTTTAGTCTTCTAAAGTTTGCTTGAGCTCTATTATAGTTTGACTTGTGCTTAAATTTAAGGAATTTCGAGGTATCTTTCAAATGATCGTCAAATTCTTGCATTATTTTAGAAGACCATCTAGAGTATTTTGAACTAAATGTGATCATTTTTTAGTTAAATGTGAGAAAATTATAGGTGAACAACTTTGAACTTTTTATAACAAAGATCTGGAAAAATTGAGTAATTTGCAGTATTTGTTTTATGTGCAATCTTGGATTAAAAAGATACTGCAATTTAATGAGGACATTCTCAAGATTGCTCAGGTAGTGCCTATTAGTTTTTTCTAAGTTAATTTACTTAGGATCTTTATTTGAAAGAATAACTAGCACAAAAATACATCAAAGATACAGAAGATACAGAAGACACAAATATTTTCGTCGAGGAAACCATAAAGGAGAAAAACTCGTAAACTTCCTCAGAATAGTTCTGTCACAAAGATAGGATGACAAGATAGAATAACCCAAGAACAATATGTATGTAGTAGCTCTATGTCCCTCCTCTTCCTCTCTCTCCTAAAGCACACATGAGAGAGCAAGTGAAATGTGTGATAAATGAGGAGGGTGCCTCCTTGTTTATATTCTTTTGTTGAGTTGTTAACTCAACCATTAAGTCATCCAGGTTACCTTTTGGGACAACCTACCTAATAATACTCATAAATACATTTTACTTTATTTAACCTTCGGACTATTGCCCCGACTTACAACGAAGGTTTTACTTTAGTGACCATACACAATGATGATATCCCCAATGGAGGAACACACATCCCCGATGGGGGTACAACAATATACAATAGTAATATACATCAGAATATCTTCCGAAGCTACAATTACAACAACACTCCCTCTTAACTAGGAAGGTATTCTCTTGCCACAGTCATCAACACATCTGGTCATCATCACTAAGTCATCATCATCGCTGCTGCCATTGTCCTAATATTTTCCAATATGTCGCATCTATCCGTCATAGGAATTTTCTACAGAGCCAACCCTTTTTCATGTTGGGTGTAGGCCTAGAACTCATCCAGGTCTTCATCATATCCATGAGCAAGCCATCACGTAGGTATAGACTAGGACCATCCTTTACATTGCCACTGCAATAACCTGCGTCTCCTACCGTCTTCTCGTGTAGGTACATCCCATGAACTTCTTTACATTGCCACTGCAATAACCTACGTTTTCTACCTTTATCTATCCAGATTATCTCTTTTGTCCTACACAAAACAAAATAAACACATAGAGCACACATAACACATCTCAGATGAAAACTTCCTATGTTTTATCACCATAAGAGTAAGCCAGTATCTTTTCACGTCATTGAGACAACCTTCAAACTCTACTATACGAGAATCATCTAGGAGCACACTTAGTGCATTACGTATCTACGCAGTCAGCCTGCGTTCTACTAATAAAGGAGAACTGCCTAGTTTCTCCTCTCGCGCTTCATGACCTTATCATATCAACACTGGAACACACACACACATATATAGATATATATGTAAGGACTAATTACGACCAAACAACTTGCTACATAAGGGATTTTATGTTACAGGTTAACCTCAAGGACTTATTACATCTGAACAACTTGCGTCTAGGATATTTTTTGTTCAGACAACCTTCAAGGCGTATTACATCTGAGTAGCCTACGTACTATGCCAGGGATATTTTTACACTCAAACAACTGACAAGACTTATTACATCTGAATCACCTACATACCATGCCAGGACTCATTTTTACATTCAGATAACCTGTCTCGGGACATATTACGTTTGAGTAACCCGCGTATCATGCCATGATTCATGTTTACACTCAAACACCCTATAGGACTGATTACATCCAAGGATCTTGCTACACCAGGATCATTTCTGCTCAGACAATTTATCTCATTTCCCATGTGAGATATCATGCATCTGCCTCTTATGGTCTCTCATTATTTCTAGCATAGAAACATATCAGGATTGGTTACGTCCAAGGATAACCTGCGAGCTTTGCCAGGACTGATTACATCCAAGGAAAACCTACATGACTGATTATTTCTGAGCAACCTAAGATCTTTTCTAAGATTTTATGCTCAGACAACCTGTCTCTCCATCTATGCTAGAAATCATCACTCCCTCTTTCAAGAGGTCTCGTTCTGGATCTCACCAAGTATTTCTCTGAAGTACTCAAACTTCACTCTGGCTATTTCTAGCATAGAATCACATCATGATTGATTAAGTCCCAAGATAACCTGTGAGCTTCGCCAGGGCTAATTACATTTGATGACAACCTATAAGACTGATTACATCCAAGAAACCTATGAACTTTTCCATGAATTTTACACTCAGATAACCTATATCTCTAGCTATTCTACAATTCATCAGTCCCTCTTTCAAGGGGCCTCGATCTGGATCACATATTTGAGCTTCATTGATCCTCTTTGCATCATGCAAAAATGCAAGTCAGATCAATCAAATAAGATAGTACCTTTTAAAAACATATTACCTCACAACTAACCGAGCAAGTGGCAACATATTCTGTCTCGACTGTATTCAACGCCATGCAGGACTGCATCCTACAAAACCCATAGGTCATATCGCATCTCAAACTGAAGAAGAAACCCAAGGTGTTCTTCCTCTCAGTGGTGCTTCCTATGCAATCCGAATCAACATAACCGTGTAGGTTAATCTTATGATTTATATCATACTTGAGCCCATACTCAATTGTACCCTTCAGAAACCTCACTACACGCTTTGTAGCAACTAGGTGAACATGTCTTTGATCCATCAGGAACTGGCTCACGGTGTTCACAGCAAAGCATATGTCTGGTCTCATATTCGTCAAGCACATCAATGAGACATTCATCTAATGATACATCGTGGCATCAACCGAATCAGATGAAGCATCACTCAGAAGCTTCAAGTTAGATTCCATAGGTGTGGCTATCGCCTTGCGGTCCAGTGTTCTGAATTTCTTCAGAATATCCACTGCATACTTTCCTTGACCAAGGAACATCCCATCCGCATTCGGCCACTCCTCCATTCCTAAGAAGTAGTGCATCATCCCTAGGTATTTCATATAGAACCCAGTGACAAGTCTACTCCTTGCATATTCAAAGAGTTTGTCCTCTCCTGTTGGGAACAAGTCATCGACATATATCAGGAGCATCACTGGTCTTCTACCTTCAACCTTGAAGTAAAGGATGGAATCCACTATACTCTCAATAAATCCTAGGCCCATCAGGAAGTTGTCCATCATGCTATACCATATCGAACTTGAGGATCTTCTATAGTCACTCCCTCTGAAGCGAAGCATCATTATCCCTCTGCATTTTGTACTCTATGTATTGAAACATTATGTACTGGAGTGACAAATAGCTTCCTCTAATACTAATCTTCTATGTATCCATCTAAGGTCACTAGATACCAAGATCCTCTATCTTGAACTTTGTTGAAAAATTCATCTTACACCCATCTATGAGCTTGTTGTATTCTATAGGCTTTCATCTTCAACCTTGTAACAAAGGTTAAGATCTTCATCACTCTTAGGTGATCTTCAAGCTCCTCATATAATTGTATGTGTTATCCCATGGGTGCTTTCTGAGCTCGTACAAGGCCTTCTTTAATTTCACACATGAGTCTGCCTATCATATGTCTCAACTCCCAGTGGTTGCTCTACGTACACTTCCTCCTCCACTACACCATTCAAGAATGTTACCTCGATATCTAGCTGGTGTATCTCCCATCTCATACCTGCACGTATGGATCTAATGGAAGTGTACATCACAACTGATGCAAATGTCTCCTTGTAGTTTATGCCTTCTTTTTGTGAGAAGCCTCGAGCTACGAATCTTGCCTTGTATCCCACGATGCTACCATCTGTTGCATGCTAGATCTTGTAGATCCATATGGAAGACACTACAGACTTCCCTCCAAGTCTTGAAACCACATCCTAGACATCATTCCCCATGATTGTAATGTCCCCGACCCTCCGACTGACGAAGAGGATGCTACCAAACCATCAAACATCCGGGCAACTAGCCCCATGAACACGAACATACATAAAATGCTGAAATAAAATTCTTAAAACATAAAACATGCTAAGATACATTCACATACACAGTGGAAGCAAACATACATTCAGGCATTCAACATGTTCATCATAGTTCATTAGCCATCAATATAATTGCAGAGATGAAATAGACAAGGATACTTATCTCATGAAGAACTTGTCTCGCAACCAGCTACGTCGCTGCAACGTTCCACCCAACCATAGGTCAGCGTGCTCATCAATCTCTCAGCAATACTGCCACCCCCGAGTTTGTCATGATTCCCCAAGGAATAAGGGACTAAGCAGGCTTACACATAACTAAGGTACACAAATTAGCCAAGCCCACATAGTAGGGTTTATCAGGCTATCAAGGAACTAGGAGAAGCTAAATGCTAAGTTGGTGAGCTCATGGAAGAGCTAAGGATGCCTACACCAGAGCTAGCCTGACCTCTAAGACACCCACACATACTCGACACCAGGAATTAGTCTCTTCTCTGCTTCACAGTCCGTCATGCCCTGACTTCCCTTTCCAGTGCTCTTTCGGGGTTGTCGAAAAGAAAGCCAACTATCTAACTTTGTCTATGAGGCTCCCGAAACCTAGGTTTCTCAAGCATACCCAGCCTTCAATCCCACTCCACACAGTCTGAACACCAACCACTGCATGCATGCAGTAAACCAAGCACTTCACAGCTCAGACAAGGGAAGACAAATCCCTGAATCGTTCTTGGCCCTATCGTGGCCAAAATGATTCCACAGCAACCTACAATAGCCCAAATCATCAGGGAAAACACGACCAACAAAAGTGAATGAGATCACAACCAACACAACGTAGGTACTCACATCCACCACCGATCAGGGGAAGAACACAGCCGATCTCACAATGAAAACCATCGGAACATTTCCCAGTCTGATACTGGAAAAAGGGAAATCCATTCTCTGTACAGGCCGGAGGAAGATCATACTCAGAGCCTAATCGGTGCATGAGGTAAAGGAACAGCCGGTGAGAGAAAGGAGAACTGAACCCCCAATCAATGAATCGCGGATCCTTTTAACTCAGCTTGGCGTGAGGAAAAATAACGACCGATGATGGGGAGAGTGGACACAACAAAATGGTTGGGATACCAAGCAACGCGTGAGGAAACCACTCCCAACCTGCGTGGGTGACTGAACCAACTGGTGGAGAGTGCATGGGGGAAAACCTGCCACCACCACTACCCAGCATTAACTGCCCAACTAACATCAAGTTTTTTAATGGCTGACAGATGGATTTTCCCCATAGGCTCATGGTTTAACATCCCCCCCCTTAACCTCAGGAATTCATTCCCTTTTCATTTAACGTTGCATCGTCGTAGCTGGCTGTAGGTTTATTTTAATTAATGTGCATATTTACATGATGAAAAACTATCATGTGCCAGATAGCACGATATACCATTGGCAACGATCCCAATTGTCGAAACATAACACAACCAAATCAATGGTGGGGCTTTTGCCTTTAGCTCCACACCACGATTAATTACAACATATACATCATGTATATTTTAATGCAACCAGGGTCAAAACCGGGGATATTACAATCCCCTCCTCCTTGGAATAGCACCGTCCTTGATGTTTCGATACATAGGAATGCATATACCATTTGCACATCAAAATTTCAAAATTTTGCAGATCTGTCCCACGTTCAATTATTTACTTGAACTTTCAGGACCAAGCTCCTCGTCTTCCACGAGCTTCTCTTGCTGGTTCTTAGCTTTCTGCTCATCCCCAAGTCTAGGAACTTTTCTGTATCTTGAGTATCTCTCCAAGATTTTCTTGGGTCTTGGAAATTGTTTGAAGGAGACTTCCAATCAAATCTAACAACTTTTGGTCGGCTGCCATGATCAATGTGCATCACTGGATTTCACTTTTCTCACCTGTGAAATGCATCATTAAAATTTTGTCAGACCAAGCATAATATAAAAATCAGTCAAATAATTGCCCAATTGGCATGACAGTCCAAGTCTCATCAAGGAGACTTTCATATTTTTCATGCCTTCCCAACAAGCACATGAGCTCATTCATGTCCATTCTTGGGTAGGGAATTAACTATTCCAACATTCATAATTATTTTAAGCAAATAGACACATTCTATTTTCAGCCATACATGCATTCAACAATCTTTTGTTTTCACAATGCACAAGTATAATAAAAAAGGAAAGAGAGAGCAGCAAGAGTTTTTCCCCTCTTTGTCTTGTTCCATCCTGGAACCCACACCACTGCTGTGGTTTTCATGCTCTCAGCCTCTTTCACTTCGCCGTGAATGCTGGACCAATCCCTCTTGGTCATGGCACTTAATGTCTCCAGTCTATTTCAGACCTCTCAACCATGGTGCCTCCCCACATGGTTTGTCTCGGCTGCTAGGAACTTCACAGTCTCAGTAGCACTTTTTTCATCACTGCTCATTCTGAGCTCTTCAAGACAGTCACATGTCCACATGCACCCCTAGGATGCTTTCATAGTCCTCACTTCCAGCGATACCTATATTGAAACATTGAATAAATTCACATGTTTAGTTTATTCTCCTTGGTTTTTTTTTTTAAAAAGAGCTTAAAACACCATAACCAAATCATATACAGATGTATATTCATAAGCAAGAAATTGCAAAATAATCCAATACTTATCTGTATTGTGCGTTTCCTCTCTGGTCCACAGGATCCTGCTTCGCCTTGCAAGCCTTGGGATCGCCTATGGACTTGGATGTTAGGTCAGCACGCAGGCTGCTTCATAACATCCTTTTATATATATCAGGCATAGTTAAGCCAACCTACAGTTGGGTTTATCAGACCGTCCATTCAAGCCAATATACAATTGGGTTTATCAGGCTGCAGCTAATCAAGCCAATACACTACTGGGTTTATCAGGCTACTCAGCCAAGCCAGCTAACAGTTGGGTTTATCGGACTTCAGGTAGTCAAGCCAACACCGTAACGTTTCCACAATTTCCACATCATCAAATAATTACACAGTCAAGCCAACCTTCAGTTGGGTTTATCAGACCATCAACAAATCACCTGCACTTATATCAACAATACACTTATATCAACAATGCACTTATATCAACAACCAATCAGCCAAGCCAACACAATTGGGTTTATCAGGCCATCAACAATAACACATGCACTTATATCAACAATAAACGACCATTTCAAGGTCCAGGATCTATTATGGATCCCCAGGCATATACTAGCCCAACATCTCCTTCCAGTACATCTTTATGCCGATTGGGAAGGAAACTTTATCATTACCATTTCCAGGTTTCATTTCCAGCGGTGAGCTCTAATTCCACTACCCCATACAACACAAGAAACCACCCCCTTCTCTGCTCTCCAGTCCCTCGAGAATGTCTCCTTCTCTGTGCTCTTCAGTAGGAGGTAGGATGAGCCCAAGCCATAGTCCATTTAGTGTGCAACACTAGACTGCATCTGTTTATCCTGACAACACACGTAATAGAAGCAACTCATCAGCGTTATTGTTCTAAAACTGGAATTTCATTTCATATCATTCACTATCAAGTATTGAGACACTGGGAGTGCATCCACCCCCTAGGGTGTAATCAATATTGAAAACCCTTTCATGATCCCACATCGGGAAAGTGTGCACCCATTTCCGATGTGAACCATGTAGGCCCTATTCATATTCAAGCAATTTTCCATACTGGAAATAAAATCGAAACATGATCTGCATAATTAATTTAACAATTTGACATGCGTATTCTTAGCTAGGGTCAGAGAACACTTATCCATTTTCCGAGGCAGTATTCCTTCGTTAAGGAGGAATGGGGGGTCCCTTCTCTAAGTTGACAGTCCCTCGGTTTTCCATCCCAACTCCTTTTTACATTTCATATCCACACATGTCTTACCGACATAATTTATACCATCTCACTCATGTTGCTTACCAAACATGTAGTGCAGATGAGACATTTCCAAAATGTCCAATGGAGTTTCACCCGAAACCCATTTCCAAGATATGGGAGAACTTCCCCATAAAGTCTGGCTCCTTCAGGCCATCACACATGGTATTCCTACAATGTGTACCCCTAGCACATTCATCAAGTAGCCAAACAATCAATCATCATCTGATAATACAATCCAAATTGATTGTTCCATACCGAGCAATGACATTAGTAATTAAATTCAATATAAATTTGCAACTCTATCTACTACATAAATTGATTTGCTTGGAAATGAGGTGATCCTCATTTGTGGGTCTCTTGTAAGTGGCACCATCATGGCCATTATGATTTTATGCTTACTAGCATAACATGAACACTCACTTACAATGCGTCCTCCTGACACAATTCTATGCAAGCCAATAGTGATTAGTAGTTGTCAGCAATTTCTTAAATATGAAATTTACAATTTTAAATTGACAATTCATTCAGCATACAAACTATGTTCACAACCATGAGACTCTTTTCATGAGGTTTGGCTCTTTCACATGGTAGATTCCGGTCTTTGTCATGGTCTTACCCACTTTTCCATGCCCCAAACAATCTACCTGAAACCTGAACCTCAGTCAGCCAAACACTTAGTAAGTTTCGATGCATATAACTTTTTCATTGCTGCAACAATCACTGAAGCATTTTCAAAATTTATAAGATTCAAACATTCCAGCTGTTAATCATATAAATATTACCAAAACTCATTTACTTCACGCAATCATTATCATACTAAAATTTGCAAGGTCACATCATTTATGCCAAAATGAAATGTTCATATACTTCTTACTTCCCAAGCGTATCATGTGTACCACCTTGTCTTTCCATAGATCATTTCTGGTAGCCAATTGATCATGACTACCCTCTTCATGCACTTACTATCCTGCATTCATAACAGCTCTTGAAATGGTTCTAGAATTGTCATCCATTCATCATTTCAGCCATTAGTTATTCATAATAACACATACAGGCATGACACATTTTTGTATGAATGCAACCTAAATTTTAAATACCCACATGGTATGAGATCTCTTGCTTTTACCACTCCATGCAATTGTCATAATTGAACCCTTACCTTCATGGGCCCTACTTACACCCTTGAGATTACCATTTTGGTCGGTCTCTTGCAGGAGATTGTAGAAGTTGCTCACTAACTTTTGATTCTGGACTTCTTACCTTATCCCTTTCTCCATAGGGTTGCTAGTCACATTTGTCAGCATCAGCAACATATTCAGCCATGTCCATGTTGTCGTTGGTTTTTCCACTAATGCCAACATCAATGCAATAATTATCATTAGTGGCTCATTATAAACATGTAATATCTTATGCATGCAAGGAATATCCTCATACATTTCATGTATAAAACTTGTAATCATAATTAGCAAGACAGGGTTTATGGAAATTTCCCTTTTCAAGTCCCTCATCCTTGCATGGAACTCCTCTTCCACACAACAGCTGGTTTGACTTGATGGTCTTGCTACCTCTAGGCATGCAATTCCTGAATTGTTCATGTTGACAGCAGCACATTTCTTCATCAAGCAATCACTAGTACTTTGCAACACCACATTCAAACTATGGTGATTCTCCTTTGTTCCATGCTATATAAGCTTTCCAATGCCTATCCACATGCTTCATTCTGACCTCGGGTGTGAAAACCACACCACTTCTAAAATGATGATATTCATCAAATTTAGGCAAAACACCAACTGTATTTTGGTCTGAATTGCTAACTTCATCCGCTTAGGATTTTCTTCCTTTTCAGCCTTGAAACTGCTGAAAAATACACTTAATAACAGTTAAAAATCACGGAGAAATCCCTCTGGAAAAACCAAAAATTTCTTTTTCCCAATCGGATCTCCTTCCAACTAACATTCTGACATTTTGGCGGTCAGAACGACTAATTTCCTCCGCTGCTCATCGACGGCCATACAACTAACCCTTCCTGCGGTATCGACGGTCTATTCATATACGCTTCTGGACTCTATCGGCGATGCCAAAGGCTATCCCTCGAAAGTCAAACAGCTAACGTTTTCGTCTATTTCGAGTCTATGGTTATCTAAGCTTTCGATCCGCATCGGCGATGCCAAAACTAATATGTGTCAACGATCGAAACATTACCTGCTGCGGTATCGGTGGTCGGAGCGACTAACTACTCGCTTGTCGGGTGGTTAGTTCCATAGCCATCTGCAACGACGGCAATCCATCAACTAAGGTATGCGTTGCATTGGCTGTCAGGAGCTCTGTGTATCGGGTGGCTAGTCCTCTAGACTTCCACAACGGAGGCCAACAAACCTTCTGTGTCTTCCGTGGCCACAAGCCTATCGATGGTCAAAACCTTTAGTCATTGCGGCATCAGCAGTCGGGACTTCTACTTATCGGAAGGTTAGTCCTCTAGACTTCTGCAACGACGGACGCTCGTTCAACTATCTTCCGTCGATCGACGCTCTAGATCACTAATTGCTCCTGACTCATCGGCGGACTCATTCACTAACATCTGCCAATCACCGATATTCTCAACACTTAGAAAAATTCTCGACGAAATTTTCTTTTTCTCCTTTTTGCGACACTCCGTCGACTGTTTCATCAACTATTTCTCGCCGACACTGCGGCTACTCCCTCAGCTAGTCATCGGCGATCCAGTCAACTAATTGTCACCAATCGTCAATGGTCTTATCAGATCTTCATTAAACTAAGTTAAGCCGGGGTTTCGGCGGTCTTCAGCTGATCTCCGTCGAAACTGCGGCTCCACATCCACTAAGTTTCGTCGACGTTTGACAATTCTTCTACTTAGAAAATTTTTCAAAATTTCTTCCTTAACCATCTTTCCACCTCTTCATCAGCTCAACCGTCTTCTATTCTTTGCCGTCATTTTGGCGCCTTCACTATCTATTTTCCGATGTTGTGGCTACGTCATCAACTAGGTATCGACGATCCAAGTTACTACATTCCTCGTCGTTGTGGTGACCAGAAGGCAATACATCTTGGATATGTCGGTGATCTGATCCTTTATTTCATCGGACAAGTAGTCCCTTAGGCGGCTGCAACAACGATTCATCCATGATGAACCTTTTTTCGATCGACGATTCGATCCACTAATAACTTCTGATCAGCGATCTGAAGCACAACTTAATCGGCATCGATAGTCAGAACCTTATCCTTTGGAATATTAGTGCTCTAGACTTCAGCAACGGCGGTGCTTGAACCAATAATTCCTTCCAATGTTCATTGGCGACTCGTACAACTAACATTTTTCGATGGCCGACGAACACTTAGAAATTTTTTGAATTTTCTTCTTGCATTGGCTCTTCCTTCCACTAATGATCGTCGATCCACTTCACTAGCCTCGACAGCTTCATCTTCTATTCGTTAGTGATCCAGTCCTCTAGTCATCGGTGATCCCAACAACTAAACTTTTTCGATCGCCGGTGATCTCATGCCTTAGAAAAAATTTGGAAATTTTTCCGCTGCGTCGGCTGTTCGCACAACTATCCTTTGCGGCATCGACGATCGGGGACTCTATCCGTCAGAAGGATAGTCCACTAGCCAGCCGCAACGGCAGACGTAAAGTCAACTAAATTTGTTCGACTCAGTTCATCGGTGACCGAAACAACTAATTTCTTCCGACGTCAGCTACCGCATCGATGGTTCTATCATCTAAATTTTGCCGATGATTTTTATACTTAGAGAAATTTTCAAAATTTTCGCTCCGCCATCGCTATCGGCGGTTCAACCCACTATCATCCTGTCTCTTCCGTTGACGTTTCGGTGATCCAAATAGCTAGGTTTCACCAATCCAAACAACAAAACTTTGTCGCTCTGAACAACTAGCTGTCGCTGGTCAATCTACTAACCTCTATCGATGTGCCATCGATGATCCCTTCAACTTAGTGGCGTCGATTGCTGATGGTAGGCGTCGGGTAGTCTTTCCACAAAAGGGGCCGACATATCTGTGGCGTTCGGCTGATCCCCTCCGCAACTACGGCTCCGACTTCCGTTGTTCTCCGCCAACGGCCGACGAACACATAGATCCTTCCGCAATTTTCTTTCGATTGGCTTCCGTCGGGTGAGCTTCAGACTACGCATTCCGCTACGTCGGAGGACCTTCCAACTAAGTGATTTGCTGCATAGGAAGAACTTCCCACTAAGTTTTTCGATGAGCCGACAATTCTGACACTTAGAAAATTTTGTGAATTTTCCTGTCATTCACCCATTTTCTCCTAGTTTCTTTTGGGCAGTAGGCAACCTGCCTCTATTAACTAACCTTTGATGTCCCATTCAGGCCCATGCTACAACTTTAGCTATGATACCATACTGTAACGTCCCCGACCCTCTGACTAGCGAAGAGGACGCTACCAAACCTTCAAACATCCGGGAAACTGGGCCCCATGAACATGAACATACATAAAATGGTGAAATAAAATTATTAAAACATAAAACATGCTAAGATACATTCACATACACAGTGGAAGAAAACATACATTCAGGCATTCAACATGTTCATCATAGTTCCTTAGCCATCAATATAATTGCAGAGATGAAATAGACAAGGATACTTATCTCATGAAGAACTTGCCCCGCAACCAGCTAGATCACTGCAACTTTCCACCCAACCATAGGCTACCGTGCTCATCAATCTCTCAGCAACACTGCCACCCCCGAGCTGGGCATGATTGCCCAAGGAATAAGGGACTAAGCAGGCTTACACATAGCTAAGGTACACAAATCAGCCAATCCCACACAGTAGGGATTATCAGGCTATCAAGGAGCTGAGAGAAGCTAAATGCTAAGCTGGTGAGCTCATGGAAGAGCTAAGGACACCTAAACCAGAGCTAGCCTGACCTCTAAGACACCCACACACACCCGACACCAGGAATCAGTCCCTTCTCTGCTTCACATTACCTCAGGCCCTGACTTTCCTTTCCAGTGCTCTTTTGGGGTTGTGGAGAAGAAAGCCAGCCATCTAACTCTATCTATGTGGCTCCCCAAACCCAGGTTTCTCAAGCATACCTAGCCTTCAATCCCACTCCACACAGTCCGAAGACCAACCACTGCCTGCATACAGTAAACCAAGCACTTCACAGCTCAGACAGGGGAGGACAAATCCCTGAATCGTTCTTAGCCCTATCATGGCCAAAACGATTCCACAACAACCTACAACAGCCCAAATCGTAAGGGAAAACACGGCCAACAAAATTGAATGAGATCACAGCCAACACAACATAGGTACTCATAGCCACCAACGATCAGGGGAAGAACACAACCGATCTCACAATGAAAACCACTGGAACATTTCCCAGTCTGATACTGGAAAAAGGTAAATCCATTCTCTGTACAGGCCGAAGGAAGATCATACTCAGAACCCAATTGGTGCGTGAGGAAAAGGAATAGCTGGTGAGAGAAAGGATAACTGAACCCCCAATCAATGGATCATGGATCCTTTTAACTCATCTCGGTGTGAGGAAAAAGAACGGTCAGCGATGGGGAGAGTGGAAAGAACAAAATGGTTGGGATACTAAGCAGCGTGTGAGGAAACGAATCCCAGCCCGTGCGGGTGACTGAACCAACTGGTGGAGAGTGCGTGGGGGAAAACCTTCCACCACCACTACCCAGCATTAACTGCCCAACTAACATCAGGGCTTTTAATGGATGACACATGGCTTTTCCCCATAGGCTCATGGTTTAACATTTCCCCCCCCTTAACCTTAGGAAATCATGCCCTTTTCATTTAACGTTGCACCGTTGTAGCTGGTTGTAGGTTTATTTTAATTAATGTGCATATTTACATGATGCAAAACTATCATGTGTCAGATAGCACGATATACCATCGGCAACGATCCCAATTGTCGAAACATAACACAACCAAATCGATGGTGGGGCTTTTGCCTTTAGCTCCACACCATGATTAATTACAACATATACATCATGTATATTTTAATGCAACCAGGGTCAGAACTAGGGATATTACAATGATCAACTGGTACTTTTTTTTATCATAGTCTTATTTTATTTCTCCTTGGCTACTTCTTCATAGATGGAAGAATCTTCATCAATGATGTCACTCAACTGCGTCACATAACTGGAGTGTGTTCGAGGCATCTTAATTTATTTGGAAGTATCGTCATACTATTCTTTATCTTGGATGATCTATTGTGCCCAATATGGTATTCATTTCTCGAGGTGGATCTACCTTTCTCTTTATCTTCTTCTGAAGCTCTTTCTTTCACCACGGTGTCTCTGACCCAAGGAGCTTCAAGTTCTTCTTCTGAACTGTCGTTACTTGTTCTTCGAAATGATTTACAAGTCAAGTTCAGTTGCATGATTATAAACATCTCATAATTTCCAAAACATATTAATAGTGACAAATATATGTCACACAACCATGCAACTATCTTAGCCAATGTTACAACATTCATCCATATCCCATACACATACAATAACTTCTAGATTCCTTCTACCCCAATGTTATTAAGAGTATGAACTACTCCTAATATTCCAACAAAGAGGTTTCAATATAGATATGTAGCAATGGAATGTTGTAAAACATCATTGAATTCTTACCAATCATGTGCATTTCAATAGCACAAATGCAAATGCTCAAACATGCATAGTACATCAATTAAATATAAACAAGTGTGCAAACAAACAATATCATGAAATGAAAATTGAACACTTATCTTTGGTTGTTTGGTGGGTAGACTCCTTCTTTGATTAAATGAAAGTTTAGTGTCTTTTATAGCCAACAAATTCAATTTTTTTAATGTGTTATCTTTAGCCAATCTCCGGAATACAATGAATCTAGACATGGAGTGGACATTCTAGACATGTTTTTGAATAGGTTATGCATCTCTTTCATTGTATGGTTATGGAGTTGTAACTGCATCTCTCCCAATATTTGTTGCTTTTTTGGACCAGGGAGGTCTTTCCCAATTGACTTGTATTTTGTTGTGTAGAGTGGTTGCAACAATTCATTAAATTTGGATGTTTACCACCATATTTTAATTGATCTCCTCCTAGTGGAGCAGGCAACCTGTAGTATCCACGATCCTTAAGACTAGGAAAAATGCTCTAAAATTCAATTTAAGCACATCAGAATTAGATGAAAATAAGGTTAGGACAACTAACCATTCAATGATTAATTAAAAGTCCAGCTTAAGAAAAACTACTAAAGTTGTGACACTTAATTAAATTACTTAATTAAATAATTTATCACCCTTAGTTAAATAACCTCAACACTTAATAAACTCTATAAACATTAACTTTAAGGTCGGAATCACATCCAATGCATGAATATTGCATCTATAATAATCATACTTAGTGTGATTAAGGTCCTACATTAAATTTGTATACTTCGTAAACATGATTGAAAACATAGTTTATAATTGTCAAGTATTGTGCATGTTGGTGAAATTATATGTTAATTAATATTCATTAAATTGTCATCCGGAAAATCGTAGATTTAAAGGTGCAAGCACAGTATGTGCAGGACTAGAGCCTAACCTAGCCTAATTTAAATAACTAATGTCGACAAACACACTTCAATGCATCAACAAAACAAGCATCCAAAGAATGAATTAAATTGGATGGAAATCAATTAACACCTTAGTTTGATACCCATGACTGTAAGGTCATATCTCACGAGCTAGACCTTGATCTTCCTTTGGTGATAAAAAATGAAAACCAAATCACTACTAATTAATCTTGTATAATATGACAATCAAATAATCAATCCAAAAAAAAACTATCCTTAGAAAAACTTTAAATCTTAACTTAATATCACAAAACAAAATCATTTATTCTGGAGATGAATCTACACTAAGATACTGGAATTACAATGAAATAAAATCTAACATACATGAAATAACTAAAATAAGAGTACAAGAAACTAATGAAATCAAGCTGTAGGAAGACGAGTAGAAATATAAATTCAAAATATGGGTGCAGGAATAGAACATGATTAAAAATTAAGTGTAGGAATAAAACATGATTAAAAAGTAAGTGCATGAATAAAAAAAATTAACATTTAAGTTCTAATAAATCAGACTACTCTATGAGAAATAAATTCAAATTGAAATGAAGGAACTAATGTACCTATCCCATCCTAATACCAACAAAAACATACAAGCAAAACAAGTTGCGGAAACAAATCAAAGCAAGGGATAAAAAATCCAAAGTTAAAACCAAGAACTTGAAACCATTTTAAAGCAAAGAACTTAAAAGAATCTAAAGGTTGGAAATTTGTGAACCAAATAGATAAAACTCAAATCGAAGCAACAACGATACAATCTGATTTTAAGCTTTCAACTACAAAATTAAATGTCATTGCAATCCTTGGGATAAATAGAGTTTTTTTATTATCATTCAATGAAATATGGTACTCATTGCAAATGAAGGATAGATTTACATTTTCCTACATAGATAATTCAATTCAGTCAATGGTAAAGTGGTTCCATAACATGCATGTTTTGAACAAGGATCGATATTTCTTCAAATTTAGCTTTAGTTTGCAGCTCAGGTTTATGATTCCATATAATTGTTATTACTCATGATTGCAGGTCTGTGTACCAAAGAATTTGTTTCTCAAATAAGAAATATTTTGTGTGTTTCCTACAGGTTCAAAATAGAGATCCAAAACACCAAATACTTGTCTTCTTTTTGCAATTCTTCTATCATTAAACTTAAATGAGAAACTCATGTAATCTATTTAAAC
This sequence comes from Pseudotsuga menziesii, assembly GCA_001517045.1. NCBI lineage: Eukaryota > Viridiplantae > Streptophyta > Pinopsida > Pinales > Pinaceae > Pseudotsuga > Pseudotsuga menziesii. Next base: position 84,501 of record LPNX010771826.1, on the reverse strand, counting down.
ATCCAAAGGTAAGCAACTCAACTAGAATTATTAGCACATGAATTAATTTTCAGTTTCTTCTCAAGCATGAGATTCAACTTTGTGTTATTAGTACATTTCTCAACCAAGATTGATCAGTTATTTAATTATGAGTGCGAGAGAAAATTCATTCATTTGAACAAAGAAGAATTTCATTCAATTTCTCACATGTAAGATAAGAATTTAGATCCAAAACTTTAGATATCCTTCATTTGTTTTACTCATTAAATCAAGATCAAAATAAATCCACACAACAATCTAATATGTCGAAGAAGAAAGAATCGATGATAATTCCCAGTTCTTTTTCTTTTGTTCTTAAAATTGATCTCAAATGAGTGCATTTGCCAATCAATTGGAAACCAAAACCAAAATTGATAAGAAGGAAAATATTCTCTCTAAATACGATCTAATTCAACACATATGAAATGAAATTAAAACAAAAATTCTAATAATCTATGGATCAAAGAAATTAAATCTATACTAATAAAAAACAAAGGGACAAGCTTACCTACGTGGTGGGCCCTTGCCATGAGGTGGACTCATCTGACATCCTCACAATCTTAACACAGGTAATTGTAACTCATCATATCCATGATGCAACGATTCAATAACAAAGAATAAGGGATTTTACATCATCAAATTCATCAATTACACAAAAAACATTTGTAGAACCTACAAGAGCGTATGGGCATAATTTTATTCAAAAAATCTCCATTACAGAAGCCAACATAATGCATACATAATCCTGCTTTCCTCATCCTTCCTCTTCTATTTATTTATTCAGATCAACCTTGAACAAACTCCCCCCAACTTAGAAATTTGTTCAACAAGCTCATAAAACATCCAACTCAGAAAACATAGATTTTGCAAAAAATGGAAAAATGCTCCATCGATATATCTTTGGTGGTTGTGGATTTTGCGAAACAATTTCTGGGTTTTGTATCTGGCTTGGTTATCTCAAAACTCATTAGGCCATTTGTCGATATATTTTCTCACCTGCATAAAACTTGAGGCGCAATATTCCCTCCAAAATAGATTTTCTGCTAAAAATCTGGTTTTGACTTCAATTTTTGGTGTACGAATCCACTTGGTGCAGGAACGTTGAGTGTAGGAACCTTCGATGCAAGAAATACCAAAATTGGTATATAAATATTTTTGTTTGCCACAATTTTTTTTTGTTAAACCTTCATTGATAAATCATGATAAAAACAACTTTAATCATTAAAAAGACAAGACAATCATAATAATTAACCACAAGGTAAAGGAGATGTATTTAGCAGTAATTGATGATATAATGGTGTTGAAATGCATTAAAAGTGAAGGAATATGGATAGTGAACGGGGGCTTTTTATAGTATAAATGTGACATATTTGGATCCCAATAGTGCCGTTAATTGTTTGTAGATTTAACCAGTTTTTGATGTTGTTCGGTGTGTGCTATTAATAAGGAAAAAAACTAAGAGAAAAACACATCAAGACACATATGTGGGATGCATCCTATAGACACATCGAAGCATAGCAACATAAGACACCGACTGCAATCACAACGTTCTAAATAAGCTCTAGATGGTTGTCTACTATAGCCACCTCTTACTAAAAAAACGATGGATGGCTGCCACCCTCCAGCCATCGATCACATTTACAAAAATAATACATTATCCCAAATTCATATTTGTAACTAAGAACATATATGTACATAAAAACATATGCATTCAAATAACATGTATGCTCATGTTGGCACTAGAAACCGCTGGACCAAAACTTGCATATCTTGCTTATCCGTAAAGATTTTTTAGTGAATCAAAAGGAGAACCTTTATGGAAACATTATTATAGATGCAATGGGACATGAATCACCACTAGTAAATGAGTAAATATGGGATATACAGAGCATATAGTAGTGCCCCTCTCAATACTGCGGAGGCACATTCATAGTTTCCAAAGAAGAGAAATGAATAAATGAGGAAAGATAGAGCACAACAACTCTAATCAATAATATATAACACTCATCCATCCTACATATAGATCTTGAAATACAAACATAAATAAATGTATAACCAAATCAACCACCATTGCACACTTAAAATAAAATGTTATAATAAACATGTAAACATGAGACACATACTTATCTCCTATATGAGCAACTGGCTGCAACATGACAACTTTCCTCCCAGTTGTAGACACAATCAAGCCTTCCTCACTTGAACAGATTACCCTTAATTCGACATCATAGATCCATGGGTAGAGGAACACTTAGTCTAGAAACTTTCATAACTACCTCTTCCAGGAACCACAATGTTTCCCAGTATTGCTTTCCTGTCTGTCTCCACTGCCTATGGGATATGTCGTAGCTCGCCATTCCCATTTCCTTGCTTCCTGTGTGAGATCCTAGAGTAGTAGAGTGATATAATGGAAGCAAAGGGGAAACAACTAGACTAACTCTAAGTCTCAAAACACTCCCAATACTACCAAAATTCCCAACAAGGTTAGATAGCACAAGTCACATGGTCCAAAGCTCAATATTATATTCAACAAGGAGAGGGCATATGAATTTATAGCACAAGGAGACCAAATCTAACCGAAGGGGATCAACTTGAATTAGAGAGAGGTAACGTTAGGCTTCATCATGGAGTATTAACTCGAATTAGTGTAGTGGTGGCTTAGTTAGGAGATTCCATTTCCCGAATTAGTACCACGAGGAGGAGTTACCAAAAACCAAGGAGTAGAGCCATGAAGAGCACAAGGAGGTACAATAATGCATAAGGGGGGTTACAAAACATGAAGGAGGGTGAAATAGGTGAGATAAGGGATCCAATAGGGCCATAAATATATTGGAAGCATAAAAATAGGATCATCAATGCATTGTGTAAGAGTGGAAGCTAGAAAATAACTTACAACCCTTAAAAACTAGGAAAATGGCTCATAAATGACCAAAAACACATAAATAGGAGGGAATATCCTCCTAAGGAGGGCGCACTAGGAAAGAGAGTCCCACTAAGTTTTGCACAATATGTAATAGTAACTCCATAGTCCATAAAGATTAAGAATAGGGTATGTTGTACAAGGTTTGGGCGACCAACATTATTAATGCCACCAAGGTGAAAATATGAACTATGATGGACAAATTCAAGCCAACAACAAGTTATAAGGTTACAGGGATGTCCCCATTCCCCCTCACTTTTGGAATCCATGGTATCCCATGCTCTTTTAGTTTCCTCTACTGAGCTAGTTGTTTATTTAATCAATAGTAACAACATTCAAAGCTAGCAATGATGTCAATAATAAAAATAATATTAATAATAGTTCCAAAGTCCAAAGTTACATTATCAAACAATGATCATAAGTCCTTAATTACACTAACATGCAAAAGAGCATAATTCCATAATCACATAAAATATCATAAGTCCATAATAAAAAAGAACATAAGTCACATGAAAGATAATAAGTCTGGGGCTTAACAACTAAGGTATTACACAACCGCCTTATCCATATATCCATTTCATTTATTAGAAAATGCATGGCTCACCCTTAATTTTTTCAAATCCCAAATCATTGTCATGTCTACCATTTGGGCCTAATGCAACTATTAAAGTTGTTTTAGTAGAGATACAAGACGTATCATCCTTGCAATGGTTTCACATGCAAACATTTGCACAAACGATTAACTAAATTTTAGAGCAAGCACTACCATCGTGATTTCGTTTATAAAAATAATTATAATACCTCTAAAAATTTGTATTCATGTGAATGAGATTTCAAAAACAATAGGGGTATCAGAGTTCAAAAATTTGTTTAATTGTCGACATTATTATTTAGTGATGTACACTTCTTAAAAAGCATTTGTAGTCCTCATTGAATATTGTTTTCTTTGAGACTTTTTGGTCCAAAGATGAAGTCTTTCCTATAATTTCTAGATTGGATTAGATTTTTCCACGGGATGGAAAATATACGATCCTTATGCATCCCCATTACTTATAAGTTGCAAATATCTTGAGTCTTGCGATTGGATGCAATTTTAAACTTTTCAATTATATTTTAGCTTTATTCTTGTAAGAAATGTAAGAGAAGCCTAAAAAATAAAGATTTGTATTTAGGACTTGTATATAATGTCTCTATGTACCAATAATGCACTTTTTCCAATGGTTCAAATCATTACAAAATATGGATTCAATTTCTAGAAACCAAATGCTAGGTATATGCACTGTGAAGTGGTAGCAAGTCACACTATAGATGTTGCAAATTAGATTGCATATCGAGGACCCATTTAATGGGTTTCCTTGTTTACTACTTGTAGATATATGCACCATGGAATGGTAATAGGTCACACTAGTTGCTACAAATTGGATTGCATATTGAGAACCCATTTTGGTGGGTTTCCTTGTTTACTACTTGTCTTCTCATTGAAACAAAATATTGGTTTTAACTCTAAATTTGTAAATGATTTCAACATCTTGTATTCTAAGCATGTGTTAGCTAAATAGATTATGGTGTCCATCATATATTCTCATTTGATATTTTGGTTTTAACTCTAAATTTGCAAATGCTTTCAACATCTTGTATTCTAAGCATGTGTTAGCTAAATAGATTATGGTGTCCATCATATATTCTCATTTTATATTTTGAAAATTAACTTGCGATACATTTCATTGAAGTTGCAAAATACATGTGTAGATAGAAGTAACTTTCATATGAAATGGTTTGGTAAAATTAATGTATAATTTAATACGCTAGAAGTATCTATCTATTGTGATCTATAAACTTCCATGGATATTCCACTGGAATAGTTTTTCACAACAGATCTTACAACTTAATTCACTATGTTAGCTTAATTCCATCGAATGATAATAAGCTAGAATTGAAAGGAAAACAACTAGAGAAAAATAACACATAAACAAAAACAACACAAGCAACACAAGCAACACAAGATATACCCTAGGAAAACCCACTAAGGGGAAAAAACATCCAGAAATGGGGAGCATGTTTTTCCCTTTTCTTCTTTAAATTGTAATGCAAATACAAAGAAAATGATCCTCGCTATGTAGTTACCTCAGACACTATGACATGCACAACAACTACAAGATATCCTACTTCCTTTGTTATGCTATAATATCCACCCCCTTACTATTGCTCAACTATGGAACAATACAATATCATCATCATAATGGAACCCCTTCTCCTCTTAACGACCTAGTATTTAAAATAACTTGATAACCGTCTAGGGTTATTTTTAGGGTTTGTACATGCCTCAACTCCTAATTAGGGTTAGGGTTTTGGACACTCTAGAATGTTATTTAAATTTCACACCTGAATATATCCACATGTGTGGGGAATGAGAGCTGACATGGAATCCACTTGGTACCATGGTGATCAACTAGATATATTAAATTGCATGAGGCATAAATTCCTCACATGAACTTTGATTGAGGCGATTCTTGCACTGTTGGAAAGGTCTCAGAGTGTAGAACAATGTATATTAGGGAATGTGAGCTATGATCACAAATTTTTGACCCCCCCCAACAATAATTTAATCCCTTAAGCATGCCTTGGAAGGTTCTAGACCCCAAATTTGGAAAGAAAGACTTGCCCCTAAAATGGGCCCTATAAGCCAATTCATCAAAATTTTCCACCTAAAAAGCACCAAAATAGATGACAAATTATATATTGATCCATTTCATATGATATTGAGCTAAACAAGTCTCTCTCCATTGAGCTAAATATTGTATGTATCAAGAATATTTTTTATAGCCTTCTCTTGACATGAACACATTTTTTAAGCAACATTAATTTTCAAGCCCAACATCAAAGAAAGAACATAAAAAACCTGTCTCCAGCTAACAAACTATTTTCAAAT
>LPNX010771826.1:0-78448 GCA_001517045.1 Pseudotsuga menziesii | reverse complement strand
TATTAATAATTAATCTCTAACAAAAGTCACAAATGTCACAAATGTTGGCTTCTTTATGTAGAAGCTCCTACATGGATCCTATCTATCTGAATAATTTCATTAAGATGTAAACATAGTTCATTCTATTGTTTTCTCTATAATAACATGTGTTATGCCGAAAAATATAAATAACTCATTTCAAATTTATGTGATAAGTAATTTAAATCAATTTAAATTTGAATAACTTAAACAATTTAACATAAAACACCTCTTCTCTCGTTCGATTAGTTCTTGAAATTTAAATAACTTACACAATTTAACATAAAAATACCTCTTCTCTCGTTTGAGTAGTCCATGTATTCTATTGAATATTGTTGAATCCCTTTTGTTGAATCTTGAAATTTTGCAACAACTCAACAATACCCAAACTGGTGAAACTTTCCATCCTATCAGGAGCAGTATATTCGAATCTCCAACCTAGATCACTCATAGAGTCCCTAAACCCCATGCCCAAAACTCTCTCAAACAGAATAATGCACCTTTCAATTCTTCCACTCTTCGGCCTTTCACATATCAAATTTACTAGCAAATTCTTTTTTCCCTTCCAAAACATAATAATCCCCCTCATTGTCCATTATTCTTCTTCTTATCCCATCCTTCACCGACTCCCTTACATGCCTTCCTACCATCAATTAATTTCCACTCTCCTGACACATGGATTCCCATAAAGACAATTAATGACAATTAAGAATATCCTACCATAACTCATGATTTCAAGTCGAGAAGTCACATTCTTGAGAAAGTACATGAATACTATAATAACACATATCTTTTCAATTTAATGTATTACCTAAATTTAAGTCACCATTCCTATTACACTATTTAACTTAACAACTAATTCCAATACAATTTAACTATACGATTAATCTTCCAAAATGTTTAATTACATATTACGTCTATCCACACACACACAGACACAATATAAGCATAGTGTGGGGTGTTACACTTTCTTTAGTGATATCTTTCATCCCTTCTTTCTTCATAGTTTTGATAATTCTTTATTTATAGTTTTGATCATTTTTTTCAATGAATTTATTGCATTTTATTTACCCTCTCTCTTAACTTATAGCACCATCATCTACTCCCACAATGTATTATCTAGGTGTGACTCATATATGGAGCCTTTAAGAGAAATGCTTGTATCCAATTCAACAACCACTCTAGGAACATACAACATATCTAAACTAATTGATATAACACCTCTTTATTCACATTCTAAGATTACTTAACCCTGTATGCAGATTTTAGTAGATACATTGATTTCTCTACTTGTTCCCATGCCAACTTATCTCCTTCGCAACTCTATCATGTTTAGAATACAAAAATCAAACTTTCTAAAATGTCTAAACATCATTAGTTGTTGTATATCGATGATGAGGAAAATTATAACACAACAATATTTGAACCTGAAATCTGACGAGAAAATCCAACGCAATTCGATGAAATTGACCTTGCAATCGGATTTCACATTTGTAATTACGATTTAAAAAAAATAAAAAAATTTACCCCAGTTTCTGTCAAATTTTTGACGACCGTCGAATATCTGACTCAAGTAGTTGGATTTTTTACTTCTTTAGAAAAAAATCGGACGACCATATTACAATGGTAACTATGTTGTTGCCGTCGGATATCCAACGATAAATTGGTTATAGAAACTATATATTAGGAATATTCCAACATGTTTGCTATAGAAGCAACGATTTGCAGAAGTTATAATCTTTGCACAGACTGTTTTACATACAAAAAGCCACAATTATTTCAATTGTTATTGTGATTAAAAATAATGAAGTGTGGAGCTTGATTTTTTAAGATCGATAATCATCAGTCAATCTTAGTATCAGAAAATGTCACAACATAACAATAGTCCTGGTCCCACCCTGGTCCACATGGTCAAAATCGTGAATTGCTTGCTAGATTGTGCGATGGACTGAAAAGAAAAGGGTGATGGGAAATACTATTGTCTAAAAGGGATTTAAAAGGAGAAGAATAAAGATCACAACAACCACAAGACATTGTAGGGAATATGGACATGCTGAGGAGGGACATGACTATCGTCCATTGGTAAGTTTTTCATTATATATGTATTTATATTGATCGTTTTTGTAAATGCATGTATCATTTTAATATTTCTTATATTAACTAATATCACTTGATGGTTTCATGTAATTATAAAGGAAATACCTCCTACGACATATCGCCCCGAGGATGTGCTTTCAGAACAAGCACCGGTGGAACATGGATCTATGAATAATGAAGAACAAGTTAATGATCATATTGAAGAAGATGATCATACTCATAACATAGTTGGAGATGATAGCACAAATATATTGATCCATGATACGTTCAATGTTAGAATTGGTGGTGATGATGATGATCATGAAAATGATGACTTTGACGATGTTCATGATTTACCTCTTCTTGAGAAGGCATACAAACCCCTTTATGAAGGCTCCAACACAAATCTTCTCTATGCTATATTGTTGATAATGAACTTGAAGGTTATGAATGGTCTTTCAAACACATCAGTCACATCGATGTTAAGGTATGGAATATATTCCATCAAATATATGTGATCGTGATAAAGGTTATATTTGTTCCTTTGATAATTTTATTGTTAATTCATAAGTAAAATTAATATGGATGAAACATGTTTTATTAATCTTATTTATATATTATATTAACTAGTTTTTTACTTTAATTTGTTGTAGCTTGATAGCTGAATTTTTGTTACCATTGTCAAATATTTTACCTCACACATATTGAGATTTATTTGTCATCCTGAAAGAAATTGGAATGCAATATGAAGCAATTGATGCATGCCTCGATGAGCATATTATATATTATAAACAACATGAATTTGAAACAGAATGTTCGGAATGTCATATTAGTAGATATCGAACATATCAAGTAACAAAAAATGTTCATCGCAAGGTTCTTCGTTATATTCCCATTATTCCATATTTGCAATGACTGTTCAGGTGCAAAAACATAACACAATTTATGGATTAACATGCACATAATAGAAGTCAAGATGATATTTTTCGAATGCATGTGGATGGTTTTACATGTAGAGATATGGAGGGAAAATACCCACACTTTAAAGAAGAACCTCGTAAAGTTAGGATTTTCATGGCAACATATGGTGTCAATCCATTTGCAGAGAAGAGATCTATTTACTCTGTGTGGCCTATTTTGTTATCAACAATAACATTCCTCCATGGTATTCAATAAAGAGGGAGCACATAATGTTGACAATGATTATTCCGGGTATGTGTCTACAACAATTTTTTTTAATGTAGTGGCATCTCATTTGTCGTATTTTGTTGCATAATGTCATATATATATTTTTCTTTTACTCTTGTGTTATTTATATATATTAATGGTTGTAATAATTATATATTTTATATGTTCAATTCAATTAGGTAAGTACCAAGTTAAAGATATGAATGTATATATCGACCTCTTATTGATGAACTACTGAAGTTATGGAATGACTAAGGCAATTTCAATTCAATACAATGCTTGTATGGACAATACATGATACCCTAGGGTTAACCCATTTTGTGGTATGTAATTATAACATCAAATTTAATAGTATTAAATTTTATGAAGTTGATATATTATGCATGCATGCTTTTTAAAATAATCCATTCATTTTATATAATTATAATTGACATAGTTAATCTATCTCTTTATGTAGGTCTTCAGACAAAGGGAAAATTTACATTTGTAGTTTGTGGTCTAAGATCAAATCTCGTCATTCAAAAAGTTTACGAAAAGAGGTGTTTGATGAGTATAGGCACTTCCTCTTTGAGAATTATAGGTATCGAACTACCGAAAAATATCTATTCAATGGGAAGAAAGAGACTACATTAAAACTGTAGAGAATGAAACCTAACCTATGAAAGTTGCAATTTAATAGAAATCGTCAAGGTACATATAGATCAAATTGTCTATCTATCATCATATATGAAAAGTTTTGATTTTTTTTATTGTGTTATTTACTATAATTGACATTCATTTCTATAAATTATTTATAAACTATGATTCATGATGGTCGTTGTGATCATGAAGGCATTAATGGGCTTACATGAGGAATCAAAAGTTATTCTAAACAATTCAGTAGGTTTATATACTATGAGCACCTACAAATTTCTCATATGTTTCATACATTTCATATCAGAAAGAATGTGGCTAAAACATTATGGCGAATATTGGATCTAAGGAGCGACAAAGAAAAAATTGTCAAAATTTGCAATGACATTCAAAAAGGCAATCATGCAATGAAAGATGTCATTCAATTACATAGCAACTGTAGAACAAATTAATATAAAATCACTTTCATGGTTTTTAACAGAACAACAAAATAATTTTGTAAAATAATTCATACAAAAAATCAGATTTCCCACCGTATTTTGTTCGAACATGAACAATATCATAACCAAAAAAGGTGATTTTGTAGGGGTGAACACACATGATTGACATGTCTTCATCAAGGTAACGTGTGTCTATATATATATATTCTAGTGCATATTGTTGGTATTTTTTTGTCTACTTTTTGTAAAATATAATGAAACAAATTTTATATTGTTACAGTATGTTTTACCTTTATGACAACTTCGACAACAATGTCAAACAAGTTATATATGATCTTGGATAATACATGAGGTAAGTAGCAATATTTTACGTGCATAAAGTGTTTGTTTAATTCATTGTAGAACTTATATTTGATATTTCTTTTTATAACGGTTCTATAATAAATGTTGTTTTTTGTTAAATCTCGTGATTTGTTTGCATCACTTGTGGATGGTTGTCATCTAAATAAATCCATAAAGAAGATATAAAGTATTGGAGGATAGAAATTCACCATCTCATGTGTGAGATGCAAAAGCATATACCTTCGACATTTTCAATGCACAAGAACACAACCTCATACACCAAGTTGAGGAGATTGAATTTTGTGGACCTGTACACTCAAGGTCCATGTGGATGGTTGAGAGACACTTGAAATTTTTGAATGGTTTGGTTAGTCAATGAGAACGTCCTGAGGGTTCTATGGTGGAGGGATATATAGTACACCATAACATGATGTATATTAGTGCATATCTTCCTAAATTAGCATTTAAGCTCAATTTAGGTCGCATTTGTGATCCAAACTCCAATAACAATTTCAAAGGGGAGTACCTGATTGGGAAAGATAGATCGATGAAGGTGAAAGGTAATTATTAGATAGTGGATATTAATTATAGTAATTTGACTATTGATTTTTATGTATATATCATACTTATTTCATTTTTATTATTCAATATGCATCAATTAAAAGTGTATACCATGTTAATTGAATAACATTTGTACTTAATTGTAATTTTATTTTCTTCAAGCAATTGGTCATGAGTGAGATGCACTTCATTTATATTGCAAACAATCTTGATTGGATGAAGGTATGGATTGGACGGTGTGAATAATATGGTCATGGAATATCGTGGGAAGTTGTGGCTTCATTGCTTAAGCAGCTCATTGCAATGGAGATACTAATCTTACAGAAAGGGAAATCGATTTAGCATATGGTTTAAAAGATAAGCAGGCAAGCATATTGATTAGCCATACTATTTTGTTTTCAAATATATTGATGTAAACGTTGATTTGTTTCCCTACAGAGCATAAACATGCACTTAATCATGATCAATTAATGATGTAATATTTATGTGTATGGCTTGTTGCAGGTGAAACACCATAAGTCTATGTGGTGCAATGGTCATAATTTTTCCATCAAAAAGTTAGATGATACAAAGAAAAATTCTGATTGTTGGATACCTGCAGTCTTTGAGGTGACCAGTGCTTCCTCTAGAAGTAATAGACATCCAAAACTCTCACAAAATAGATACTATGGGTATTTGGAAGATATTATTCGAGGTGATTTTAACTCCAAATTAGTTTTATTTGTTTTCAAATGGTATAGGTTACAATTGAATCAACGTGATCCCGATAGAAATTTTATTGAACATGACAATGGATTTACCATGGTTAATACAAGGTTGTTTGATCCAGGAATGGATACCTATGTTATTATAAGGAAATGCGAACAAGTATTTTACTCTGAGGTTCCAGATAGAGGGGGTCGGTCATTTGCCGTGAGACATGATCCAAGGGGAAGACCTATAAAGTATAATGTGTTGGAGGAAGATAATGAAGAGGTTCTTGAAAAAGAAGATGATGTTGATGATGATCAACATGAGGTAGAGCATCATGTTCCAGAGGAAGATGACGAAGAATTAGTTGAATCAGATGATGTAGAAAACAATGTCCATGAAGATGATATCGACGATGACATGATGATCAAAATTTACATTAATGACGATGATGATATGACCAATCCTTACAATGTTAAATCTAGATTGGATGATATAAATGCTGACTTGGATGAAGAATATGATAAAGTCCATTGAAGTGTATGAGGTATGCCTTAATATGTATGCTCTACTATATATATGAGGTATTTTAAGTTTTTTTTTCTTCATTTTATTGTATGTTGGCATATGTTATAAGAGACATTGCTTCTTAAGAATGACAAAAAAACACAATAAATTATTTTTTGTACATGGATTTTGTTGGGTTGTGACCTCCTTCGATAGGCCATGGCTGTTGGTCTTGTGAATATGTCGCGACTAATTATGAACCCTTATGAATAAGTTGTGTCTGTTTTGGTGACTTGTAATCTGGGTTGTGACTTCATGGAGTCTTCCTTGACTAATTCATGGTCTCCCTGCCTCCTCTCTTGGTCTACTATCCTAGGATAAAACTCTTCTAGGGATGTTAGACTTGTGTTTTTATCTTCCCATGATGGGACATAGACTGTTTAATCCCTATAGGGCTATGCGATGACTATATAATCATTCTAATGGCAGGGCGNAAACTCTTCTAGGGATGTTAGACTTGTGTTTTTATCTTCCCATGATGGGACATAGACTGTTTAATCCCTATAGGGCTATGCGATGACTATATAATCATTCTAATGGCAGGTCGAGGACTATACAATCCTTCCAGGGCTTGGTCACGGATTGTCTTATATCTGCTGCTAGGGATTAGGATTTAGGGTATCTAATTGTACGTGGGACTGGTTATATCTGCTTCTAGGGTCTTTACTCTTGGTGACTAGATGTCTTGTTATTACTATGTGTACCTAGCCTAAACCATCAACACACTCTCTCTGTCTCTCTCTCACACACTTAATTTATGTCTTATGACAACTTGTCCTTACAGTGACAAGAGCTGACTCAAAATGTCCGAGTATAAGGCAAATCCAAACCAGATCTAACTAGCATTACTATTGTTCTTTAATTTATGTTCATTATTTTAATTTCCTTATGATTTTGTTACTCTTTATGTTCTGTACATTGGAATTGATAATTCATCTCAAGGACAAACTTTAACACAATGACCAATGGAGTGTTAAAGTTGAAAGAGATGAAAATTATGTGTGAATTTATTACAATAGTACTTTTATGGATATAGCTTTGTTTTTTAGTTTTGTTTATACATTAACATATACAATTTTAATTTTTCTTATATCAACTCTAACCTAACTCAAAATGCAACAATAAAAGGCCATGTTCACTTGATTGAACTACACCCTAAATAATTACAAAAATATGGTCCCATGTCTTAAAAAACTTTATTATTTCCTTGGTCATATTAAACCTTAATATAATTGTGATATCCTTGCAAATTTGGAAATATTGGAAATCCAAATTGGGACTAGATTCATAATGAATTCCCTCTTTATGAGAGAATCCTCTCGCCACAAACCTTGCCTTGTATTTCTCAATACTTCCATCAAATGTGTGCTTTAGCTTGTAGATCCACTTGGAATATACCACACTGTTTCCTTCTAGTTTGGGAACTATATCCCAAACATCATTCTTCATTATTGATTGGTATTCTTCCATCATTGCTTCTACCCTTTCTTTCTTTTGTATAGCTTCTTCATAACTGGTAGGTTCTTGATCTACAATATCACACGTCAAAGCTACATAATTGGAGAATGGCTTTAGATTATTGCTTACTCTTGTGGAGCCTTCTGGAGCTCCATAATTCTCTGCTTCTTGTATAATTTTTCTTACCCAAGAAATATTTCTCTTTTGTGACATATTCATAGTGGGAGGTCCTTGAGGTTATAGCATATCATGGTCTTCTGGTGTTTCATATTCAGGGGAGGGTGAAGGTTCTACATTTCTGGGAGGTACATATTCTTCATATACTTCTTCATGTTGGCACTTTCTATATCTCTTGAGAGCTTATTCTTGTTCAAATGTTACATATCTACTAATCTCTATGTGATGGAATCCTGGAATGTATATTCTGAAGGCTTTTGAGTCTTCATAATATCCAACAAATATTCCCTTCTTTCCGAAAGGGTCCAACTTGGTTCTCTTTTCTGTTGGTATGTGAACATATACTGGGAAACCAAATATCTTGAGGTGTCTCACTTCAGGCTTCTTTCCTGTGAACATTTCTTTCAGAGTCTTGAATCCAAGGGCACTATGGGATAATCTATTCTATACAATAACTGTCATGCTTGCTGCTTCAACCCAATGATACAATGGAATATCTTGATCATGTATCATTGTCTTCATTGCTTCCATAATGGTCCTATTCTTTCTTTCCACAACATCATTCTGTTGAGGATTGTAGGGAGTAGTTAGTTCCCTCTTGATTCTAGATTCTTTACAAAAGTATTCAAAATCGTTTGAAGTATATTCTCCACCAATTTATGTTCTGAGTGTCTTGATTCTTCTTTCTGAATGATTCTTTATCAAGGCTTTGAATTCCTTGAATTTTCCAAATACTTCATCCTTTTCTTTCAAGAAATATATCCATGCCTTTCTTGAATAGTCATAAATAAATGTAACACAATATTCATAACCATTCAATTATATGGAGGGAATTGGACCACATACATCTCAAATGGATTAATTCCAACGTACCTTTAGTATTTGTCTCACTATTTGGAAATGGATTATTAATATTCTTTCCTTTTGCACATCCTTTGCAAATGAATTCATGATCGATCTTCAAATATGGTAATCTCATCACTACTTTTCTCACATGGAGTAGTGCTTTGTAGTTGATGTGAGCAAGCCTCCTATGCCATAATTCACTTGGGCTGGTGATCTCATGAACAAGGGTTGTTTCTGAATGCCCCTTGAGTATAAGCCTCCTTCTTCTTCACCAATGAAAAATACATCTTCAATTGATTTTCCTTTGGGCCACATAAGTAATTGTCCATCTATGAATGCAACCATATATCCTTTCTTATGTAATGCTGAGGTAGAAAGTAAGTTCTTCTTCAAACCTGGTACATATAAGACTTCCTTTGACATCTTCATGGGGGTTCCAGAATCAAGCATGTAGCTTTCTTCACCAATTCCTTTGGTAATATATTGTTAGTCATATCCTAATGATACCTTATGAGGAGAGTTCTTATCTTCAATTTTTGACAGAGTTTTTTTGTCCCGTCATGTGCTTTGAAGCACCACTATCAATAATCCATGTATCTTCTCCAGGTGTCACAGACCTAGAGAGTGCATAGAATAATACATACTCTTTTGCATCTTCTTCTTTTGCTTATTTTCTTCAAGGTCCTTCTTCCTCTTCTTCTTCATATTCATCTTCAGCTAGGTGTGCATGATGTAATTTTTTGTTGTTCCTCTTCTTATATTCTTCTTTCTTCAATGGAAAATTTCTGGCAATGTGTCCTAGCTTGTCATAATTGAAACATTGAAAGTTGGAGTAGTTTCTTCTTGGATTGTTTCCTCTTGTCCTTTAGAACTTCTTGGGAGGTTGAGGCTCCTTGTGGATTTCCTTCTTGAATTTAGATTGAATCTTCCTCTCTTGGTATGGGTGGCTAGGGGTTGATCATCTTCTTTAGGTAGAGATCCTCTATTGGCTACTCTAGCCTCCTCTTGGATGCAATCTTCCCATACAATGCCGAATTTCATGCTTTCCTTTCTGGCACATATAGTATGGATGAATGAATCCCAAGGTCTAGTGAGACCATTGAGAGACGTCATAAGTAGCTCATCTTCATCAAGGAAGTCTCCAATGGCTTCTAGTTTATCCTTGAACTGGGAGACCCTTGTGAAGTAGTCTTGGATGTATTATCCTTGGAACATCTTGGTACTCTTCAATTGAGTTATCAAACTATTCTTTCTATTGATGTTCCCTCCTTCATACATTCTAGATAGGGCATCATACATCTCCTTTGGGGTCTTCTTGGATGACACTTGAGGAATCAAGTGGTCTTTTATAAAATCAACAATGATCCTCTGTTCCCTAATCAGGTCCTTCTTGTGCTTCTCCTTAGCTTCATCCTCTTCAGGTTCTGCAACTTCTTTCTTGATGTATTTGGAAAGATAATTCTCTTCAAGAATGAGGCCAATCCTATATTTCCATTCTCATAAATTCTCTATGCCTTCTAGCTTATCCTCAAGCTCAGTGCGTGGGACCATCTTATTTAAGAGGTCACCAAAAATAGAAATTTCTCAAAATGCAAAATTGACCTTACCAGGAGATGCACTTGACTGAGGCGAGTTGATTGTTACACTTGGTTTCTAGAGATTCCAAAATTTCACCTCTCAAACTTGACTTGCAAAATTCTGGTCTGTAGTTTCTGTAGTTGTCTGGTCCAAAGTCAAACTAGGGTTTGACTTTCCTGAATTTCTACCCACTCAAAAATTTCAATCTAGGGATCAATAGATGTGCCCTAGGGAGGCTCAACTTTCTATGTAATCAGATTTCCAAAATTCCAACTTTGACCGAAACCCTAATTTCTTGTTGGAGGGAGAAGAGAGTTTCACCTTGTGAAAGTTGTCCTATTCAGGCTAGTTCTAATACCATGTTAACATCCAGTATGCTACGATAGATAACATTAGTATTCAATTCAATTTCACAACAATATCATATACAAGATCACTGAAAGAAACACAATCACAAGATAGACACAAATTTATCCTGGGAAACCCTCTAGGGGAAGAAAAGCCAACAAAACTTCCTCAATATAGATGATCAAAAGTACAAAGACAAAACCCCAAACAACTGCTCCTTCTCCTTGCAGATCTCTCTCTCTCTCTCTCTCTCTCTCTCTCTCTCCTATGCGAATTACACAAGTGAGTGTGTGTGTCCAAATGAGGAGCACACCACTCCTATTTATAATTTATCCTACACTTGAATTTTTCACTAAATAGGCCAACCCCAACAAACTTAACTAGTCTGACTTACCTAGGAAGAATCAAAACAATATGATATTACTTTCTGGAGGGTTTTATTGACCCAAATTACAAAGGAGGTTTTACCTCATGACTCTATAATGACCAAATACAATAATAAAATCCCGACGGAGGAATAAAACATCTCTGAATAAAATACAATAGAATATTCTTTGAAATTACAATATTTCAATAGTGACAACAACATAACCCACTCAAAGGCAAGTTGTGATGCTATCCTGTTTATCCCTCCTTTGTTCGCCAGTATTTTGTGATAGGAGGGGGTTATCATCCCCTCGCCTCTTGGAGCCAGCAAGGTATAAAAGATCTATTGCATGGATTGAAGAATATGCGATGGCTTCATTTTCAAAGAACCCTAACTCACACCAGTATTCCTTATGCATCAACATGCCTTATTGTTTTAAGCACATTGAGTAAAAAACCTTTATTAAAACCATTTTGAACAATGACAACAAAGGATCATTTAAAATCTATTATGGAATTTTTTTTTTTGTCAAGATTATATGGTCAAGGTGTTTCATATTCATAAAGTACTGGCCAGGGAGGACTTGTTTCTGTGACACGATGTTAATTGGAGTTTGATTTGGAATGCCAATGTCCCACTGGATGCCTTAAAATTTAAATAAGGTGATATCATCATTCTTTTCAATTATGAGAACATCCATAAGATTTATAAGTTTTTTGTTTCCTCAATTTGCATGAGTGGATCATGGGTAGAAAGATTCACACAAGAGAATGATATGCACAAGATAGTGTACCAATGGTGGATTCCATACAATCCCTTTGAGAGAAGTAATAATAAAGTATAAAAGATCAAGGACTTGTGAGATGAAGTGAGGGACCTAGTAGTGCTTATGAATTAGATTTATGTATACTGAACATATAAGGGTGAATCAGGTACCGATCCTATAAGCAGTTCTAGAAAATGGCATTTTGTTTAACTATGAAGAAATAATTTTGAGAAACCTTGTTCACACTCTTAGAAGGAAAAGGAACCTTAAAAGGGTGAAATGGCATGTTTTTGCATGGCATCATACCTTATGGAATACAAAGTGCAGGCATAGTTTTTTCAAGATTCAAAGTGCGCAGGGAACCTACATTTGATATGACGCAAGTGTATTACTAGATCTTATGGAGGATGAAGTACTCGTGGGAGTATTTTAATATCTATACTTATATATTATCTCCGACATAGACAAAGGGGTTGGATCAATCAATTGACATTGATGTTGTTGGGCATTAAGTTAGTTCAGTGCTAGCAAGTGACCAATTCAAATCCCCCTTAGTGAGGTGCATTAGTCTATGTCAACATGTTTACTAGGAATTTCATCCATGAATGTGGGAAGGCATCCCTTGGTTTTCCCCATGATATTTTCCTTGGAAAAAAAATTATCTCTGCTACATGAAATGATCTATCATGAAAATTTCTTGCGATTCTCTTATAACTTTGTCAAAGTAATGAAGGCAATCAATGATTGGTTATACAAGATGAAAGTTGCTACATCAATGTTTACAGGGTATCTCAACTCCTCACATATTACCAAAACACATGCATGTTAGATTATTGATTCAGGAGATGGTTTTCTAGACAACCCTCTTTAGGGTGACTAGGACTCTCAAAAGAGTAAGAAGGAGATTTTTCCTAAACTCCCTCTAACAATTGAGGGATACCAGGTAGTTGACACATATCATGGTGAACAACTTGATTTAGAGATTGGGGCACATTGCTTTTGGTTGAATCCAATAAAATTCCATGACGCTCTTCATGTGGTCTGAAATTTCTTTGTATTGGCAAGGTTTGGTTTGGATAATTTATCATTGGCATAATGAGTAGAAGGAATTATGTAGAAGAGACAATAATTCAACAAAGGTAGAGGGGTGAAGAGTTAGGAAAGTATTAAAGGAAAATATCTTGATGGATATGAGACCTTCATTTAACTAACATAAAAGCTTTGGGAAGATAGTCAATGCCCATGTTTGCTAAGAAAAGGCTAATCCTGAAATAAGAAAAGGAGTCTTGATGGGAGATAAATAGATGGAAGATTCTAAATTAGGGAGTGTACGAGAAGTTGAACCAATGGACATATTTTTTTTGAAGAATATAGATTCCTTAGCTTAAATAAAAGCATATGTCAAGATAATTAAGTTATGTCTTTTAAAGAACAACAATATTTCAGTGGTACGCAAAGTGCACATAGAGCAATACTAGATAGGAGTGAGATGAAAGGGCTATAATTGAATAAGTAAGTTGACCAATTTGATTACTTCCTTGGTTCATTGAAAATTTGATTTATCCACAAGGTTAAAGGGTAGCGATCTAATTTGGATCCTTCACATTATACTTACAGAGCTAAACTTCAAAAGGTTAACTTATAATTGAGAGCAAGGTAAGAAGATGAAAATGGAGATACAAATAACTAAAGAATTCAATTCCAACATTGATGCAAATCCACTAGCTAACACGGAATTAGGTATTTATTTCACAAAATTATACAGTTCAAAAGGATGCATACCAATCTCCTAGATATGGATGAAGAGATTGATAACTTGAAGGAAAAAATTTGAGTGCAAATTATTAGGAATGGTTTTAAATTATAGTTGAAATATATTGCACATGTACTGAAACATTACCTTCTATAACAAGATAAACAAAATTCTATCTTCATGATTGGATACCATGATGTTCTCTAATTCAATCTCCTCCATGGTTGCAAGTAGCATTTCCCCTTCTAATTAATTTTTGTACGTTTACAAGGTTTAACAAAACTGGCAATCATGTTTTGAAAATATATATAGATTCTTAATCATCTATATATATTGCAAATATCCAATCCCATGTATGGTGCTAGTTGTTGTTTTTACAACATCAAGAGTCATTCTTCGTACTTGTGTTGTATCAAGTTAGTACTTGTGTTGTATAAAGTCCTATCTATATCCTCATGTGTTGAGGTGGGATTCTAGTATCGAAGTCTTATGTTTTATCAAGACTGTAGACTTGTATTGTGTCAAGTCTGGACTTGTGTTGCATCAAGTCAATGATTCCTACGAGATGGTTTTCCAATTGTGGATATGGGCTTGTAATATTAAGTTGTTATCCTCATGCAATCATTCGGAGAATGGGATCCTCATGCAGTCATCTAGAGAATGGGTACTCAATGAGGCATACCTCTAGTTGTTGAGATATAATGATCTACTTGTTAAAGAGATGATACTATGTGATGTATTACTAACCATGGTCATTCAATATGGATAAAGCTATTAAGTCTCCTCTAGAGACTGATCACCTCTAGAGTGAATTAATTTAGCATAT
Organism: Pseudotsuga menziesii; assembly: GCA_001517045.1. Classification (NCBI taxonomy): domain Eukaryota; kingdom Viridiplantae; phylum Streptophyta; class Pinopsida; order Pinales; family Pinaceae; genus Pseudotsuga; species Pseudotsuga menziesii. Next base: position 63,814 of record LPNX010771826.1, on the reverse strand, counting down.
GAATATATGGTTTGGGGTAATATGTATGATCATAAGTATGTGACAATTATTCTAAGTATAATATGATATTATAGATGATTAAGTTAAACACACATTGACCATGCAGTAAGATAAAGAGATCAGAAATAAATTGATAAAAAAATAGAGAATTTGAATTGCCTAAGGATGCCTCTAGTGAACTCAAATTGATAAGGCTTCAGTTAAAACCTAAGTTGTAATAAATAATACATCAGTTAAATACAAAATTTCCATGTGATCCATGCAAAGTTAAAAATAATAAATAAAGTGATTTGCATGGATGGAACTAAGAGTGAAGCATTGATGACACTTGGAGTGAAGCATTGACGACACTTGAGTTGAATCACCATGACACTTAAGTTAAGTCCATTAATTAAGTGATCAATATTCAGTTAAAGATCGAGTTCAGTTCAAAGTTAATTAAACTATCAAATAAAGCTATTCTTGGAACGTATGGCACATGTCTTTTGCATGGAGATGAATCCTATACGATGACTTGGCACTGTTGCAGGAAAGATGCTAATGTTTGCATGGAGAGATTTTGATGCTCCCAGTTAATGCTCCTCCAAGAATATTTGCTATGTTTAATGCTCCTAGAGCATTAATGGGAAAACCATTCGCTACCTTATGCATGGAAGGGTTTTTGACTTGTTATTAAAGTGTTGGGCACTTGGCAAGTTCATTACAATTGTTGCAGGGTGTCCCTATTCTCTATTGCTTTGTGTTCTCTCTTATCAGGAAATTTTCTTATATTGTAAAATTCATTCTATGCAATCTATCTATTTTACTATGAATATTTGCTAGGGTTTTTCATCCTCTCTATTATTAGGATTTCCATAGGGTATATCTTATCTCATGTGGATGAATGTTTTGTATGGTTGATGTGATTATGAGATTCATAATGTTCAGTAATTGATAAAACATTTTAAAGTTCATAGTTTTTCAGTACTGCTCAAAATATAACATGGCATCAAAGTTTAGGGAATGAAGGAGTTGAGTTTGTGTAAGCAACTAGAATCCTATGTGATTTTAAGGAGTTTATCAAAGTTCGAAATCCATGACATCGATATTTGTTTGTCCGGAAGACCGTCTCGAGGGAACTTCCAACTTCAAACACATGGAATGAAAAGGTATTGGACATTATTAAGGAATATGATCTAGATGGGATCGTTTTCACATTGGTGGAGGAGCCTACATCGAAGCATGGCACATCAACTTTAAAAAGAACCAATCTTGCTAGTATTGGAGTAGTAACAAAAGAATATGATCTTATTCAAACAACTTGATGGTTTCCCATCCTCATGAGAGACATTATTGGCTGCGGTAAACGACCAAGAAGAGGAACCCAACTTCGACAGGTTGTGGCATGATTGCATTCAAGAAGAGGGGCACATCCAGAACAAGACAATGTGCACCAAAGAGGATAATATTTCCCTTGTGATAGGAATGAAGGAAGGGAGAAAGCCATCCGCTCCTAAGAAGTTTCTTCATGTAAAGAAGAAGGAGTTCACCAAGGACTTCAAAATATCAAATATTTGGTGCTACTACTGTAGAAATAAGGGAAGTTATGCGAGATAGTTCCATGCAAGGAAGAAGGATGAAGAAAGGTTACATGAATCTACCACAGTAGAAGAATATGAACCTTCTTAGAAGAAATTATTCGAGTAAAAGGATGATCGAAAGTAGTATTTCCTTTAATGTAGAAGAGAATTCCCTCTGGTGTGCATGGGATTCTTGTTCCGCATGTAGACTCGCTACCTATTGCATGAGTTTATTTTTGCAGTGTTTAAAGTTGTAGTGAATAAAAAAGGATTCCAACAACCTATGCAAGGATGCAGAGATCAAGAGGGAGCCCACACAAAACAATAAAAGATAAGAACTTTGTATTTTGATTGTTAAATGCTGTTATAAATCAGATCTAAAGAGTTTTGAATATGTTTCAATACTGTCAAATAGAGATCTGCATTCCTAGGATTAGGAATTATGTTATGATATAACATGTTGAGCATAGACGTTGATTGTCTTTCTTTTAATGTCAAATGATGAAGCTCATGAAACATATGATATGCATAAATATTTATGAATATAAGGCTGCATAAATTTTTATGATATATGAATACAAGGATGAATTTTTATGAATATAAGGCTGAAATTTTCATATGAATATAAGGTTGCATGATTGTTCATGAGTTATGAATATAGGGATGCATGATTTCTTATAAGATATGAATATGGGGCTGCATTAATGAGATATGAATATTGGACTGATTTAGGACTGATATAGGGCTGTAAAACATCACATGAGATATGAATGGGGTTATGCTGAAACATTGATTTAATATGTGTACATAATTATGTGAACCATTGCTAGTATGTTGAAAGTTTTCATGTGATCACATTTCTTGATTATGCAATATTGTTAATCATTAAAATAATATGTCTTGTAGGGAAAAATAATATGCTCTGACCTACAAGTATAGAATGACATGAATGTGGAGTCTTTCCAATGGTTGATCCGGAAAGAGAGCAGATCGAGAAGTTCCTATGGTTCTTAGGAAGAAGTCAGAATAGAATCCCTAATACTATTATGAGAGATGTCAAGACTCCTGAATTTAATTTAATTATATTATTTACATTCATGCGTCAAGAAGAGCTTCAGACATAGATGAGCATGAGTCTTTGTGGAGGACTAGATTACGATTCTCATATCCTGATGGTGAGAAGGAGAAGCTAGATTCGCTAGCTCTTGAAGAACCAATAGAACTAGTTGATGTACCTCCTGTTAAGGGGAGACCTACATGATACACATATTCAAAAGGAGCTTGAGAACAATATTCAAGAATCTTGTTATGACTCTTGGGATTAGAAGTGTGGCAGTTACTAGATAATATTTTCCTTAGTTAAGGAAAATATGCAGTAGAAGAGCCTGAAAAATTTCAAGATAATGGATTGTAAGTCCATGGCCACACATATGAAGAGAAATCCGAAGTTGATAATTTTTATTTCACAATTGGAGGATCTCAAAGTTAGTTGAGATGTATATACTTAATTCTAAGACCATATGCATGATTTGCAATCTATACCTAGACATGTACAACAAAGCATGTGTTGTAGTATCTACTTGGTACAAGTGAATGCGGACTTAGATATGTCTCGAATAGTGAAATAATGTTTCAAAGATATATGGAATCTGACTAGTGAAGTGATCGAGGAAGAACACATATGTTAGTCCAGATAGAGCATGTTGTAAAGCAGTAAAATATTTAAGAGGTTCCTAGTGAGTTATATCCAAGACATGGTACATATCCACAAATGAAAAACATTTCCAACATTCTTACTAAGCCCTTATCCAGGACAATATTGGTATAGTACAAGAAGAATCCTCTAGTTGAAGAGGGAGTATTGATGCGTCTTCATGAGCAACACCAGATAAAGTTCCCAACTAGTTAGTCAGCGTACATGACTCATGAATCCAGGGGCTATGATATCTTATGGAGAGACTCCACATGAGTAGAGACATGGTTAAAGTCTCGGAGACTATCAGATACACGAGAAGATTTATAGTTAGGTCCATCAGAGAACATTTAAACACTTGGAGAGGTATTTGGGATGTTGTGGTATAAAGAGAAGACTATGAAATCATTGTGAAAGTGATTAGGCCTTGAAGAACATCATAGAGAATGGTAAGCTCATTGAGAACTTCTCCAGATAGTAGATGATTCTTGAAGTAAGCAAATGTTGAAGATTGAAAGGAAATATGATATTTATTTATTTGCACCCTAATTTTTTTTATGCTCATGTAATGTTTTTGGTGTGGTTGCCAATAATTTTGACATGTGAACCTATATACAATTTTTTAGGAATTAGTGACACAAAAACTGTTCATATTTCCTTATGTGTAGTATTGACTTCAAATAATCATGATTTTCCAAAAACTTCATTGTGCCAACTAAGTTTTCAAATACAATTTGATTTACCTTTGCCTCTTTTGTTGACTTTTTAGTACCCAATAATGAGAGATCTTCGCTTAGATTATTGGACTTATCAAATAGAATTAGAGCTTATGCTAATATTGATGAGACAACTTCTCATAATGTACTTGTTCAAATAAAATTTAAGCTTGTGGTAAAATTCATTCATCTTTAAAATCAATTTGGAAAACTTGATCAACATGATATTGTACAATAGGTGTTATAACATATTTTGTCACATATGTCCCATGGATGCTTATGATGGCCTGATCTTATCCCTTTCCCTCTTTTGCATACTTCCTTGATCCCTTATCGTCTATGAACACCTTGTATGGGAAAACTTCTTAAAAACCATATTTTCAAGTCATACATGCCTACACTATTGTTAGATTGCAAATACGTGCTTTCCCTCTATCTAGCTTGCGTATGAGCCTGTTCGAGGGAAATATATATATAATTAGTTTTCTCAGGGGAAATGTTTCGATTTTGACCATTCCCAACTATCCCAATCCCATAAGTAACTATCTCCAACTTCCCCAACCACCTCCTCATCCATATAAAAGAGAAATAAATGAAAGAACAAATTATCTTAGATATTGAATCTTAGTTCTTTGGAGGAAGATTTGGAAGATTGAAAATACCATCATGTTGTTCATATAAAAAACCAGATTCAAAGGCCCTTTTATCTCATGTGTTGCAAAATTTCATATATCTGGAACATAGCTTTTACAACCATTCTTGTGAGTTTTATTGTGTCAGAGAATTGTAGGGATTCTCTTGGGCATATTTTCGAAGAAGGGAACCAGATTAGAAGTTGAGAGTTTGAATGTTTGGGTGGAAGAACTTTGATCTCAATTCCAGAACGTTGCCATAGCGAGACTCAGGTGATATATTATTATTTGTATTTTGTTGTTACTTACATATAAAATAATTCTTTTTCTATCCAATTTTAATTGTTCAATCAATGTTTATGAATGTCAAATTTGGATGAGTAATTTTGCAAGTTCCTCTATAATTTCAATCTTTGAAGCAATAACTACTCATTGTTAATTGTTGTTTCATTTTCAGGTTATCTATTGAAGATTTGAGTGAAAAGAACGAAGCATCTACAATCCGAGGGTTTCTTCATCAAACAATTGGAACTAGGTAATTCAATCTCTAACTTCTTTGTCCATTCAAAATTTGTTTGTAAATATTGTGAATTGTTCTTATATGAATTTCTTGGTCTTCTTTTATGTGTATCGCTTTGTGGTGATCATGCCCAAAGCTCAATAGGGTTGTACATATTCCTGAAACAACATGGTCAAATTTTTGGTCCCCACCTCACTGATGTGGATGCTATTTCACATGGCGTTTCTAGAATATTAGATGGTGCACCTATATAGTTAAAAGTGCTTCAAATATAGACATGTAAACATGCATATATATAAATCAAATATTTTATTGAATTCTAAAAAGAAAATGAAAAAACATAGAATCCACTATAGACATCCATAACCATAAATTTTATGGTATACATAGTATGCAATCTAAGCATACATATGCTTAGATTAATTTCTTGCTATAAAGTGTTTATGCTTCAATCAATTTTTCCTCCAATAACCTCTTTGTCAACATTAATATGCAAATCTATGTTTACATCATCGTAAATTGCATCTCCAATTCTCAAATATTTATTGCTACCTTGCTTACCCTCAAATTTTCATTATGAGTATCATCATTTTAGGTGCAACCATTTTTTGTTTGATACCTTTTATTTCGCATGCTTAGGCAAGAAAAACCCAAAATAATTTTATTGTGAAATGTTTCTCAAGAAAGACTTAAAATCTAATCGACAAAAAGAACTTCTAATCCAAAATAAATTGCAAGATACCAAAACCAATGTGGACAGTTAGAAATTGCGAAATAAACACAAATATTATGCAGTAAGCAAGTGTGCATGTATTCCGAATGACACATATTTTTGGACTAAGTATAAATATCCATTTTCATGCAAAACAAAATTGGATATTTGTTTCTCAATTGTCTTGAATATAAGTCATGGGAGATTCTTGTTGAATATAGTTTTAGGTCAAATGTTATTAAACAATTAACGTTTGGACAAAAACCTGAAAACACTGCAAGAATAAGCATTTTATCCTCCATGTTTCAGAATGAGTAAGAGAGCTCAGAATAAAAGAACAATGAGGACGATGTTAAGAATAAGGGGAGAAGAAATGTAATACCCCCAAGACATTATTATTTGTGAAAATAATTTCAAAAGCAATTATTTTTATAAGAGTTAATTAAAAAACTCAAAAATACTCACAAGAGATGTGAGTGACATTTTACACAACAAACCATTATTTTATTATTAATAAAAGGAAAAAATAACTGCAAAGCTTTTTTCCATGTTTCTCCAAAGAGTGAAGGCTTACAAATATGACAAATTTGCGCTCAGATTTGATACCATTAAATTAACATCAAATCCACTTTTTCACCATTTTTTCAATTTTATTATAATTTAATAATTTTAAAAATAATGCTTTTCTAAAATGTAAATATATTTTATTTTAATTTCATCATCACCTATAGACAAAATACAAATTCAATATCTCGAATATACAATTAAAAAATTTGAAAAATTTGAATATATAAGTTTAATTTGTACTCTTCACGTTAGTGCAATAACGGAGTCTATGTAAATTGTCGTAGCATTTTTTCCCACAATACAAAACTTTAATATGGATAAAAACGGAGTTTGCTAACTTGACTTATTATGTTTCTTGCTTTTCTTAAGAACATACTGCTAAACAAATGCCAAATTGACCTATCAAATTTCGATTAAAAAATTCATTAATGAATACAAAGCTTATAAAATTTCCAACATTAATCATTTCGGTATAAAGTGAAATTCTAATTGTAAATATAAGTTTTGATTGCTTGAAGTTAAAGAAGCTATGAAAATAGCAATTTTTTTTTTAAACAAGCAAAACAATAACTTAATAAAGCTTCCATTCATTCACTTTGCCATAATGAAAAGATAGGAATGAATTTAAGGAATTATTGCTTCTTTTGGCTTCAATTTTCCAAAAACTGAACAAGTTTTTTTAGTTAATTGGTTAGTGTGATATGATAAGATATGATAGACTTGGAATGTCTTAAGTCTAAGAGACCTGATGTTTTCGAACAAAATATTATTTGTTAAATGTTTTTTTAGTAATTTTTTAAAACAAACAACAAAATTGCACAAATGTAGTTCTTAAGTCAAAGTTACGGAACAATGGTTTTTTTTGTCCTTTGTATAAAACAAAGAGTGATCCAAGTCAAATAAAATTGAACTTGCATATCGAATTGGGAAACTAGTTCTACCCAAACCTCAAGATTGAGTTAGAATGTAGGTTAAATCCATTCAATTTGCATGCAAGTGAAAGCCATAATATATAAGAGATATTGCTTTGTCTATTGGATGTAGCTTGGGTGGTTGGGAGGAATAATTGTTACCCTCTTCACCCATGTTCAACTCTTGTAAGTGACATGATGCTCTTGTTGAGCCTCTATGTAATGATTGAGTGGATTACGTAATCTGGCCATAGTTTGATTCTTCAGAATAGTAGGTGTTGGCATATTTTTGAGTGAAAAAAAAAGATATTGCTTTAAAGGAAAAATTATCCACTTAAGCTCAGGTGGAAAAAAGTCAAGGAAGGGAAAGGGTTTGCTTGAAGAACTTCCCAAAGTTAATGATAATGGGACTAGAAATATATGATATTTTTATGTAGAGTCTGAAAGTGAAAATATTCATAACTTAGGGAAGACCAAGGAATTTTTTTGTAATCACGTGGAAAAGGTTGACTTATCTTTCTCACAATCAAGGGGGGCGAGTTTAGGGTTTAGATATGAAGGTTCTAAATGATCCTCCATGGGCACCTTAACATGACCAATACCCTTATTAAGGAGAACACTTATTCAAAGATCGAGTTTCTCCTACCAATATGATAGTGTGCATTGTCATGCAAAGGGGATTTTCAGTAACTGTGAGCCCTTAGTTGACTTTTAAAGCAAAATTATGGCCAAACTGGAAAGAACCAATAAAAATAAATGGATTAATTTTCAAAAAATATCACATAGTTCCTCAGGTTTGCATGTGTTGACAATGTGTGAAAAACTATTGGACAAATGATGCTCTAAAAGTATTACTAAAAGTGTTGGTGGATGGGATTGTGTCAATTCTCAAGCAATTGATGATGCCCGTAGATTCACAAGAACTAAGATTGATAACCACCTTTCAAAAATAAAACATTTGAAGATGGGGTGTCCAAATGGGTTTCTTGCCTATAGAAAACATAGGTAATGGTTATAAAAGTGGTTTGTTGGGAGACACTGAAGAACATATAAAAACAATACAAGCATATAATTCCAAGGTTTCATGATACTTACATGGATGGAAAAATAAGCATTGCAAGCAAACACCCTTTTATAGAGAAACTAAAAATGAGATATTAGGAGCATATGATAATAGAAGGTAATGGTTATATTGTTTGTCCGTGGAAGCAACAACATATTTCTAAAGCATTGATTGAAAATGTGCTTATCACAATGCATTCATTTGAATCCTTGGCAAGAAAAAATGTACAAGGATACTATTTTTTTGTAAGATATACACACAATTTATATTAATAATAAAAAAACAACACATAAGTCACTTAGTTAGCCTATCCATAGGGAAACCAAATTAGCCATTGAGTCAGGTTTCCATAGGTTCCTAGTTTAAACAAAATTTAATTAGTACTAGGTGAGACAACATGCCCTTAAGGCATGCAAAAACTAGATCACTAACCTCATACATCTAAATTGGAACATCTGAGCAACTAGAAAAGAAACCAACCCTCTAAGCTTCATAAAAAGGTGACTACATGTACCTTGTTCTCATTTAGTTGGTCGTTGGATTGGCATGTAAGGGTATATTATGATTGAATACCCTTCTTGTAGTAAGCTTCACCAAAGTATTGATTCATTGGATAAGCTCCTTGATTGTACTCACTATGCGGTTTAGGCTTGCATTTACCTTCAATATTTGGTCATGGTTCCATTCTGTTGTAGAATCCATCAGCTTCCTAGACTTAGGACCGTCTTGGTGAGTTTCCATCAAGGATTTCCCCGCTGTTGTTTTCATCTTCTAGTAGAGTATCACGGTCTTGGTGTGCTTGGTTTCTCTGATTTGTGATGAGCCTACATCCTCAATGCACACTATCCACTGCATATGTGCCTCCACAACCTCCTACGACCCCTTGTCCTGCTTAATTTCCTGCTTATCTTAATTAAAGAACTAATGGTTCCCCCAGAAACCACCTGATAATAAGTCATCTTAGACTTCGCAACCTCTCATTGCACTTAGGGCATGTGAGAGCCCATTTTTTCTCTCCCCATACCCCTTGTATTCTTAGGATTTTCCATGCTATAGAGAGCCCTCCCAAGAAAATTTCCCTGGTACCAAACCCACTTCACAAACAATCGCTTCAATATCTACCCTCCTCTCTTCTTGGGTGGTAGATTACCAATAGATATACCACACCCGAAGTCACCCATCGGTTGGTAAATAATCCACACCTTCAACATGATCACATAATGATATCTAGATGAGGGAGAGTTAACTCCATCATTCCTCTACACCCACTTCCTCGTCGCCACCGAGACTGCCATGGAGATGGAAATAAACAACCTTGCATGCCGACACCATCTCATGCCATCATTGTTAATCATTTTGAAATTCTCTCTCGTCTTCCGATTTCAAGAGAGGTACAACATATTGCCAAACCACAACCTACTAAATCCCCATAGCCAGATAAACCTTTCCTCCCAATCATTCATCCTGACTAGCATTAGGTTGAAGTTGCTAATTGTTCGAGTAGTGTGCCAAGTGTTATACCTTCTATGTCACCCATAGGGTTGGTGGAAGCCTCCATATCACACAATTGGATCCATGAATGTACAAGGATATTGTTATATCAATTGTTGTGATGGATTAGATTAATAGAAACAAGATGTGTGATGAAAATTATTAGTGTTTGGAAGAGGTTATGACATTTTCCACATTGATTCCTAAAAAGTGACAATCCTAAGCTTTGGATAAGTGTAGGATTTTTATCAAAGAAAAAGATAGCACAACAACATGCCTTTATTAGGGCCCTCAGGTTAATAGGTTCAATTCTCTTAAATATTCCCACCTTATAAAGTTGTACTTAAGGGACAACCAAAGGGAGTTATTTAGATAGGATTTTAATCATATATTAGAAGTGTGAATCTTGTTTTAATAATATCATGGGATGGCATGTCATTTTATGATCATTGTGGAGGGCTTGAGTTTATTAAAAAGTAATTTCTTAGTTTCATATATTTTATCTAGTTGATGTCATTGTCATTATTTTAGGTGTGTCTCATAAATATTATTATGTCCAAAGGCCAACTTCAATTATTAAAGGTATTGACACCTCTAGGTAAGATGATATCATTTTATTTATGCCAGATTAAATTTCATATTGTACAAACTCTATAAATCATATTTGAACAAATCCTATCTCTCATTCCTACCTGTCTAATTCACAATTTAGTGGCAATGCCACAAGAATTATCATGTGTCACAACCAAATATAAAGAAATAACTAGTTTACCTATGAAATAAAATATACCTATGCAATCTTGTAACAAATAAGTATGGAATTGTGCCCCCCCTCCATGACAATGACATCAAAACCTCCCTCCTCATGTTCATGATCAAAGGTTTAGACTCCAAGTCCCACAATATACTAGTCACGATCAATAATCTTCAATCTTATTATTTTTTGAGATACATCATGTACCGTATTCTAGTCCTAAATGATATTGCACCATCATGTATCTCATTTAGGAGATACATCATGTACCATGCAATCCTTCTCCTCTTTCCCAAGGATTCCATTGGCTTTGTCCCACTTCAAGATAGTTGGTTCCATTGAAAGTTGATTGAAAAACACCTCAAGAAAGAGGTTTGAAACTATTCTTCCTTCTTTCTGACCTTTCTCTCTACTTGTCCCTCTGAGCCCCTCATAAATATTGTTTTCTTTTTCTTGCTTATAATAATAGTTTTCCTTCTCAATTGCTTCTTTAAGACTTGTCTGTATGAAAACTATGACAACCTATTCTATTGTTACATAGAATTATTCGATTTTTCAAGACTATTTCCATTAGATAAAGGTCCCATATGAATCCCCTCACTACGTTCTCAACTTCATCCAAATGGTAGATTCTCCTTTTTTTTTGAAAGGGATGTGAAAGTTAGTTGGAAACACCCAACTCCCTTCTCCTCATATGCCAATCAATGATGACAATGCTTTATAGCAAAGTGATTTTCCTTGCAAGATTAGTGAGAGCATAAAAGTTTCTTTACACACCTTGATGAATAACTACCCATGTGCACAAAGTGACCGACATGATATTTTTTAGTGGCAAAATTTAGCAAATTGACTATATCGTTGACTTTTATTTAAAACATAAATTCACTAATTAGCTATTTTTACTTTAAAAAATAATCTATATTTACATAAAATATGTTTTTTTATTATATAATATTCTCCAAAATTTATAAGTTTTATATTTATATAGAATATGTATTATATATATATAATATTCTCCAAAAATTTTAAGTTTTACTAGTGAATTGTATCTTTTCCTATAAATAATTTTTTTAATCCAAAATATTTGTGTAGAATATTATACCTATGTAAAAATATTATCTTGGTAATCCAACCAACTACCATGGATTGCCTTTACTTTTTAGATTTCAATAGTTTTTGAATTCCACAAAATTGATAGCCATTTGTAAAACCCTCTTACTCTCTAAATGGACAAAAGCGTATTTTCTGAGAGTTGTCATGCACATTCATACATTGAATGATTGATCAAATCTGTTACTTTCAAATTTGTATTGGAGGTTTGAATGCAACAAAAAGACTTTGAGTTTAAATAACTTAAAGGAGTAGTCTATTTGTTAGACGTTTTGGATTTTTCAATGATTTTTTTTAATCGAAATTAGACTAATTTGTTTTTCCAAAATCTAATTTTTAAAGTACCTAAATCATGTTCTTGAATGCATAAATAAATTAAGCAGCCTCAAATACCCCAAGAAACCGAGATTATGCACATTTAACAACTATTATATGCTTTTTCAAAAATTTAACTAAAAAGTAAAGAAAAAAAAAAATCTAACATTTAGACTACCATTAAATTAAATATTAACATTGTAGTCTAAATTAAATTAAATATTAACATTCTTACAATTGATAATTCCATTAACCAAAAATAAATAACACCGGCCAAACTTGAACTAAAAACCTTCAGTGTGTTACACTATCATGATAGCCAACTACACCATCTGACCACAACACCACATGATTGTTTCGAAATATTGTCTTTAGAAAAGTCATAAGCCATTAGACTCGAGAGTCCTTCAAAACACTAAATGACATGCCATAAATTATACTGCCCACTTCTTCCATAAAACTAATCTACCACGACTTTGGTCTCTTTCTTTCTATATGCAATGTGTAAAAAGTGAGTAACCTTGACATTGTAAATAGTATTTATTTGAAAAAAAGGACTTTTACATTTACATTAAGTTTAAATATTATTGAAAATAAAAGGAAAAAATATTAAAAATAAACTTTAAAATAATTATATGTATAATTACACCTTTTTTTCTATTTCATTTCAAAGTAATAAAATAAATTATTGTTTGTTTAATAATAACAATTAAATTTTTATATTAAATAGGATTTATCCAAATTATATGGTAGAGTAATACAAAAGGAGGATTTCTTTTAGGCTTAAAACACTTATAATTTTTTTATACAAAAGATTCCAAAAGTATCTTAGATCCTTTTTTGAGGATTTAGTTTTGTTACTACATGTATAAAAATTTCTTTACAAAACATTACTGAGATTAATGGAATGCATACTTGCTTTGGGTTTCTTCTGGGTCATCGTTTTTCTGATACGGTCTTGGGTTTTCCAATTTCATGTCTTCAAACGTTTAATAGATTGTATCATCTTTTTTGTTGTCCTCCAGAGTAGGGCCTAGAGAAGTCTGATGATTAGATGTTGTCGTGGGTAGCCTTAAAGAATGTTCTCATTGGAGTTCTTAGATACAAACACTCAGTTTTTGACACTCGAATTTATCTCTTTTGTCGAATTAAGGTATCCATCACCTCCTTTTTCATTCTAAGATTTGTATTGGTGTCCTCAACATGCACTAATTTCATTAATGGGACTATATAAGTCTTCTTCTTGTTAATGTATTCCTCTTGTTGCCTAAGAATCCTATGCGTTTTGAAATTTTTTCTCTAGCATTCTTTATGATACCTTGGGCAATCCATTGTGTCTTGGGGTGCCCAACATTTCCCAATAAAAGCTAAAGAATGAGTAAAACTAGAATAGGGTTGTTCTAGATCCTACCACCTTTGGATCTAACCAATTGTATAGGAACACAAGAGGGCGATGAAATCCTAAATGCAAGTAGATGAATATCATAAGATGATGACATACTATCCCTATTCCTTTGGTTGTTAGACGAATGCCCTAAGAAGACAATAGGTAATCCCTTGATTGAGCCTCTATATCAAAAGAAACAAAGAAAACTACAAAGGGAGAACCAAATCCGATTCCCAACATCGTCTTTACTTCCTACCCAATCGAGAGTTAGAGCATGAAGTAGAACATTGGTACCTCTTACCTTGACTCAGAACAACCAGAAGAACCACTTAACATACTCTTCTAACTTGAAAATAATATTGATGCGTAAATATTTGAACCTCGAAACCAACTTGAAGCTAATATGACCCTTTACCATTGACACGAGACACCATTTCTTACGTGGCCATAGAGAATGGCCATTGAAATTCACCATTATCCCATTTGTGCCCCAAATCCTTCCACACTTGAGTTTATTATGACAGGACTGATGACCGATGGGCATGAATGAAGGTCATTTAAATATTCTGTACTTATCCATAATTTCCAATAAATTTCCACAAGAATGAGCTTGGAATGCATTGCAATGTATCAAGAGACATGCGTTGTGGAGTACATTTCAAAATGATGATAATTTTATAGATATAAAATTAGTGGATTGGATGATAGGAAACCACCCCATATTTTTCCATAAATCCTTCACCTAGCATTGTAGCACAGTTAGCTTGAACATGTACTTGACAATTAATTTCTCACAGGGTGTGGAAGAACTCTACACTTTCAAATATAGAAGCCTTTGCCTCAATTTTTAAGATTGTACGAGCTAAGGCATTCTCAACGGTGATATGTTTCTTTTACATAAGCTTTATTAGGATTGTCAAGTCCTTTATGACCAGTGAAGACATAGAATTTAGCGTCAATTATTTTGAGGCCTTGGAGAAGTGCATAGGCCTCAACTTGGTAATTGGTTGCTATTCCAAGATCCAAGGTGTAACTTAATTGAAGAATTCATCTAGGATTGAGAATAACCCCCCACACCTTCCACCCCTAACATCTATTTTTTTGTAGTAGGGGGGATCGAAAACCGCAGACGAGATCACACTCACATGACATGGGGTTGATTCCAGTATGCTACCCTTATATCCCTAGGAATTCCCAAATTTCCCCATGTGCAGCACATGTGGCTAGTCAAGGTTTGAACCCGCAACGTCGCAAGGAATTCCTTAATTGTGCAACCTATTTCCAACTAGTATACACCCTAGGGGGCATTATTTTAAACATGGGAATCAACAATTGGGGCCAGGATTGTACTCATGTGACACGGTCAATTTTGGTCTGATACCACTATACTCCTAGGTGTACCAATGTTGCCCCACTGATCCACTATGATCTAAAAAGGCCCAAAAATGAAAGTTCTCAAAACTCATCAAAATTGGTATCAGATCGAAGAGCTCGTCGATAGATTTTTAACGACACAAACAAATGTCAAATGAGAAACTTATGGCCCGCTGAAGTTTTTGAGAAACAACAAAAAGAGGGACAAAGTACACAGGCTCTATTGCTGATCTCAGCATGACACATGGAAGCACTAGAGGGTACCATGTGTCACCTAGATTTGGACTTTTTGGTGGTCCAAATGGACCAATAAAAAAGTGCCATGTGGCATGATGACATGGCATTGTTGATGTGGCACTGTTGACATGGAATGATGATGTGGTACACTGATGTGGCATGATGACATGGCCTACTAACATAGAAAAATGACATGGCAGGAAGGTTCCACATTTGGCAGGAAGGGTAGTAGTTAGCACAGCTGTTAAATTTGGCCTCTACTAAAACCTCTGCCATTTCTCCTTTCAGTTATGAAAACCTACACCAAATTTAGTTGGTGATAGTAGACTGCCAACTTTAGCATGATGTCTCCAAACTACCACCAAATTTAGAATATTCTCCAAAATGTCTCCAACTTTAGCAGCACTCCAACCCTGCTAGATAAGCTCTTCCAAGTTTAGAGGTGCTGACATGGCACTCACAAATTTGGGATAGGGGTTAAAACTTGTCATTCAACATATATGGGGGTAAGCCCAACAACCAAGGAAGAAGAGCATAATGTAGATAATCCCACATAGGAAAGAGGCCAAGGTGGCATGAATTACTAGGCAAGTACAAGGGCTTTGCACTTTTCATGGAAATTAAGGCAAAGTTCCTCTTTGGAGCAAGGTTTCATATCTTGAGGCCAAGAGAAGATCTATCGTTACTGTTTGGAAAGAGGTCAAGTTTATAATCAAATTTCACAAAATTTTACAAGAAATTAAGATTTGAAGTTTGTTTCTCCACCTAAGCATCTAGGTAGAAGCGAGATGTCATAGGTTTTATTGATATACATGCCATAGGGAGGTCTTGACTTTCAACACATAAAGGTATCAAATTTATACTCAAATTTCACGTTTTTTCACAAGGAATTTAAATATGCTATCAGTTTCCAAAATAGATGTCTAGAAACTGAAGGGGGTCTTCAGAACCTATTGTAATTCATTCTTTGATGCAATTTTGGCAATTGAAGAATAATTAAGTGGTCCTGTTGATTGAAGAGGACCTGGAAACCTAACCAGGGAGGTCTTGGTGAACTCCGTCATCAAATGTGTTATGTCTTCATGGATACATGTGCTTACCTATATTTTGTTCTCTTGATTTAATTTATGAAAAAGTACAATAATTAATACAAGTTAAAAGACATCATTCAATTAACTTAGCTAAAGT
This sequence comes from Pseudotsuga menziesii, assembly GCA_001517045.1. Lineage (NCBI taxonomy): Eukaryota > Viridiplantae > Streptophyta > Pinopsida > Pinales > Pinaceae > Pseudotsuga > Pseudotsuga menziesii. Next base: position 47,585 of record LPNX010771826.1, on the reverse strand, counting down.
AATGCATCTACATAAAAGCAAGGAGCTAGCCAAAACAAGGTCTTGGATGTTGAAAGAGTTAATGGTATAATGCATTTATCCTCTTTCAAATCACCCACACACAACACACATGACTAGTCAAGGTTTCAACCCATGATTTCACAAGGAGTACCTTAACAATGCACCCTATCACCAACTCGTCTACACTCGAGGGGAATCACCCTTAACTTATATTAATTAATTAAACAATTTGGTTAATTTAACTTCGTTCACATTTTAAATGATATTAATTTTTTTTACAATTTTTCTAATTCAAACATGGAACCCTTAGAATTAGTAGGAGGATATAATGATTGAATCACATACAAACCATTCAAGTTATGATGTAGATAACACTACCATTAATCATTAGAAGGAAGATAATTGTTTGTTTGTGCGTGCGTGTGTGTTTTATCTTTTTTTAAAGGTAAGTTACACCAAGGTGAACCCTCAAGCACTTCCCCTCATTTCAAGGATGGTACCCAGGATAAAACCTAAATTATTCAAGGCACAAGGCCAAGTACAACAAGGTTTGAATCCATTACAACATTATACTCATTATATCTCAACATGCCACTTATGAGAATAGAACCTAGGTGGGGAGGATAACATTACAACCCACAACCACTTGGGATAGACTCAATTGACAACACACACACACACACACACATCATAAAGGAGGCGACCACCATGATAATTAGCTATTACAAACTAGGACAAAATTTTGTGAGTTACATATAAAAATAACATAGGTGAAAAGGTTTGCTCATAGATTTTAAGAGTCCAAAAAACACCTACCAAAGCTCATAAACTATACTCTCAAACAAATTGTTGAAGTAAACATATAGCTCGAAAACACGTACTAAGACATATAAACTAAAACAAAAGTAAAATCATGGATTCTTATTAACCTATTCAATTCAATGTTTTATCCCATTCTCTTCCTCATGCTTCCAGAAGTTCTACTCTTTGTTCTTCTCATATGGAGGAGCATTGAATTGTAGAAAGGCAAGGATGCCCAAGAAGAGTCTGAGACAAAATAAGAGTGAGGTTTAAAAAAGGGAACTAGAACCAAACCCAATATGTCAAAATGATATGCCATCTTCTATAAAAATTATTTAATAGTGTCAACATGTAGAGAAATCTCCATATTCATGTTGCATTAAACACCCATCAAAGCATATACATCCTTTTGTTAGTTTGTGTTGTATCAATTGCATAGTTGTCTCTTGTAGATCTCATATCCTACAATTTATTTTCTAATTGTGCTCAACAACAATCCCATCTAATGCAAGTGTTGATAACACCATAATGTGCCTCACTTGTCTCAGTCATACAATACTTAACAACTTTCTTTAATTCTTTAATTTCACATGCAATATGGTTATTGCATGCACAATGTGCCATTGATCTCTAACTGTTAGATTCACGAGAAGGCCTTGATTTACCTTGCCACTATGTCTATAAGTATTAATATCAAGCTCTTACAACCATGCAAACACAAACCATAAATTCCATCTTAGGATTTATAACCAGAAGTGTTGACCAAATGAACCAATTTTCAATTGAATGGATGGAATGTTGTCCTCTTGGGAGGATATGGAATGTTGTCCTCTTGTTTAGAAAACATTGCCTATAATTCACCAATATGCCTTGATTTTCTTGAAGGTATACTAATTAATTTTGACAGTGAAGCACATGACAGAAAGATATGCTATCGAATTCGTCAATCTCATGACAAATCCTTATTACCGTTCGAGCTATGGGGTGATTTAATAAATTTTTCCCCTAAATAACTCTATGAATTATTAGAGAGTTTCCTACCACAATAATTCCTTTACTTGTTCATCTTTGAGTAGTGGGATCCTTTATAAATATATTGGGCCGCGAATTCAATGTTCATGGCTATCCCAATTCCCAAGAAAACTTTGATCTCTAATTTCCTCTATATTCAAATATAACTCTAATTTCCCTCACTCTTGTTTCCCAATATATGATGAAGGTATTAATCATGAAACATTTAGTGATAATAAAACTTTGACAATAATTTCAATTATTATTATATGAATAAAAATACTATATAATTTACCTAGTTGAATAAGTGTGTGTGTGTCTTGTATCATCAACCTATATTTATATTTGATTTTTTTTCATCCTAATTAAAATAAAATATCATAATTATACTTGTGGGTTTTACTTGCCTTGCTAAAGCATGCTACTTACATATTTGGTATACTTGTGTCAACAAAAGGTCCAAGCCTATATAGAAGCCTTAGTTATTTTGATATCGTACTTGGGTTTCCTTCAAACTCCATTAGTCTATAGGTCTATATACATATAGACTTAAATATTTTTGATATCATATTTAGGTTGTATTTGGCCCTGATAGATTGGTGCAAAGGTACCTATGGTGTGTGGGGGACCATAGGTCTCAGGGTCCATTCCGGGTGGGTATGGAATACCCTTGATTCCTAATGCTGGAATAGCAGGGAGCCATCTCAAGTTGAAAAATATGTAGGTTGTATTCAAACTTCATATGTACTTTAAACCCAAAAATAACTCTTTTTTAATTATAAAAACTAGACCCCTGTTTAGTGTGAACTCACACCTCTATCTTTTTGCACCTTTGAAGAGTTAGTTTCGATGAAGATCATTCTTCCTCCCCTCTCATATTCATCCTTTTGGGTTTACCATAATTATTGTAATGGTTTATCATAATATACCAATTTGTTATTCTTTTTTAACCATTCAATATTGACCTAGGAAATTATCTAGTTTATCTTTAGATATGTTTTGATTTTGACAAATTTTCAATTATATAGTTTTTATGTATTTTTTAGAGCCTTTACATGTATTTTTCACAATCTCTATGCCCAATACCTAGGGAATTGACTCATTCTATCACATATGTTCTTAGATCATCATAGGTTGAACCATAATATTCTTTCTCTATTTATATACACATATGTATGTACACACACACACACACACACACACACACACACACACCATAATTGGGAAGATACTAATGTTGTAACACACACACACACACACACACACACACACACACACACACACACCATAATTGGGAAGATACTAATGTTGTAACACCCTTCCATCATCACAACGTTAAGGATATTTAGGAAATGGAATTATCCATGTACATTCCCCCCTCTGCAACTATAGTGTAATGAAGGCCAAGCATATCTTGAAGTTTCACATTCTTAGCTTCTATCAATGGCTCCAAAAATATATCAACAATATGATCATATGTCTTACAATAAGAAACACACACAACTTTATTACATCACAATCGTCTCAGCTGATGGGAGTGAAGTTCCACATTATTAATCTTATTGCGAACAACATTATTTTCACCTGCTTGAATTGCACTTTGATTGTCTCAATAGACGATAATCGACTCATTAAGAGGAAATCCAAGCTCATTGAGTTGTGATTCCACACAACCTCAATGATAGCATTGATTGTACCTCTATATTTATCTTTCTTCGTAAATGGGGAGACAATTCTTTTTTCTTACAAGACAACACTGTGATCTAGATCAAATATGAAACACATAATTAAAAATTGATTTCCAATCATCTCCATATTGAGCCCAATTCAAGTCAGTATAACCGACCAACTGGTTCACATTGTCACTAAAATATTTTATACCAAGATGGTAGGTACCCTTGATATAATGAACAATTCTCTTTTCAACCTTAAAGAGGATTCATTTTGGATCCTCCAATATCTCAGAGACCACACTAATAAAAAATGATATCTTAGTTTTAGTTGTGAGAAAAATGAGTGTACCAACAAGTTTCCTATAAAGAGTAGCATTGAATTTCATAGAATTACACCTGTTAGTTAGCTCCACTCTCAACTAATATGGTGTAGCACATGGCTTACTATATTCCATATTTAACTTGTATAATATATCCAAAGCATATTTAGGTTAAGAGAGAGAGAAATCATTATCCATGTTCAAAACTTGGATACCTAGAAATAAATGCAATAAATTGAGGTAATGATTTAAAATGTATTTATTAGTTGTTTCTTCAAACTTAGAATTACGTCAATGCTAACTCTAACAATGTCTAAATTATTGGCATAAAGTCCAACTATAAGTATCGTCCTTCACATGTAAAACATAAATAATGTGATATGATTTGTAATGCTTCAAATGAGGATTGAGAAATAATATATTGATTTTCCCATACCACGCCCAAGTGGCTTGTTCCAAACTACACAAGGATTTCTTTAGTCAACACACAAGATTGTTGTCCCTGTCAATCCTTGGGTTTTCTCCTTGTAGATCTCCTTGGTTACATCACCAATTAAGAAATCATTTTCCACCTTTATATGATGTACCTCCCAATGCATCCAAAATGAGCAGTAAGGGAAAGGTTAACCCTAACATAATTTGTGTTTGAAACAAGGAAAATATATTGATGTAGTCAATTCCTTCTTGATGAGAATACAATTTTCTACCAATCAAGCCTCATGGATCTCATTAACACCCTTAGGTGTGAATTTAGTTTTGTAGACCCATCAACGTTTCACCACATTCTTTCTTCCCTATTGAAGACCCAAGTGCCATGTTTTATTATTCATAAAAAAAATTGTACTCTTAAGCCATAACATTTCCCATTTGAGTCAACCATGTGCATCTGCATATGAATCAAGAGCACAATCCTATAGTGTATGTTACCTCAAAGGAATACTACCATGATTTTCTTATCCTCTAGTTTTCCTTGAGCCATTTACATTACCTGCATCAACATTAACAACTTCGATAGTTGTCTTAGTTGCACATCGAGGAATACTAATTTCCATTATAGAAGGAGTTACTACTTCAAATTCACCATGAGTGTCTATAATCAAAATATTAGGAAATCCATTACTTGTAGTGGACTTTGTTTTAGAAATATACTAACTACAAATCAGGTCTATCACATGATTTGATTATCTAGTCAACAATCCAATCATGTTATGTAATAATTAGTTGCCAAAAATGATACAAATTTTTGAATAAATCATTCGTCAACTACACAACAAAAGATCTTAACAAAGCAATGCTTGAAGCCTTCTCATAAAAAAAAAACATACATCTTGCAAATAACCTCTTGTTTGACTATATCAAACAACCTATATACTTTCAACTCATAAGAATATCCCACCATAATATAAGCATGACTCTTTGCATCTAGATTCTATTTTTTTCTTATAATATTTAATATAAGGCCAAGCTATACATACAAACAATTTGAGAGATTCAATTGAGGTTTTCTTCTAGTCCATTTCTCAATATGAGTCACAACCCACACACCTTTGGTCGAAATTATGTTTAGAAGGTGGTTTGAGTAGTAGAAAACCTCTATCCAAAATTTAGTTGGTGTATCTTTGATCGAAGGCAAACACCGCACCATTTTGACCAAAGGCTAAATTTTCCTTTCAATAACATTATTTTTCTTTAAAGTGTGTAAGGTGCACCATAGCTCTTCCAAGAGATACCATACTTTGACAAGTAGTGTTCAAATCCTTTCTCACATATCTCCTACATTATCAGATCTTAGACATTTCATATGATCGCCACATTGCTTTGCAAGCAATTCCCTAAATTCCTTGAAATTTTCAAAGACATGATTCTTTTCTTCAATAAATATACCCAAGTATAGTAGGAAAAATCATCAATGAAGGTCAAAACATACCTTGTACCATCTTGGTTTATTATACAAAACGTCAATATGGAAAATTTCTAGTTGGCCCTTTGCTCTCAAAGACTTTTCTTTCTCAAATGTAGCCTTGTAATGCTTTCCAAGAATACACCCTTTACATACCACATTGGGAGGCACTACCCTATATATTCCATAAACCATATTAAACTTCACTAACAATTTCATACTTTGAAATTTTAGATCTTTGAGTCTCTCGTGCCAAATGTTGCTCCTATAGCTAGTCTTAGCTATCAGTACAATCCATCCTAGATCCTTCTTAGGATAGTCACAAAACTTATACAATGTCTTAAAGGTTAATAATATCCTCAACAACAATAACAAATCATTTTTTATATCGTTCGTGTAATACGCCAGTTGTTAAGCCTTGGACTTATGATCTTTCATGTGACTTATGTTCTTTTGCATTATGGACTTATGATATTTTATATGGATGTGGACTTATGTTTCTTTGCATGATTGATGTGATTAAGGAATTATGATCATTGTTTGATAATGTGACTTTGGAATTTGGCACTATTATTAATATTAATGTTATTAATGACATCATAGCTATCTTTAAATGTTGTTACTGTTGATTAAATAAACAATTGGCTCAATAAAGGAAACTAAAAGAGTATGGGGGACCGTGGATTCAACAAAGTGAGGGGGAATGGGGACATCCCTATCACCTTATAACTTTTTGTTGGATTAATTTTATCCATCATAGTTCATATTTACACCTTGATGACATTTATAATGTTGGTCACCCAAACCTTGTACAACAGAGCCCTCCTTGGGAAGATATTCCCTCACATTTAAGTGTTTTTGGTAACTTAGGAACTTTTTTCCTAGGTTTTTAGGGGTTGTAAGTTATTTTCTAGCTTTCACTCTAACACTATGCATTGATGATCCTATTTTTGTGCTTCCATGATATTTATGACCCTATTGGATGCCTTCTCTCACCTATTTCACCCTCCTTAATGTTTTGTAACCCCCCTTATGCATTAGTGTTCCTCCACATGCTCTTCATGGCTCCACTCCATGTTTTTTGGTATCTCCACCTCATGGTGCTAACTCGGGAAAGGGCATCTCCTAAATATTCCACCCCGCCTTATCCTTAGGAAATCATGCCCCATCTCATTATTTGTTGCATTAACATAGCTGGTTGTGGGATTTTTAATTAAATTTCATATTTACATGATGATTCAAAATTATAATGTGTCGGGTAGCACAAAATACCATCGGCATCAATTTTAATCGTCGAACCTAAAACGATAAATCAATGGTGGGCCTTTTTCCTTTATCTCCACACCATGATTAAATACAATATAAACATCATATACATTTTTAATGCAAAATGGGTCAAAACCGAGGTGTTACATTCCCCTCCCCCTTCAACAGCACTGTCCTCAGTGCTTTACAAAATTGAACAAAAAATGCTACACTTGTACTTCCCTTAGTGCTCCACAGAATTGAACAAAAATGGATGTGCCAATCACATGGCATCCTCCAGCTCCCACGTAGCCTCTTCAGGACCGTAGTGCTCCCGTTACACCTTTAACTTCCCTATGGCTTTATTCCGGAGCATTGTGACCTTCTTGTTGAGGATGCACATTGGCTCGATTTGGAACTCTCCCTCGGGTTCCACCTGAATCACATCCCAATTTATCACATGGTTAGGATCATGTACATATTTCTTAAGCAAAGAAACATGAAAAACATTATGAGCTCTAGTGCTAGCAGTCAATGCAATTCTATATGAAACTCACCCTATTATTTCAAGCACTTCAAATGACCCACAATATCTAGGTGACAGCTTGGTACAACTTCCAAGATTCAAGGAACTCTTCTTTTCCCTCACTCTAAGGTAAACATGATCCCCAACACTGAACTATCTGTTCACCCTATGCTAATCTACATAGCTTTTCTGTCTGTCCTGGGCTGCTTTCAGATTCTGCCTGATCTTTACAATCTCATGCTCCATTTCCTTAAGCACTTCTGGACCAAACCATGTTCACTAGATTATCCCAAGTCATTGGTGTCCTACACCTATTTCCATACAAATATTCCTATGGACTCATCCCTAAGGATGCTTGCTGTCCATTTTTATAAGCAAACTCTACCAAATGTAAATAATCTTCCCACTTGGTTGGTTTGTCCATCACATACATGCGAAGCATGTCTTCAAGCACCTGATTCACTATCTATGTCTGACCATCAGTCTGAGGATGGTAGGTGGTGATGAGGTTCAAATTTGTACCAAAATCCACAAACAACCCCTTCCAAAAATTGGAAGTGAACTAGACATCTGTGTCAGAGATTATTGCCTTAGGAAATCCATGCAATTTGAAAATCTCCTTCATGAAGACCTTTGCAATGTCATCAGTCTTATGCATAGAATTAACCGGTATAAAATGTGCTGCCTTTATCAACTTTTCCACCACAACCATTACTGGAATCATGTTGTCTCCAAGTCATTGGAAATCCTGTGATAAAATCCATGGAAATAAATTCCCATTTCCATTCTAGAACTGGCAAAGGCTGCAACAAACCTGCTGGGTGTTTATGCTCAACCTTCACCTACTGACATTTCATGCACCTTGAAATATATTCAGCCATGTAATTTTTCATTCCTGGCCAAAAGTACTACTTTCTGGCTGTAGCAATTGTCTTCTGATATCCTTGGTAACTAGAATATGGAGCTTAATGGATCTCATCCATAACAACTCTCCTCAAATCTACTACATTCAGAATATAAATTATGTTCTTATAAGTAAGAAGTCCATCTTGTTCCAATTTATATCCCTCATACCTCTTCTCAAGACTTTGTTGCTGCAATTTGTCTTTTACCTGCTCATACCATTCATCTCTAGCAGTATGACTAACAATCTGCTACCTCAAATATGATTGGAAAATACTAAGAGACGCCACATGTATTTCTTGCACCTTCCTGCTGAGTGCCAGACGCCACATGTATTTCTTGCACCTTCCTGCGGAGTGCATCATCTACTTTATTCTCTTTTCCATTTATGTGCTTGATTTCAAAATCGAACTCCCATAAAAATCCATCCATCTAGATTTCCTAGCATTTAAAGTAGGTTGATCAAACAAATACTTCAGACCACAATGGTCTGTCCTTAGCTCAAATCTTCTGCCCATCAAGTAATGCCTCCACATCTTGAGAGCATGTACTATGGCTGCAAGTTCTAGATCATGAGTGGCATAGTTCTTCTCATGCTCCTTAACATTTCTTGACTTATAACATATGACGTGGTTGTCTTGCATAAGGACTCCAAGCCCTTGACCACATGCATCAGTACACACCACAAAATTTTTTTATGGGTCTGCAATCTTCAAGACTAGTGCACGTGTGAGAATATTCTTCAACTACTGGAAGATTTATTCACATCTTAGTGTCCATTCAAACTTTATTCCCTTATTTTGCAAAGAAGTGACTGGATGTGCAACCTTGGAGAATCTCTCAATGACTCTCATGTAGTATCCTGCAAGTCTCATAAAATATCTTACATATGTTACATTTCTTAGAGTAGGCCAATTCATAATGGCCTCAATCTTCTTAGGGTTTACAGATATGCCCTCGTCTGAGATAATGTGACCCAAATAATGATTCCTATCTTTATAGAAGTCACACTTTCTCAACTTTACATACAACTTATGATCCCTGAGCAATTTCAAAGTCAATCTCAGATGTTCTTCATGCTCTTCCTCATTCTTAGAATAAATAATAATGTCATCAAGGAAAAAAAGAACAAACTCATCCAAATACTTGCTGAAGACACTATTCATAAGGCACATAAATGTAGCTAGTGCATTTGTGGGACCAAATGGTACCACTACAAACTCATAATTCCCATACCTTGTTCTGAAGGTTGTCTTATGAATGTCTTCATCCTTGATTCTCACCTGATAGCAACCATACCTCAATTCAATCTTGGAAAATACCTTTGCTCCTCTCATTTGATAAAAGAGGTCATCAATCCTAGGAAAAGGATATTTGTTCTTCATAGTGAATTTGTTCAGCTGTCTATAATCAATACACAACATGATTGTACCATCTTTCTTCTTTACAAACAGAATTGGTGCTCCCTAAGGAGACACACTCGGCTTGATATACTTCTTTTCCAACAACTCTTGTAGTTGCATATTCAGCTCTATCATTTTTGGTGTACTCATCCTGTTGGGTGTCTTGGACACTGGTGCTGCTCAAAACATCCCCGAATTCTTGCAATACAGGATAGTCCTCCAACCTAATAGTTTCATTCTCTGTTGCCTCCAAAATATGAGCTGCATACAACTGGAAACCTTTCCTACAGAACTTCTTCAATTGTGTTGCTGAAATCTGCCTTACAGAAATCACCTTTGGAATGCCTCTTACAACTCTTGGGTTTCCTTCTTCATCCATGCATTCAAAATTCTTATTGTAACAGTCAATATTTACCATGTGAGCTTCTAACCAATCCATTCCAATGAGAACATCATAGGAACCAAGTGGTAGAACATTCAGATCAACACAAATGACCAATCCATTCATGACCAACAGACATTTCTCTACCACTTCACTAACCTTTCTCTTAGTTCATGTGGCTAGCTGAACTAACCAAGATTCCTATGCTTTACTTTCTTAAAAGCACAAATCTCCACTACTCTAGGGGTAATGTAACTGTGAGTAGAACCAGGTTCAATCAAAATAGAAATAGATTTCTCAACAATCTTACCTGCAACTTCATCCACAGTGGACTGATGATCTGCCTAGAGGTCCTCCAGTACTGCATAAATACTAGGGATGACCCTTGCTACTTGACCCACTGTTTTTGCTTCTTGAATGTTGTAAGCTGGCCTTTCATTCCCATTCTCAAGTGGACAATTCCTACGCATGTGGGGTCCTCCACATTTCCAACATTGGAATGGCTCTTTGTTTTGCTGTGGATCTCTTGGCTTTTCTCCCACCACTCCAGCTGGCTTACTTGCAGCTTGGGATGGCTGCTTCTGCTAATTCTTGAAGTTAGAAGGTTTGAAACCTTTCTTCCTTTGGTCATACTTCTCTTTCTTTTTGTCCTTCCATGTCTTATGATAATCATGTTTGCCTTTGCTTTGCTCATAACAATACTTAGCTTTCCTTATTGCTTCTTCCCAAGTTCTAGGTTCATAAAACTCAATTCTGTCTTTGTAAGACTGAGGAAATCCACTTAGGAAATGCTGGATCTTCACTTTTTCTTCTTTGATGTACTTGACATACCTTAAAAGATCCAAGAACTTGTTTGTATACTCTTCCATGGTCTGCTGTCCCAATCTTAGCTCATGGAATTCTTTGATCTTATCATCAAGGTACCTATCAGAGAGGTACTTCCGCTTGAAATACTTCTGGAAATATTTCCACACAATCTTCCTTTCATTAATATTTTTCACTTACCTGAAGTGCTCCCACCATATGGATGCTCTTCCAGTTAAATTGAAGATGGCTACCCTAGCCTTCATATTTCCATATTAGTCTTGGACTTGGAAATACTTTCTCATCCCAAGAAGCCAAGCTTCCGCTTCTTGACCATTCTTTATCTCACCGTTGAAGGTAGGCGGCCTTTCCTTCTTAAACTCATCACGTGAATGGTTCTGGTAACACCTCTTCCTCTCATTCTTGTGAGAAGAAGAACTTGAATCGTTAGTGGATCCTTCAGATTCAAATGACCCACTAGGAGATCTCTTCCTTCTTCTGGTACTGCTTTTACTACCTTCTGGTCTTACTGTCTAGTCCCCAAAGTTCATATGCCTCTGGATGTCCATTAAACTTTGTAGCATGGATGCATTCAGCTGATTCTACTCCTCCTGATCCTTAACCAATATTTCATTATCTGCCCTGTAACTTTGCATCTCCACCCTTAGGCTTCTCACAATGGCTGCAAAATCTAGGGGAGTCTCTTGCAATCTCTTCCCATTATATTTTGTCTCAGCATTTCCAACTCGGAAATCCCCCCCCCTAGCATCTTCCTCGTACTCATTGGGGTTCTATGCATCATCATACACGTCGTAGGTTTTCATGGCTCAACCAAACCAACTTTACTGAACTGTACTATCTGGAATGTTGCCTTTGAAGGTGACTATGATTCTATAAAATGTGTTAATAAACACAATTGTTAGTTGCATAACACTCATATGAATCATACATTACTTACATGCATTGGAAACATCATATATTGACAACTTTGTCAAATCATAGAATTTTCTTTTCACAAAGAATGATTGTCTGAAGGGGAATGACTGTTTGAAGGGGAAATATGGCACATAAGATCGCTACCATTTTCACCTTTCCGATCCCTATAAATCCCACTGAAAACCTACAAAAATTCTCTTTTTTGGAGCAACTCATATTTTCCACCCGATTGGCAAACTCACCAAAGTTTTCTCACATGTCGGCAAAACTCATCCTTTCTTTTCGATCAGAAAAACTCATAGTTTCCTTCCGACGTATCGACAGAACTCACCGAGTTCATTTGACGTATTGGAAAAACTCGTATTTTCTTTTCGATCGAAAAACTCATCAAACTTTTCTGACATATCGGAAAAATTACCGAGTTCACCTGACATACATCGAAAAAACTCGTCTTTTCTTACCGATATGGGATTTTCGACACTTAGAAAAATTTCTCAAAATTTTTCTTCCTTTCCTCGGCATCGAAAAAACTCATCCGAGATGCATCGAAAACTCATCCAAGATGCATCGGGAAACTCATCCGAGATACATCGAAAAACTCATCCAATAAATCCTTCCTCCTTTCTTGTCATCGGCTCAACTTGCCAAGTTCTCCCGATGTGTATCGGCAAAACTTACCTAACGCAACCAATGTATCAGAAAAACTCACTGAGTTTATCCGATTTTTCAACACTTCGAAATTTTTCAACAAGTTTCTTTTCTTCTTCTTCTCATCAAATCAACTCAGCGTTTCATGCCGACATGCATCGACTCAACTCAGGAAGTTCAGCCAACAGAAACTCGACCAACTCAGCCGATGTGTAAAATTCCAAAACACTTAGAAAATTTTCTTCTTTCTTTCCCTTTGTCGGCTCAACTCAACCAGTTCATCCGACACTGTATCGGTAGAACTCGACCAACTGAGCCGATGTATGAAAATTTCAACACTTAGGAAAATTTTGAAATTTTTTCCTGTCCTTCTCATTTTTCCTCTGCGGATCAGAGGGTAACCTGGCCTCTGTCACTGCTTTTCATGTCCCGTTGAGGCCCATGCTGCAATGTGAGCTCTGATACCACACTGTCACGTCCCCACCCCTCTACCAGGGAGGGAACGCGATGATGCTGCTATCTAATCCAGGAAATTTAAATCCCATGAACATACACATGATAAAATGAAATGCATTGAACTAATAAATGCACATATGCATAAATATTTAACATACAACGGAAGCATACACATGTTCATCATTTTCATTAAACAAATACAATGCAAAGATTAACATAAGAGAGACTTATCCTGGAAAGAAGCTCGTCTCACAACCAACTATATCGCTGCAACGTTCCACCCAACCATAGGTCAGTGTGCTCCTCAATCTCTTAGCAACATTGCCACCCCTGAGCTGGGCATGATTCCCACAAGGAATAAGGAACACTAGCATGCTCACACATAACCAAGGATACAACAAAACTCAACCAAGCCAACACATTCAGGTTTATCAGGTTGCAAAGGAGCTAGAAAGGCTGACTACTAAGCTAGTGAGATCCTCAACAGAGCTATGGACACCTGCACCAAATCTAGCCCAGCTTCTAAACATCTACCCACCTAACACAAGGAAGCATCCCCTTCTCTGCTACACAGTCCCTCGGGCTATGCATTCCCTTCCAGTGCTATTCAGGGTGTGCAAAGAAGAAAACCACCCCCCTAGATTTGTCTGTGAGGTTCCTTCACACACTAGGTTTATCAAGCTGGTCAGACTCCATTTCCACTCCCAATTCAGTTCAGACCAAAGAACAGATGCATACACAATTTTGGGTTGAGAGAAACACAGTTTTGGAAATGAATCGAATTGCCAAGGTGGTGAAAACAACCCCCTAACAACAATTCGATTCCCAAGGAATTTTTGGCCCTAACATGGCCAAAACAGATTCAACAATACCCAAGAAATAATAGGTCTCTCCTCCCACTCGCTGGCATTGCAAAACAAAACGATTTCCAGCTTGGAAAGAATGGGGAATGCAACAAAATTGTGGGGGAGGAAACCCAGCCACTGATCATTCCAAAAATGGATTCCCATCCTGGGGAAATTGAAGAAAACGACTACCCAAATGAGGGAAAACACACATCAACCCAAAAATGTGAGGAAGCTCAGCCACGTGAGTGCATGAAGAAGAAAAAATGTTTGCCTACGCGTGAGTAGAACGTGGTTACCTCCTTCCACGTGAGGGTGATGGACGAATTGGTTGACACTTGTATTTTCCCCATTGGCTCAAAGGTTAAATATTCCACCCCCCCCTCATCCCTAGGAAATCATGCCCCCATCTCATTATTTGTTGCATTGACATAGCTGGTTGTGGGTTTTTTAATTAAATTGCATATTTACATGATGATTCAAAATTATAATGTATCGGCTAGCACAAAATACCATCGGCATCGATTTTAATCACCGAACCTAAAATGATAAATGAATGGCGGGGCTTTTTCCTTTAGCTCCACACCACGATTAAATACAATATAAACATCATATACATTTTTAATGCAAACAGGGTAAAAAATGGGGTGTTACAAAACCTTACCTTTATCTAATTCAATTTTATCCCCTTAGGTTAGAGTTGGCCTCATTGTACTATAAATTCATATGCCCTCTCCTAGTTGAAACTAATCTTGAGCTTTGGACCATGTGTCTTGTGTTATCTAACCGTGTTGAGAATGTTATTGGGAGTATATTTGATCCGGGAGGATCTAAAAAGGCCAATTTTCAAAATCATGATATTGCAACAAAAATAGTACCATGTCGAAGAGCTCGTCAAGCTGATTCCAACGGTGCAAACAGCGTGTCAAACGGACTCCGGATGCAAAAGATATTGCGTTTTGAAGTTCGGCCCCAACAGGGAAAATTTTGGCTGAAGTGCCACGTGGCGCTCCCTCAAGCTGCCACGTGGTAGTCAAAAAGTGCATTCTAATGACATGGCATGATAATGTGTCATGATGATGTGGCATGCTGACATGGCATGATGATGTGGCATGCTGACATGTGGCATGCTGATGTGGTATGATGGCATGGCATGCTGATGTGGCATGATGATGTGGCATGGTGACATGGCATGATGAAGTGGCATGATGACTAGCATGCATGCATTTGTGCTTGAAATGAGTTTTAGGACATTCATGCATTTACTCATGAGAAATTGTAAAATGATTAATATTTGAAGTGAGTGGAAAAATTACTCACATATTACTCATTTATTTTATTCCTTGAGTTGTTATGAAGTTAATGCATGGTTGTAACCAAAAACAAAAATGCCATATTTGTAAAGAAGTTGTAACAAGTTGGTTTATGGTTGAAAAACCAACATGCTATTTAAAAAGGGGATTTTGTTATGTAATGGATTATTGTTGGATTTTGTAAATGTCATCATGGGGAAGTAACTAAATGTGAAAACCCATGGGCATGTGAGCATGAACCATATTTTTGGTTTATGTTCTTAAAAGCCAAAACCAATTTGTAACTAATCCCAATTTGGAGAATCACATGTATCATGCCACCAAGAGTAGCTTCTCCTATTTAAGCACTTGTCATGCAAACATATTGTCGTCTATTGAGACTATCCTACAGAAGATCGTGTGGCGTAGCTCGAGGTTCATGGCTCGTAGAGTCAGTTGAAAGAGTGCAATTTGCAACATTATGCAAGTCTTTGATCCGCTCGAGGTTTGTGGCTCGTAGAGTCAGTTGAAAGAGTGTGATTGGCTACATTGGGAAAATATCTTCATGTCCAAGTTTGGCAACTTCTCGAGACAAAGGAGGCAGGCATTTGCTTGCTTGATTTCTGCAGTATTCGATTGAGTCCTATAGCTTGTGCACTTATGTGACCCATCAGAGGCAGTTATGGTGCGGCAGTAGGGATGAACAGATGATGAAGACTCTGCAGGTGAATCCGTTGTGATGTATCTTATGTATTTGTGCATCTTTGCAATGGATTGGTCACTCTATTTTGGAGTAGGCCTGGAGACGTAGCTAGGAGATCTGGTGAACTCCGTAATCAAATCGTGTCCCTAATGTCCTTGAATGATTTTTCATTTTCACGTGGATTATTCTATGTTACACACTTATATTATGCTCATGTTCATTTGCACTAACGTCAGAAAAATGATCCTATTGGTCCCGATTGTTTCGAGCGGGTTCGATGACTTTTCGGGCTTACCCCGGGATTAGATCAATATTGAGACTTAGAGTTAGTCTAGTTGTTTCCCTTTGTTTCCATTCTATCACTCTATTATTCTAGGTTCTTACACATGAAGCCATGAAATGGGAATGGTGAGCTAGGTCATGTACCATAGACAATGGAGACAAACAAGAAAGTAGTAGTGGGAAGCTTTGTGGTTCTCGGAAGAGGTAGTTCTGAGAGTTGTTAGACTAAGTGAGCCTATACCCATGGATCCATGGTCTCAACTTGAGGGTGACTTGTTAAAGTGAGGAAGGATTTACTGTGTCTACGACTGGGAGGAAATTTGTCCTACTACAGCCAGTTGCCCATATCTTGAGATAAGTATTTCTCATATGATTTTATTTATGTTTTAGCATATTATGATGATGATTATGTGTAATGGAGGATGATTTGATTTATATATCTTATTTATTATTGTATTTCATAATATTTTTATAGGAAGAATAGCTTTGTAGGATTCGAACCCATGATGTTATCCATGATTAACTTCTTTCTCTTCAACAAAAATTGTATTCGTGACTCTACGGTATTGGGAGGGGCCCAACCATATGGTTTGATTAATCAATATATGTCAATTTTTGTGTTGTGGGACCTATTCCATTGTGTATAGAACAATGTTTCCAGTAAGTATCGCCTTTGTTTCGTCGAAAAATATTTCCGGATGACCAAGATATGTCTGTCTTGTTCCAGCAGTTTTCTTGGTGCCAAGTTGAGCACACTAGTTTTTAGATTGGAAATGTTCTATGCATGGATCTGCTCCTATTTGCAAAACTGATTTTGAAGAATGTAATACGAATGTAGTATTGATTGATAGCTAGAGGGAGGTATCCATACAATATAAAATTTACTAGTTAAAACTGGCTGTAGGGGATAGCCATCGAGAGGTGATTTCGTGGCTATGATTGCGGTCAATGCCCTTTTTTTTCTATGGTTGTGGTGTGGTTGTAGGTGACAACATACATATGTGTCTTGATGTTTGATTTTATTACTTTTCATCCTCACCAATAGAACACATGTAACAACACCAAAAATTAGCTTAGTTTTCATAAAACTTATAACAACAATACTCTTTTTTTATAACAATTGTGGTTTCGACGTTAATACAAATTTTAATGCATAGATGGGTTTTAGGACCTTATTCTCACTAAGGATGTTGAATAATATTCCTTAATCACATTTTTTACAATTTTGACCATTGGTAATTAAATGATTAATTAAGTGCTGCAACTTTAGTTATAATTCATTCTCTAGAGTTAAAAGTCTTAATTATTTGAGTGAATGGTTATTTAGTCTAACCATTTGTATCAGTTGTGCTTAAACTTAACTTAGCATTAATTTTAACACCTTTGACCTTGTTTAAGGGTTAGGGACATTACAGTTCACAACAAAACTATCATGCCATAATTCAAATTTCTTACTAGTCGGGGTTAGTTCGGGTACAAACAACAAATTGACAATCAAACTTGGTGCATGTTATACATTAGTGATCACACCATTCTGAAATTCAATCCTACCACAACCAACAAAAATAAGTGCATAATAATCCGAATTAAATATTTTTCTTTTGTAGCTTTATTCAATGAAGAAAAGAGAGAAACATCCTTAGCCATATGATGAGTACAACCAAAGTTGATTATCCACTCCCTTTTAGATGTATGAATATGCAATTCCCGAGAAGAACTAACAGAGAAAGTATAGTTATCTCCCTTACCTTTTGAAAGTAGATGATGCATGTTGGTTAGGTGACTAGTTGATACATTTCCTTCAAGCTTCTTGACCTTTTGCTCAAGATCTTTGGATTTCTCCAACAAACCTTCTTGACATGTTTACTATTTCCACAATATTAATGAGCCTAATTTTTCTTACCTTCTTAGCCAATGGCTTACCACCATACCTCTTCTAGTCATTTTGATGGGAACAATCCTTATCATGGTAACCTCGATCTCTCTCTTAATTACATCCTCAACCTCTTTCTCTATAGTTATGTCAATATTTTCCCTTAAGGAGATGGGTATGTTGTTTAGTCTCAAGTTTACCTTCATCAAGCAACCTTACATATGCCTTACTTAGCAAACCGTACAAAGAATCAAAGGTATAGTCGTTACCATCTTCTTTAATCTAGAAGCATAACTAGTAGTAAATGTGAAATGGAAAACATCACATGTTGTCTTTAGATTCATCAAGGTTAGTTCTATAAGATGGATATATTTCTTCAAGGAATCATTTCTGCATTCACCCAATCTTAGTTGAGGCTCCTTCATTTGAGCCAAATAGTCTTCAATCATGAAAAAGGCGATAGGATTAAGAAAGATCAACTTTTCCTCAATCTCCATAACTTGACTCTCATCAATCTTGTCAAACAAGGTCTCTAAGTTCTTACAAACTTAATTTGGTCATTCAATTCATGCATGTATGAAAAGGAATATACTTGGAGATGCAGGTCATCATGACTCATACAATCTTGTTATTCCTACCATTAATAGTGAGGTTCTCATGTTCATACTTAGGGTATAGATCCAACCACAAAGTTTGTAAACTGCCAAAGTTCTTTAATCTTTACTAATGTTTCCATATCTTATGGCCACATGCCATAGTTATGACCATTATGAACCATGCGCTCTTTCTTAGAACTCATAATCACCCTACAAAACCCTCATCCAATTTAGAAGTTGAACCTCTAATACACACATTAGAGATCTCTAACTTGATAGAAGTGCACGTACAACCAACAACCTCAAAAAGTGACTTGTAGGAAACAAGTTGGGTCTCAAACCAATAACTTTGATACCATGTTGGAGAACCAAGGAATTGTAGAAATGAAGAACAATGAATTCCAAGAAGAGGTGGTGTTGATAGACACCATCATAACATTGAATTACAAGCAAGCATAACTCAATATATATGTTGTTAGTTCATAATACATTGATCCACACACACACACAACCCAAATTATGGATAATTTTGTAAGATAAGGAAGCCATCTTTGATCAACTTGGGCATACTGGGTCTCTAACTCTCAGCCTATGCACTAGTCAACTTGGCTGGGAAGTAGATTGTATTGACCATTTGACCACTCACTCAACCTTTTAGTTGATCTACTAGTCGACCTTTGACCATCGATAAAATACCATTCATTGATTCATAAATACATAGCTAGGAATATCCTCGTGTTTTAATAATGCTTTCAACAAGGCTTCTCTTTCTTTTAAATAACTAAAAGTTTAATGTCCCTGCTCAATCCTAACTTAATCTTAGGGTTACAATTCTTGCATATTAGAGTTTTTACATCTTTGAATTTTGGGTTCATTATAAAATGTGGTTTGAACATCTTGTCACGAGATTACATGAATGAGCATATCCATCACAACTCTTCTCATAGATAATTTGTCACTATTCTATTAACTTTGTATTGTTATGTACATTCCAATGTTTTTCACTAGTTGATTTGTAGAATTTTATTTTCATTGTAATACTCTACTTTCAATATTATATCTTATATTATATTTGGGATATAGCATTCTTTTATTACACCAAGAGGCGCTTTCTACAATCCAGTATGAGGGAGAAGTGTAATTTTGTGCTTAACGGGGAGTTGACACATGGTACTTTGATAAAATAATATAATATTAAGTAAATAAAATTTTTACAATGTTGACCCTATTCTAAAAAATAAAAGTGAAGTTAACACATGTCGGTTTAATAAAAGTATAAAATATTAAAAAATTTGACAATGTCACCATAACCTAAAATTCAAAACCAAAGAGATATATATTGGATTTAATCAAAACTAAAAATATTAATGAAACTTGGATATGAGAGTTGAGTCATCATTAAACCATGATTTACATATGAGATATTTACATATCAAATCAATATAGGGCGGGAGCATTGAGTGAGCTCTCCCGTGGGCGTTTGTCCGGTCCGTTTCCAATGGATTGCTGGGTTTTCCCTAGCGCGATGACCCTATTTTTTTGTCCTTAGGGATCTCTTGTGACGACGACAATGTTCTTCAGAGGCGGGGCATTTTGGCTTGGTGTGCACGGTATGTTTCAGGTCGCGGTGGGGTGCGGCGTTCCACTCGTGGTGGATGGTGATTTGTTCCCCTACCATTGCAGACGACCATACACTTGGTCGAGGTGCTAATTGGCCTTTGCAGATGCCGACATTTCCCTTTATTGTTTGTGGCGGTGGCGATGTTTTCTTGGACAGTGGTTCGGCGTGGTTGATGTGTCCATGGGTGGCTTGATGGAGGTGCGGTGTTGGAGGTCGTGATGCCCTTCCCATGCTGCCATACAGTTTCCAACGGGCACATTATCATCATCGGTTCCTTGATGAACATGATCTGCCTAATTGAATGGGGTTCAAAGGGCAGTTTCAATTTATTTTCTTTTTTGATATATGATTACAGAGAGTGACATGTTTTTATGGTTAAATTTTCTATGTTTAGATGATACTCTGGATGTTTCAAAATTGTAAAAAGTTTTGACATGGATGAAACAAATAATTTTATTTGTTTTCTGTTGACAATGTACGGGGCATTTTTTTGCCTTATATACATATGCGAATGTAATTTTGTGCTTTGTTGAAATAAAATTACGAATTTTTCCGAGGAAAAAAAATCAAATCAATATAGATACATCTTAATTCTGGATCTACCAAGCATCGAGAGAGATCAAATTCCTTGAGGTGCAAACATAAGTGCAAAATTTGAGGAAAAGAGAGTAGACACCATTATAGCACTGAAGCACAAGTAAGCTTAACTCAAGATATATGTTGTTAGCTCATAATACATTGACCCACACATACACACACACAACCCAAAGTAGAGCTAATTTTGTAGACAAGGAAGACATCATCAACTTTGATCACCTCAAGGGATTTGATCATCCTCAATTTTGCACTTCAAGAGATTTGATCCCTCTTGACACACAACCCAAAGTAAAGCTAATTTTGTATATAAAGAAAACTTCATCAACTTTGATCACTTCTAGAAAAGGGATAAAAAATATGATTCCTCGTAAAGAAAAAGATAAAAAATATGATCCCTCTTAACATTCTCTGGATCCAAAATTATGATAAATATATACTATTTGTTTTCCTCTCTAGATATGATAAATCTATATTCTTTTTTTATGATAAATCTGTATTCTTTTTTTTCCTCTCTAAATCCAAAATTATGATAAATATATACTCTTTTTTTTCCTCTTTGGATCCAAAATTATATACTCTTTTTTTCCCTCTTTGAATCCAAAATTATATACTCCTTTTTTTTTCCTCTTGGGATCCAAAATTATATACTCTTTTTTTTCCTCTTTGGATCCAAAATTATATACTCTTTTTTTCCTCTTTGGATCCAAAATTATATACTCTTTTTTTTCCTCCTTGGATCCAAAATTATATACTCTTTTTTTCCTCTTTGGATCCAAAATTATATACTCTTTTTTTTGCTCTTTGGATCCAAAATTATACTCTTTTTTTTCCTCTTTGAATCCAAAATAATGATAAAGCTATACTCTTTTTTTTCATCTCTAAATCCAAAATTATGATAAATCTATACTCTTTTTTTTTTCCATTTATTTCAATTCATCACCGTAACTTTTTATCCCATGGCTGGCATCGCTAAAAAGCATCGCGGCAAAGACAAAAAAATAAAAAAAATAAACTTCACCGTAACTTTTTATCCCATGGCTGGCATCACTAAAAAGCGTCGCGGCAAAGACATAAAAATAAACTTTTTATCCCACGGCTGGCATCGCTAAAAAAGCGGCGCGACAAAGACATAAAAAAATAAAATAAAATAAAACTTACGAACATAAATCTGACCTGCCGGATTCGAACCAGCGACCTAAGGATTACTTAATAAAATAATATAATATTAAGTAAATAAAATTTTTATAATGTTGACCCTAATCTAAAAAATAAAAGTGAAGTTAACACATGTGTCACATACCCCAATTTTGTAAAATAATGTTATTTGTTTTAAATTGATTCCTAAGACATTATGTTAAATTTAATGCTAAGTTGAAACTGATGACTCAACAGAGTCAAAAGATGTGGAATGTAATTCTGAATATTTTATTTTTAATAAATAAAAAGTGGAGACAACAGCTTGGGAGAGCTGTTAATAAGAGTGTTACTGGTCAAACTGGTGGAAGGAACTAGGTGGAGAGCAAAAAGACAAGTGGCAGCATCCTCAAACACTTCCTATGTTGCAGGTGGCAACTTCCCTACATTTGGGGTCATGATCCCCCAAGAAAGTGAGATCAGAGCAGGTGGCTCAATTAATGACAACTAACCCAAAAAGACCTAGGCAATCTTTTAAAAATGCCCAATGTAGAGAGCTGAGGTTGCTCAGATATTTTTCAAGAGAAGAATCATTCAGGAGGAATGCACTTCAAGGAATTCATTGGGAAAAGGGAAACTGTAAGGGAGCTGTTTTGAAGGATAAACTGCAGGAACTTGATCTAATACAACTTTCTAGCTGAGAGATTTGACTGACGAGTTCAGGATTGGTATTGAGTCTCAGGACTAGTACTTGATTATTTGCTTCACCTAGTTCCAGCCAGGGAGACCAGAGCAGGTTCGGGGGTCCTGAGGAGTCGTTATTTAAGCGCTCTCTAGGAGTTGGTAGGGAGGAACGGCCTCCCATTGCTGTTGTCGACCAGCTTTAAGAACAGGTTCTGCTATTTATTAATTTCTGTGTTAATATCTGTGTGTGAGTGAATGATGCATTTCAGGTTATGATGTAAACTTGGAGGATAGAATATCTTAGCTTGTTTAGTAATGAAATTATTTTTGATGAAAAATAAACCCTACCTGTGTTTTTACCCATCTGGAGTAATCCAGATCGTACTCTAGCACAAGTGGTGAATTTAAATGAAGAAAGTATGATGTAAATATAAAATAAGATGTTAGCTTGATTATGAGAATGTTTTCTTTTAGTTGTTATCAGAAGAAATATTATTCTGTACATGTGTGGTGTTAGGTTAAATAAAAATGTCTTTCAGCTCTACAGTTTATTTCTTTCCTGTTTAGGATAAATAACTAGTGTATTTATAGCAACCAAACTATGAGTAAGGATAGATAAACCTGGATTTAATTATAAAGATAAAACTAGTTGGTTTAAGATTTTATTTATGGCTGGTAATGTAAATAATTCTTTCATTTTTATCTAGGTGAACTTAAACAAGTTCTACAGCTACTAACCTGTCTTTTATAGAATTTAAACAAACACTACAATATATTTTAGAGGAAAGAACATAGTTAGTTTGCTATTTCTCTTATTTTATAAATACTAATATTATAATATAAATAGGGTAACATAGAATACAGAAGGGACTTCTTTATAAATTATTTAATATAGAAAGCAAAGATATAACAATAAAATATTTTCTCATTATACACCTATAAATGGACTAAGTACAAAGATAATGTATATAATTATAGGAACAATATTTGTTTGTAAGTAAAATAACATTCTTATCTCATTATAATAAATATCAAGTAAATATAAATTTTGTACTTTAAAGATGTAACTATCAGTTACATAAGTACAACTCTAAGAACATTAAATTAATTATTTTCTGAAGGTTAACAAATACAAAACAATATTTACAACCTTATTAGAATAGAGAGAATTAAGGTAAGTTCATATAAAAACAATATACAGTTATCCTAAATAATTTACAGGGTAAATTTAAATATAATAACTTGCAGGAATTAAATTAACAGAACCTAGACATGCTCGATTCACCGAGCTTAATAACCATTTACACAATATAAGTAATAACAAAATAAATTACAGTATTATATTGTAAATAAAAGATAATTTAAAGAAAACAGTAAATACATCTTCATATCGCCAAGTTAGGGTAAAACCCTATTATATCAAAATTTACAACAGAGGTATCAAACAAAAGAGTTTAAGCTCCTTTCTAAATGCCTCTCGGCTTCTAAAAGTTAACATAGTATGGCTTTACCAGCCTTCCCTTATTTATACATTTTATACACAAAACTAGAACAAAATCAAAATTTACAGGTCACGGCCTAAGCCAGAAGCCCCGCATAAAGCAAGGGTTTATCATTAACAAGAACATCGAACCAAGTTAACCCAGGTAAACCAAAACCATGAGGGTTTTGTAGGCCACGACGACCAACCATCAAATGTCCCATAAGGAACAGAACAAGGACGAACTACCATGGGATATCCAAGGCTTACCCGTGAGCAAGCGATTGTCCCAGCCTTGCACCAACCACGCAGAAGGACAAGCCGTCACCTGTGTAACAACAACCACGATATAGTTAAAATATTGCATTAATATGAGCAAACATGTAATGAAACAGATCTGTAAAGAAACAAAGTTACCATTAATAACGCTTACCTAAAACTTCATTGAAATGTAACCACCCACAAGCAGTAGTGTAGCTACTAACGCGAGGAGGAACAAAACCTTCATCTGCCACAGGAAAAATGGAGATTACTAACGCAACAATGACCAATGACAACCATGAGAATGAATCGACGATCCAAGCAAGTATATACGCTTGGGCCGTAACTGTGTCTCAACCAAAATTTCACCTTGCTGCGAAACCCTAAGACCCAACAACTCTCGAGATGCAAGACCATGGCTCTCACTACTGGGCCACGGGTGAATAAGACTTTTACAGTCTGAAGATTACTCAAAGGAGCAAGCAGTGAAGGATAAACCCCGGAGGAAAACAACCAACCCAGTTCCAACAACAATCAATTTGTTTACAGCTCTTCTCTATCGAGCGTTCAGGGCAAGCCCACAACGTGCAGGAGACAAAGAAGCAAGCTGGGAGACTACCAGCGACAAATTGCAGAGAGAAAGTGCAGTCAAAAACTCAGTAGCAGAGCAGCCGGAGGCCGAAAACAACGGAGGGGATAACAAGCTTAGGGTTCGTCAGTGCCTTTTAACTACACAACACTTGGCTACGATGATGCCACGTTCACAACAAATTATTTGCATGCAGTGGGTAAAACTCTATAGTCCCGGCATGCAATCAACAAAAGAATTATTATTCCAATCACATGGAGATTCGAAGTTTCTGTAAGGTTCGATACCCCCGAAGTCAACCTAGCTTGCACGCTGAAGTGTAAACAACAGAACATTAGTATTATTGTTAGGTCTTAAACTTATCAAGGGCGTAGTCAATACTACGACCCATCATTTATACAAACATGATATTCATTCATTCAAACGATTATAAATCTATCAAAGGTTATGTCATTTTAATATTTTATAAAAGAAGTTCATAAAATCAATTTATGGTAAATACTCTTCTTGCAAGCAAGTATTCGTTCAACCAAACGATTGTATTTTGGCAAGGGTTATACCACTTATTATTCAACATAAGAAATTCTTAAAACCTATGTAAGATAAGATGTCCTTCTTGCTAAGTTTATTCTCATTATACCTTTGAGTATTTAATTATTAAACTATTAAGGTTTGCAATGAGAAGGTTAAGCCCTAAAGAAATTATCGGGCTTGTCATTGGAACTTTGATGAATTAATAACAATAACTGGACAAAATCTTCCGAGTAAGTTAAGTATAAAAGAACTTAGTTCATCGACACTAACTTAATCCTTTTTGAGAGCAGTATGTAATAATGATATAATTCCTTTAAACTTCAAAGCTTTGGAAGTTGGAATAATGGTACAAAAACTCATTTATCATTGCACATTACTTACATATCACAAGAAGTAACCAAAATTTATCATAACGTAAATGGTATATGTTCACAATTTAAGATAGACCCTTGACGTAAAAACTCTGCCATCTTTAGTCTGCGTGTAGAGAAAGATTTAAGGCGTTTACACACAACGACTATGGTAAACATTGATAAACATCGAAGAGATAGGTACGCAATAAAAACTATAAATTACAACTAGAGAGAGAAAGCAACTGTCACCAATACTGTTAGGATTGAATCTCGTTCTAAGGCGTCTTTAAAAAGAATAACGATCTAATGGTTTTACCTCATAAAAGCATTTGAAATTGAAACAACATTTATATTCTTTTACTAAGCTATTATTTTTGCAACAACATATATCTATATGCTTTATGATTATTGACAAGCAGCACCGGATCTTTCTTACCTGTAAATCTGTAAGAGCAGGTAAACTTTTTACGTTAGCTCAAAAGCTAAGTAAGCCCCAGAATACCAAGACAGTTCCACCTTGTAGTCGCAAAGAAAAATAAGTCATTAAACTGAAAAAGAATTATTCTAGAAGATAAACATAATCAAGTAGATAATTCAGATTATGAAATCATTAACATATAACTAATTAAAACAATTAGCTGACTGCATTATTGAATATTATCTGTATTTTCAAAATTTTAAAATTTTTGGAAATTTTGGGATTTTGACAACATGTCAGTTTAATAAAAGTATAAAATATTAAAAAAATGGGCAATGTCACCATAACCTAAACTTGAAAACCAAAGAGATATATATTTGATTTAATTAAAACTAAAAATATTAATGAAACTTGGATATGAGAGTTGAGTCATCATTAAACCATGATTTACATATGAGAGATTTACATATCAAATCAATATAGGGCGGGAGCATTGAGTGAGCTCTCCTGTGGACGTTTGTCTTGTTTGTTTCCAATGGATTGTTGGGTTTTCCCTAGTGCGATGACCCTATTTTTTTGTCCTTAGGGATCTCTTGCGACGACGACGACGTTCTTTAGAGGCGGGGTGTTTTGGCTTGGTGTTCATGGTCTGTTTCAAGTCATGGTGGGGCACGGCGTTCCACTCGTGGTGGATGGTGCTTTGTTCCCCTACCATTGCAGACGACCATACACTTGGTTGAGGTGCTTGGCCTTTGTAGACGACGACATTTCCCTTTCTTGTTTGTGGCGGTGGCGATGTTTTCTTGGACAGTGGTTCGACGTGGTTGATGTATCCATGGGTGGCCTGGTGGAGGTGCGGTGTTGGAGGCTGTGATGCCCTTCCCATGCTGTTGTATAGTTTCCAGCGGGCACATTAACATCATCAATTCCTTGATGAACAGGATCGACCTAATTGAACGGGTTCAAAGGGCAGTTTCAGTTTATTTTCTTTTTTGATATATGATTACAGAGAGCGACATGTTTTTATGGTTAAATTTGCTATGTTTAGATGATACTCTGGATGTTTCAAAATTGTAAAAAGTTGACATGGATGAAACAAATAATTTTATTTGTTTTTTGTTGACAATGTATGGGGCATTTACATATGCGAATGTAATTTTGTGCTTTGTTGAAATAAAATTACGAATTTTTCCGAGGAAAAAAAATATCAAATCAATATAGATCCATCTTAATTTTGGATCTACTAAGCATAGAGAGATCAAATTCCTTGAGGTGCAAAATTTGAGGAAAAGAGAGTAGACACCATTATAGCACCGAAGCACAAGTAAGCATAACTCAAGATATATGTTGTTAGTTCATAATACATTGATCCACACATACACACACACAACCCAAAGTAGAGCTAATTTTCTAGACAAGGAAGACATCATCAACTTTGATCACCTCAAGGGATTTGATCATCGTCAATTTTGCACTTCAAGAGATTCGATCCCTCTCGACACACAACCCAAAGTAAAGCTAATTTTGTATATAAAGAAAACTTCATCAACTTTGATCACTTCTAGAAAAGGGATAAAAAATATGATCCCTCGTAAAGAAAAAGATAAAAAAATTACCCCTCTTAACATTCTCTGGATCCAAAATTATGATAAATCTATACTATTCGTTTTCCTCTCTGGATATGATAAATCTATATTTTTTTTTATGATAAATCTGTATTCTTTTTTTCCCTCTCTAAATCGAAAATTATGATAAATATATACGCTTTTTTTTCCTCTTCCGATCCAAAATTATATATATATATATACTTTTCCCCTTTTGATCCAAAATTATACTCTCTTTTTATCCTCTTTGAATCCAAAATTATGATAAATCTATATTTTTTTTTTCAAACTCTAAATCCAAAATTATGATAAATCTATACTCTTTTATATCCATTTATTTCAATTCATCACCATAACTTTTTATCCCATGGCTGGCATCGCTAAAAAGCGTCGCGGCAAAGACAAAAAAAAAATTAAAAAAATAAACTTCACCGTAACTTTTTATCCCATGGCTGGCATCGCTAAGCAAAGGAGTTATTCTCCGGGATTCCATATATTATGCCAGAACAGAAAGACAGGAAGCTCATGAACTGTAATATAGGGAGGAGAGTTATAGATCTAACAGGTACGTAATCTAATACTATTCAATCTTATGTATCTAGTATTAAAATGATGGAGGAGTTTAAAATGATAAGATTTGGAATTTTTTCAAGTTTAACAACATATTATTGTGAATTTTTGTTATTTAAATTGTATTTTTAATATAAAATAGAATTAATATTTTTAATATACTTGTGTTAGCTTAATTATTATATTTGTTTTTCTAAAAAACATTATTAATTTTAAACATAAATAAAAAGATTCAATCATTAAATTATTATAGTATTCATATTTTATTTCATTATATATATATATTACATTCAAAAAAAATATTTATAAACTTAAAATTATATATCATTTAATAATTATCATATACTTAAGAAAATATCTTTAAGTAAATAGTTATATTGCAAGGTTACGCGATGCTCAGTGCTCACCATAGGTATGCTTCTGCTTAATGATGGTTTGATTACAACCAGTATCAAAATAAAAGAAATCCAAACATAAAAATAAGTTAACAAATAATAAAAGAAAAATAGTATAAACATTTATAATTTTCATGGCAAAAAGGACAAGTATTCATATTCTAGTGCATCCAATTGTAAAGTGCATGAATTTTAAAGGTGCATATGAAATAGAGATTATCTTGTTAAATGAGTGAATTATAATTTAGTTTGGAATTTTCTAACGACTTAAGTGGGTTTAATGGTTAAGAACATGTATTTCCTCTTAAGAGGTCATAGGTTCAAATTTGGAGGGGGTTCTGTGTCCCAGCAGACTTTAACAGTCAAATCACTACATGGAAGGGGATCCTTTGTCCCAACAAACTTTAGCAATCAAATCGCTACACTGAAGGGGGTCCTTTGACTCACAAAAAAAGGGTCTCATACACCAAATTAGTGTTTGGCTTGATTGTGAACTTAAAACTGATAATTAGTATTTATTATATGCATCAAAATTCAATGTACTTACTATTCATAAAAATGATTTAGACGTTGAGATTTATGTGATTTTTTGAAATCTTTATTATTTTTGGGCACTTCGAAGGTGACCAAACTAATATTGCTCCTTAGTAAGTTAACCATAACATGTTTTTATTCTTGTCATAAAACTTTCTATTATTTCAATATTTTCTATGTACTTAGAATTGATTTGCTATATTTGCTATATTATTTCAATATTTCAATATTTGCTATATATTTGCTATTATTTCAATGTTTGCAATTATAAAGAGAAAACATCGTCGGCTTGAATTGATTAAGGATGTAAACTGTAGTAGAAATATGGTGATGAAGATGGCAAAGTAAATGAAGATGAAGTTAATCCCATGGAACAAAATGATACTTATATAATTGGGAATGACATGATAAATAAATTAATCAATGACACACTTGCTTCAATGTGTAATAATGTTGATGATGTTTATAATGTATCTCTTATTGATCAAGCATGAAAATCCATATACAAAGGCTCAAAGACAAACCTTCTTTATGCTATTTTGTTGTTGGTGAACTCAAAGGCATTGAATGGTTTATCAAAATCCTATCGCACACAAATTTTAAGGTATCGAATATCATTTTTCGACATATATGAATATTTTTTTCATAATATAAAGAATGCAATGTTCATAAATATTTATTATAATTTTTTAAAATGTTAGGAAAGATATAGGAATGAAGTATTTAATTGTTGATGCATGTCTTCATGATCGTTTTATATATTATGCAAAATATGCAACAAAGATAGAATGTCGAACTAGTATATATTGAATCAATTAGGGGATAGGTAAGGTGCCTTGTAAGGTAGAATGTTATATCTCCATTACTCCATCTCCTTAACAATGATTGTTTGATTGTCAAAACATAACACAATTTATGGATTATCATGGATACAAAATAAGTGAAAATCGTGTTATGTGGATGCTTATAGACGGTTATGCATTTAGAGATATTGAGCATATATGGCCTATTTTTAAAGAAGAAAGTCGTAATGGTAGACTTTCATTAGTAGTGGATGGTGTCAATCTATTTGGAGAGCTCAATTATATTTATTTAGCGTAGCTTATTTTTGTTATAACAATAAACTTTTTTCTTATTGTCGATAAAAAGGGAGTAGATCATGTTGTCAATGATTGTTCCAGGTATTTGTTTATAATAAAATTTTCCACATATTATTTAATTTCTCTTATTTGTCACATAATTTCTTGTATGTACAAGGAAATAAATATGTATTTTGAAAAAATAGGTGGGTACCAAGTTAAAGATATAGATTCATATTGAGATTATTATTGAAGAACTTATAAAGTTATAGGTTTGCATCAGTATGTACAAAATATCCAAACAAGTAAGGAAAAAACAATTTCAATTCTACATAACACTTACATGAATAACAGATAATTTTATCTAATTTTTGTAAATATTTTTGGATAATTGATTAGTATACTAGTATTGAAATTATTATATATCTTGCAAGTCTCAAAGAAAGGATAAATTTGTATGTCCAATATGTGCTCCATGATGATATCTCAATGTTCAAGAAGTTTAGAAAATGAGATGTTTGATGAGTACATGCACTTTCTCCCTAAGATCTATATGTATCATACTATTAAAACATATTTTTTAATAGGAAGGAATAAACCACTAACAATGACACCTCAACTATGGAAAAATGAATATGTTATGAATTCTCAAGTTAGGCAATTGGTATCCATATTATATATGACATGATCTAGTTTGTATTCAAACATTATTGCAAATATATCAGCAATTTTTTTTCCACGGGGAAAAAAATTGCAATTTCTATTCATAATAAGAATGATCATCACATTCTCCAGGTGCATACAACACATTACATACATAAGAGAATCTCAAAGATAACCAATCAAATGGATCCATAAGAGAATCTCAATGTCCAAGAAGTTTATAAAATGAGATGTTTGATGACTACATGCACCTTCTCCCTAAGAGCCATGTGTATTAGACTATTACAAAATATTTTTTAATGGGAAGGAATAAACCACTAAGAATGACACTAAACTCTGGAAAAATGAATATAATATGAATTATCAAGTTAGGCAATTGGTATCCATATCATATGTAACATGCTCTAGTTTGTATTTAAACATTATTGTGAATATATCAGTAATTTTTTCCATGAATTTTTTTTTTTTGCAATTTATATTTATATATGAATGGTCATCACATACTTCAAGTGCATACAACATATTACATAGATATTCTTTTAAAGAATTCAAAGATAACCAATCAAATAGATTCTTAAGAGAAACAAGAAAATGTTTTACAATGATTTAAGATTTAAATAAACCCTCAACCTTTCCTTCCTTATTTTTTTCTTTCTACTTTCATTCATTCTCCAGGTGATAAATCTACAACTATCATATGTAAGTCAACTTCCAAAGACCAATTATTCACTAAAGGAACCTATTTCTTATTTAAATTAGAATTCTTGGATTCATGTGCTCTCTCCATTCCTCTTGATACAATATTCATAGTTACCACAACTCATGGAGAAGATAAATCCAAAGGTTGTAAGCTCTCTATCGTT
The DNA here is from genome assembly GCA_001517045.1 of Pseudotsuga menziesii. Taxonomy (NCBI): domain Eukaryota; kingdom Viridiplantae; phylum Streptophyta; class Pinopsida; order Pinales; family Pinaceae; genus Pseudotsuga; species Pseudotsuga menziesii. The sequence continues at coordinate 15,607 of LPNX010771826.1, read as the reverse complement.
TATTTTATATTATCATTTGTTATTTTTGGTTCTTATTTATTTACTTTCTCAACCTCATCAGGGGCAACTTTACATGTAAAACAACAAACTGAAGGACTCTAAAGGGATCTTCCTTAAATTCCAAAAAAAACACATGAAATATGTGATTTTCTGTAAGAGAGACAGAGATATTTCCCTAATTCTCTTGAAAACACATGAAAACTGGAGATGTCCAATTTTATTTAAAAGAATAAAATATAAAATGGTATCTTGAAAATGATCAATGGAAACAAAATGATAATACACTTGAAAATTGTTATCTGAAAAATGTGTAGGAATAAAAATAAATACATGTTAAAAAATGTGTAGGAAATTTATAAAAATAAATACATGTTAAAAAATGTGTGGGAAATTTATATATATGAGGCCCATTGCAAAATTTCTTGGTTGAGCGTGTGAGTAGTTATCCAAAAATAAAATATAATTTCATAAAATTATAGACAAAATAAAAAGGTCATTCAATTTAGATACAAGAGAGCATAACATTTCTATCTATTATGTGTAAAAAACAAAAACAAAACAAACAAACAAACAAACGTATATTTATGTTTAAGAAGAGTCAAATAAGTATTGTTTTATCAACATTTTTCATTTGAAACTGTATTGTTGGCAATAAATTTGATAACCCTTCATTTTCAATTGCATTGTTCTTTAATTCCAAGAGTTTTTCTCAATGATTGCTTGAGTAGTTTTAAAATCCACCCAGCTTTTGTTTATTCAAATTCACATATCAATATATCAATATGAATATTTAGGTAGTTATTCAAAGCCATCTCTGAATTAGACTTAACACACAAATTCTACCTTGTAAAAAAAAAACATATAAAGTTGGTTCTATATTCTCATCCCATTGAACTTTAAAAAAAGAACAAGTAACATGCAAATTAATTAACTAAATATATTAGATCAATCATTTAACATGATTTATTTCAAAAATTCTCACTATAATAAAAAAATCTATTTAAATCAAAATCAAATGATATATATATATAAGTTGTGGTTGAATCATCTAGCCATATAGCATATAAAAATAGCGGCCATTATTTAGTTAGCCATGATTCGAAATTTCTAGTATCTATGGTTTTTATACATCTCTTCCTATTGGGATTGTCTATTTCAGCAAGCTTACTAGTATAAACATTTATAAAGCTATTGCACCAAATTTTACACTTGAAACACATAAGATAAATGAAAACATGGTATTAAGAAAACCCAGTGGTCTGCTAGAATGAGTTATTGGATGTTGATGAGGAGATACTGATTAGATGGTGCTGGAATGAGGATGCTCTTGCTGGTTCAAATTTTGGTTTACAAATTGTTCTTCTTTATCTAGGCCTTGAAACATTTTTGGCGAACCCACGGATGATTTTTTTCTCTGCTCCACCCGATGGACACAGGGCGCTAGCTCTCTCTTTAGATACCTAATATTTTGTTACAAATCCTCAATAACCTTGCCCTGCTCACTCCCATGCCCACGTAGGAACTTGACTTCCACTTCGAGCATTGCGATTTTTGAATTTTCCTGCTCCAACTTTGCTATTGTATCCTCATACCCCTTTAAATCCTAACATATTTCTTCCTTGGTACATTCTTCTAGACTACTCTACCACCCTTCTGCATTCACAAGTAGAAATCCCACTTTCTCCTCTAAATCTGCTATTCCTCTTTCATGCTAAGTTGGTGAGAATTGAGAATGGGAGCTGAAACCTGCCATGGCTCCTGCAGAATTCCCAACCACCACTTGTAACCATGAGATACTAATTAGAAAAAAGACCCACCTAAAATGCTTCTTCCTGCTTTTAAGATTTCGTTCCAAAACAATTATAAAGATGAATTCACCACCTTTCCTCGACGCCATATCAACTTAAATCCCACACGCTTCACTAGAGGGATGAGATGATTGATGTTTATTCTCTTACATAACATTTATGGTCATAACAGCTTGGAGTTTATGGAAGGGTACGATCGTATGTTGCCACTTTTCCTTAAAGAAATTAAGCTGGCTTACTCTGAATAATATTTGACGGGGAATGCAAATTATATTCCAAGGTATGGTTACTTGGAGAGGTCTACCCCACTCTATCCATAAGTCTTCTTCCGTGGGTGACACATCTTCATCAACGCCCTCTTCCTGTCGATCATGACCTGACTCTGGCGGATTTCCTTCTAGTTCTGTCACTCTATTCATCATTCTTTCTTGCTAGAGCACATAAGCTTTCTCTCTGATTTATTCCCACCTCTTTCTCCTCTTTTCCCGTTTTATTTTTTGTATATCTGGAGTGCTTTTGTGTGTGACTGTTCTATTTTTTTCCTTTTTGGTTTGAATTTTCATTGCTGGCCCCGGTGTTTTCTTCATCGGTCGACTATGTACTTCTCTACTTTACTCAGAACATGACTAGCTACCCCCCCATTGCCGACCCAAAATATTTTTAGAAATCTATGGTGGAATTGATTATTTGTTTAGGAAGTACTCCCACTCTCTTTCTTGGACGAATTTGTCCCACTCTTTTTGCTTGGTCTCCTAGTTTGTGTTTCTTGGTGGTGTTAGCAATAGTGGACAAGGCTCGACAATGTGTCCTCCACCTTTGTCAATCAGGAATCTGAACAAAAGTGTCGGCAATGAACAAAGGAATTATATCTTTAATGCCATGTGTCCTCCTCTTGTTTGTTTCTAGCGTAACTGATGTTCTTCTTCACTTGTTGTATTTTTCATCCAGAAGCTTCTTTAGTGCGTTAGGGATGGACCTGACAAACTTTTCATGCGTTTCAGAGAAGAATTTCTCCTTTGTTTGAGCAATATTCAGCTTGTTTCTTCTAGTGTAATTTTCGAGGTAATTCATTATTTTACGCTCCCACCAATCCTTAATCTCCTGCTCTGATATCATCGGGTCATAGTCATTTTCGTTCGATACATGTACCACTGACGACAGAACCAATGTTGTAATCAATCATATTGCAAGGTTACCAATGATACATATACAGATTCATATAACAATGATATATCCAAGAGATAATGAATGGTAGACATAATAACAACTTATATTAATCAAGAACATATGTGGGTTCATACATAAAACTGAACCAAGTCTTTATTTGGCTCTACAACCTATATATATGATTTACAAACAGTTACATAACTACTTGTCGGTTCAACCGACCAAAATGACCTCTGAGATCGACATGTTTACACTTTAGTCGATTGTATGAACTGGTCGGCTAACCGACTTAGGCTCCTCCAACACTCGGTTTGGATTTTATGCCACAGTTTGAAATTTGTCTAGTGTCCCTTAATGGCCTTGATAAGAGAGAAAAAACTTGCTATAACTTGAAAACCACGGCTCCGATGGAAAAACTGTCAATTTTATTGGATTCATGACATTTGAGTACCACTAGGGACATCCTTCTCAGGTGGCTTCATGGACCAAAATTTATCTTTTATGTTGGTTTTCTAAACTAGGGTTTTGGTAAGTTACGCGTAGTGCAATTTCTGTATGATAGGCTAATATTTAAAAAAATGTGCCCAACGAGTGTGTGGGCATCGCAGTCATCTCTCCCTTACCCAAACACACTTGCAGGAGAAAACACAACTCAATTTCGTTGCTCGGTTTGGTTTTTATGCTCCTGGTTGAAATTTGCATGGTGTCCCCGAATGACATTAGTAAGCAAGATGAAACTCACCATAACTTGAAAACCGAGGATCTGATGGAAAAAAATCAGTTCAGTTGGATTCGCGACACCTGATTACCACTAGAGATACCCTTGTTTGGTGGCTTCATGGACTAACATTGTATATTTTAAAGGTTTTCTAAACTAGAGGTTTTCTTAGTGACATGAAGTGCAATTTCTGTGCAATAGGCCAAGATTTTGAAAAATGTGTCGAGCGAGTGCATGGGCATCACAGTCATATTTCTCACACACACGTAGGAGGTAACAAAACTCAATTTCGTTTCTCAATTTGGTTTTTATGCTCCCGGTTGAAATTTGTATGGTGTCCATGAATGGCCTTGAGAAGCAAGATAAAACTCACCAAAACTCAAAAACTGAAGCGCTGATGGAAAAACCATCAGTTCCATTTTATTCATGACATCCGAGTACCGCTTGGGACACCCCTTTCTGGTGGCTCCATGGACCGAACGTTGTCTATTTTGACAATTTTCTATACCAAGGTTTTGATCATTGATGTGTAGTGCAAATTCTACACGATAGGATACGATTTTGAAAAATGTGCCTAACAAGCGCGTGGGCATCTTAGTCATATCTCTCTTTCCCAAACACACTTCCAGGAGGCAACAAAACTCAATTCCATTGTTAGGTTTGGCTTTTATGCGCTCAGTTGAAATTTGCCTAGTGTCTCTAAATGACTTTGGGAAGTGAGAAGGAACTTACCATAACTCGAAAATCGAGGGTTCGATTAACAAACTATCAGTTCCGCTGGTTTCATGATATATGAGTATCGCTAGGGACACCCCTCTTTGGTGGCTTCATGGAACGAACGTTGTTTATTTTGACACTTTTCTATATTAGGGTTTTGCTCAATGAGATGAAGTGTAATTTCTGCACAATAGGGCTAGATTTTGAAAAATGTGTAGAGCGAGTGGATGGGAATTGTAGTCATATATTCCTTGCAAAACCACACTTGCAGGAGGCAACAAAAATCAATTCCATTGCTCGGTTTAGTTTTTATGCCCCTAGTTGACATTTTCCTGGTGTCCATGAATGGCCTTGAGAAACAAGATGAAACTCGCAATAACTTGAAAATCGAGGCTTTGATCGACAACCTGGCAGTTCCATTATATTTGTGACATCCAATTACCACTACGAACACCCCTGCTCGATGGTTTCATGGATCGAAAGTTGTATATTTTTACGGTTTTTTAAACCAAGGTTTTTGCTCATTGACGTCCAGTGCAATTTCTGCATGATAGGTTAAGATTTTTAAAAATGTTCCAAGCAAGTGCATGGGAATCACAATCATCTCGCGCTTTCCAAAATACACTTGTAGGAGGCAATGAAAATGAATTCGGTTGCTCGGTTTGGGTTTTATGCCCCTAGTTGAAATTTTTTTGGTGTCCCTTAATGGACTTGGGAAGCGAGATGAAAATCACTATAACTCAAAAATCGTGGCTTCGATGGACAAACTGTCAGATCCATTGGATTCATGACATTTGAGTACCACTGGGAACACCCCTGTTTGATGGCTTCTTGGACCAAATGTTGTCTATTTTGTTGGTTTTCTAAAATAGGGTTTTGATAAGTGACGTGAAGTGCAATTTCTATATGATAGGCTAAGATTTTGAAAAATGTGCCCAACGAGTGTGGGAATTATAGTCAACTCACCCTTACCGAAAACACACTTGCTGGGGGCAACATAACTCAATTTCATTGCTTGGTTTGGTTTTTATGCTCATGGTTTAAATTTGCTTGGTGTCCGCGAATGACATTAGTAAGCAAGATGGAACTTTCCATAACTTGAAAACTGAGGCGCAGATAGAAAAATAGTCATTTCTGTTGGATTTGTGACACCTAATTACCACTAGAGACACCCCTTTTTTGTGGCTTCATGGACCAAACGTTGTATATTTTGAAGGTTTTCTAAACTAGAGTTTTGCATAGTGACATGAAGTGCAATTTATGCACAATATGCCAAGATTTTGAAAAATGTGTCAAGCAAGTGCATCGACATGGCAATCATATAACACTTGCCCAAATGCACATGCAAGATGTAACAAAACTCAATTTTGTTTCTCAATTTGGTCTTTATGCCCCAGGTTGAAATTTACCCGATGTCCCTAAATGGACTTGAGAAGCGAGATCAAACTCGTTATAACTCAAAAAACAAAGATCCTATTTAAAAAACGTTAGTTCCATTGGATTTGTGATATACGAGTACCACTTGGGACACCCTTGTCCGATGGCTCCATGGGCCGAACGTTGTTTATTTTGACAATTTTCTATACTAGGGTTTTGATCATTGACATGTAGTGAAAATTATGCACAATAGTCTAAGATTTTGAAAAATGTTCCCGACAAGTGCATGGACATATTAGTCATATCTCTCTTTCCCAAACACACTTCTAGGAGGAAACAAAACTCAATTTTGTTGCTAGGTTTGGCTTTTATGCTCTCGGTTGAAATTTGTTTGATCTCCCTAAATGACTTTCGGAAGTGAGAAGGAACTTACCATAAATTGAAAATCGAGGGTTTGATTGACAAACTATCAGTTCCATTGGTTTCATAACATTCGAGTACCGTTAGGGACACCCCTGTCTGGTGGCTTCATGGAACAAATGTTGTCTATTTTTACGGTTTTCTAAACTAGGGTTTTGCTCGATGACGTGAAGTGCAATTTCTGCACAATAGGGCTAGATTTTGAAAAATGTGTCGAGCGAGTGGACAGGAATCGCAGTCATCTCTCCCTTGCCAAAACACGCTTACATGAGGCAATGGAAATCAATTCCATTGCTCAGTTTGGTTTGTTATATGTTTCCTTATGCTATCTTTTTTCTAGTAAATCCTTCATCTATACAATACTTATATCCATTTATCCAAGTTTGAGAAGTCTTCTCTTCTTATCCTTTAAAACAAATTCTCTATAGCTATCTAAAGCTAAACCACTCAAGTATATTTTTATCGTTTTGGAGGTTGATTTCATTATTTCTAAATCCACTTTTATAAACATTTAATCCAGAATTAGTCACCATCTGTCAAAGTTTGTAAAAAAATAGATTTTAGTAGAATTCCAATCTCTTTTTATATCCAAGTCAACCAGGTCTCTAGATCCACCAAATCAAAACCATGTGTGTGTCTAAGAAATCAACAAAGAGTTAATCCAATTTGCTACAAGTGACCCCTACATAGGTGTAGATATGCTACTCTCTTTAGATTTTAACCTATAAACCCCTAAAAATAAAAACATGTTCTTAACCATTAGTCCAACTCAAGATACATTATATTATTATTATAAGATTTTTCCTTCTCCAAACTCTTAATTCAAGATTTATCACAAATTTTTATTATTATATCAAACCAATGTCAAGCATTAAGATTTCCATGGATTTAAATTAAATTTTTATCATAAAGCCATGGTGGCCAATAGTTTATCAATATAAAAACCACATCGTACGTTGATGGTTATATCGAGAATGCGAGAAGGTGGTTTCTCAAAACAAATCCTTGGTCTTGAAATTGATCCAAGGTTGATACATAGATCAATGGTTTTTGTACTTTATATGTCCATGAGAGAATTAAAATTCAAACACCTCGGCAACCCAAAATAGATGAAAATGGCCATTAAAAATACTCACCTAGTTGATTTAAAAGGGTGAGGTTGAAAGATAAAATCCTGGCCTTTTCTCAGTAGCTAGGGAGGTTATGTCGAATCCCATCAACATAAAGGATTTTTATGATTGTTCATTTCATCATTCTCTATGCTGGAAATCTCATACACTATGTGGAAGATATGGATTCCATGTGTTGTGGATTAGGTTGCTACCAAATTCAAGGTATATCATTTCACAAAGCTCTTCTATGGAGATTTGGTGTCCTCTAAAAGTTACTCTTTCCTATGTTCATTGTCTGTATAAAATTATAGTATTTTGTTTTGAAAGCACACAAGAAGTTCATTGTTTGTACACATTGTTGATCTATAATGCTAAATGTTACAATTTTAACCTAGTATGGAGATTTTCAAGGGATTAAATAATATTCATAAGCATTTCGAAAGAAATATGAAGAGTTTAATTTCTTCTATGGTAAATTTACATATATGTAGTTTCAGTACCCTAAAAAATAAAAACTTGATATTTGTTAAGGAGTAAATCTTCCAGTCTTGTGGATTAAATCCGTGGTTCACATTTGGGTTAAGTTACCTGGTGCTATTGCTATCCTGGAAATATGTAAATGTGCTTGTGATTTTGAGTTACAATGCAAATTTATTATGAGACTCTTCAGACAACTTAAAATTAGTTGTAGATGAGGCCTGGAAATCCTGGCAAGTCTATCATGATGTATTGTGCAATAGTGAATGAGGACTAAGAACATTAAGAATAAATAATTGCAAACTTTAGTCAGTTGGTTCTATTTTACAATATTCATCTCTCAATTGTATTATGCTCTCTTGGCTATGTTTTAAACCACCTTTTCTAGGGTGTTTGTTAGTCTTCCTTTCTTGATGTAGAGGTAATTAGAAAATTTATGGAGGAGGAAGTGCAGAGCACTTAGGCTCGCACACACAAACATGAGGAGGATTACATCAACTCAACTTAAATATTTAGAAAGATAATCAACTAATATAGATCCAAGAATAATGGATCAGATCTTATAATGAATGAACTAACAAACCACTCATTCTACGTATAACAAATCTCCATAGATACATTTCTCCATTATCTCTAACATCCTCCCTTAATGAGGGGTGGCAGGTGCAGGGGGGATCTTATTGGATCCTAGAGGACAAACTGAAAAAACCTTTGCTTGGGGTTTGGGCCACAAGACGAATAATGAAGCTGAGTGGATGGCTCTCTTGTAGGGATTAGAACTTCTGGACACTATAGATTTCTCCAAGATAACAGTTTTTGGCAACTCAAGACAAGTCATATACAAAATGATCTATGGCTACACCTTAGGATCCATCAAGTGCAGAACACTGTATGACAAAATCACTCTTCTTTCAAATAAAATTGATATTTTATCATGTTCTCCGAGCAAATAATGCCCCTGTAGACGACTTGGCCAACTTAGGGGCCTCCCTTCCCTAAGGTCTCTATTGTTACAATGGCTTAGACACAAGTCTTAAACCCATTCCCTAATGTCTCAAAGGTTATACCTCCCTGCTTCCGCCCCCCCCCCCACCCTTACTAACCCACCCCTCCTCAAATCTCATTGTTATAATTTTCTTGGACTATGGTTCTAACCAAGCTCCTTGCCAAGGCGACGTGTGGTTTCCACCCACCTCCATCTCCTCCACGATACTGCCTGCTTTAATGAACCATCCCCTCTGGATTAAATGCTCAACCAGAAGGCACGCTTCAGGTCTTATCATGCTCTATACAATGGCTTCTTCCCGAAGTTTAGTCTACCCTCCCGCTCCTTTTGATAGTCCAAACCTTTCTCATTCTTATGCTGTTTGTTTGGAAAAAAATTTGCTCGTTGTCATCTCTGGAGTTGACGAAGGCTATGCTCAGGGGATCCCATGGGAGTCCTTGCCTCTAATCAGGGATTTTGTTAAGGAAAAGCTAGCTCTCGCTGCGTTCTTGAATTGCATCTGCTCTTCACGTGATGTTGGTCCTTCGTGGCGTTCAGACTCAAGCTCTGTGACCAGTGGTTTTTCAGTCCGACATTTCCTCTTTGAAGGTAACACTCTGACTTTTGGTTGTAACTGTTCTGGTTGGAAGCAAGGAGCGATTGGAACGCTCTCTTGCCGTAGTCGGAAAGATTGTGACATATTACAGCAAGAAATTACTACTCTCATCTCTGTTTTCGATAATTCGCCCTCCAGTTCTAGTAGTATTTGCATTGGGCAGGCTCACGAGTTTTCAGGTTCTGATAGGGATATTCACAACAGTTTTTCAAGCCTAAACCTTGCTAGTCTCAGTTCTGGTCAAGAGAGAATGGACCGTGCAGGAGAAAACGCAGGCCTTGCAGACCTGAAGGAAAACCTTCAGCGCCTATATGAAATGGTGGCTATTGGAATCATGGATAGTAGAGAGACAACCAAAGAAGTCAAAAATCTTGTTGATGTGGTTGGATACACATCTTATCAGATTAGCAACCATGATGCCAGGATTGATGATACTGAAATGAATTTAAAGGAAATCATGGAGAAAGTTGACCGCATTCAGGAGGACCTCCAGTGTCTGGTTCAAATGAATCAAGGAAGCCAAGTACATGAAAACCTTTTAGGGGTAGCTCAGCACATGGAGGAGGAATCAGTCACTCAGCCCCTGGGGCATCCAGGCAACCCTTAATGTGTTTGATAAATAACTTATGTTTTTTTGCTTATTACTTAATTAATAGTACATTCGGGTATATACTACCTCTGTCTTTAATAGTTATGTAAGGACTCTGTTCGGCATTTTAAAGTCAATTTTTTGGCCTAGTTTTGTCTTTTCTATCTCATATCAGCAAGAACTATTTAGATGTTGTTGTTTGTAATGAATGGCTGTGCACAACTTGTTTAATATCAAACCCTTTTATAGTTTCTGTTAAAAAAAAACATCCTCCCTTAATTGAGAAATCGATAACAACACAAATAAACTTTTAACAATTTAATAACTAGGACTCCAAACTTTGTACTCTACAATCCTCCACTTCATCTTGACCTTTGTTGCTGTGAGATGGTACTTATTTGTTTTCTTGTGTTTCTTGTTCGTGGAATGCTTCACCATTATCCATTATTGCTTTCCAATCTATTTCAAGGTCATCATTTATTGATTATGCATTTCTATTGTCTGTTACTACAAATTTTGCGCAGGCTTCATCAAAACATGGTGTTTCAAGCCATTCTTCATGGAATTTCAGTTCCACATCAAAATCAATTATTTTTGCTTCAACTGCTGCAACTCCAACCAATAAATTTTCTATCATCATCACTTCCAGTGTAATTAAAATTTGGTGTTCTCTGGTAAGGCATTCCTCATCATATCGAGGCTCCAAATCGCTCTCCATTCCTAGCTTTATCACAAGTGTTCTCAACCAGGTATTTGGGAATTGCAACAGTCCCTTTTCACAATTTCCAGTTTTACAATGTATTTTGGGTAAAACAAATGATACTGGCTCACCTCCTTTACTGAAAAAGAAAACAAAAAATGATAGGCGCTCTTCTCCTCTTGCTGATGGGCGCTTCCGGCGCACAAAGATCTTCTGGATAAGGCGCTGCAGGCGCTCTGCTCTTTTCCGGGAGAGGCACTGGCTGTATTCAAGGAAAGCGCCGACGCTCTATGTTTTTGAGAGACTGCGTATATCAAACTTAAAAACAAATTATGCACAGTGAGCAATCAATCAATGATCTCACCATTCAACATTTATCAACGTTTTATCTCCCTTCAGCATTTATCTCACCATTCAGGCAGCCAACTCTCCTTCTGCACCATTCAGCGATAAACTGTTATAACAGATCCAGCTCAAACCACCAGATTCACCTTGGTAAATTTTCTCCACATAATTCTCGTTTGCGGCTTCAAACAACAACCACACAAAAGCAATTGGAATCCACATGCTTCCACTATGCAACAGGTTCTTTGACCACATAAATTTTAACAAAGCAAATCCTCCAAGCGGTGATCTCCACAGTGGCGACTTCCTCTTCTTCACGTGAAGAGATCTCACAACTCAATTCTTTTCACAAGGTCCTCCATGGATCCCTTCTCTTCACGACAGATAGTAGCGGAATTAATTCCACTAGCAACATCTCCCTTCAGCGATCTCTTCCAGCAACGATCTCACGCGCAGGGGCTCCTTCACACAACAACAACAACTTCACAAATTTTCTCAGCAGCGGCTCCTCAGGTCACGCTTCACTCCAATGAGGTAGCCTGGTTAACAATACGGGAGACAATCCTCAACCCATACAATAGTGATCTTTTTGATGTCTCTGTGGGCTCCACTAGTTGCCCACAAGATGGGTTTTGCACACAGTCCACACGCTGCAATCTCCAGCGTAGGCACCTCTTCACACAGGCATTCTCAACAACGATAGCCTCGAATCAATCTTGATCTACATGTTTTCAAGACCACGCCTTACACAGGTAGAGATCCGTTGCAATCTTGATTCAGATTTACACGTAGGCAAATGAGATACGGCAACGATGTCATCAAATTGACGGTTACTAGTGATCCAATGAGTCTTAACATGATCTCCTTTCAGCGATTTGGACAATGTTAGTATAGCAAACACGATCTTCACCAGCAACGAGCATCGATTTTCGAGCCAAGCCAACGATCTCTCTTGGGCGATTGGGCAGCGTGGAATCTTTACATGTAATTCCTCACGTGGATGAGAGTTCTTCCAAAAAACAATGTTAGCAATCTTCTTCACATAGTCAGCGAGCCTCAATGGGCTTTCACAGCAGCCACGGATCTCCAGGGAATCACAGCCAGCCACAATGGGCATTCACAGCAGGACAACCAGGCTCAAACAAGAGCCTCAATGGGCTTTCACAGCAGCCACGGATCTCCAGGGAATCACAGCCAGCCACAATGGGCATTCACAGCAGGACAACCAGGCTCAAACAAGAGGCCACTAGGGCTCTTCAACAGCAGTCACAACATGCCATTATGGCTCTGATACCAAATTAGAAAAAATATGGAGGAGGAAGTGCAGTGTACAAAGGCTCACACACAAATATGATGAGGAGGATTGCATCAACTTAACTCAATTGTATTAATCAATAAAACTTACATATATAAAATGATAATCAACTAATATAGGTCCAAGAATAATGTATTAGATCCTATAAAGAATGAACTAACAAGCCATTCATTTTAGGTATAGAAAATCTCCATAAATACATTTCTCCATTATCTCTAACATAGGCAATCAACTAGGTTTTGGGAGCAATAGCCACCTTGTCATGGCCAAATTAACAATAACTATGTTTACTATGTTCAAAACCTATTCAAAAGAAGAACCGTTAGAACTAAAATATACCAGTCAAATTTTTTCATCTTTGTCCTAGTTTCAAGATTATGCAGTACTTACCAGTCAAATTTTTTCATCTTTGGCCTAGTTTCAAGATTATGTAGTACTTTTGCTAGTCCGTCTAAGGAGTAACGTTGCATAAGGTAAAGGAAGACTAGTGCTCACCAGTGACCAAGTTGTTATTGTATATGTGCTAATTTTTTAAAGTTTATCATCATTCTTAAATCCTCAAATCCTCCGTGTCAAGTTTCCTATTAATATCAAACCCCATATGATGAAATCTTACAATATGCACATATTTTTTTGTCCTAGCCTACTACTCCTTTATTTCTAGTTAAATTCAAGTTCATACCTACCCTATTTTGCCCAAATTCAATTAATAAATATTTTATTTTAAAATCATTTTATTTTAAATGATTTTACTTATAATAAGTTTTATTTAAAAAAAATACCTTTGGTCAAATTTTAAAAAATATATTAAGTTTTACACCGAATCTCTACTTCAATCCTTTTATTCAACTCAGTGTACAGCATGGGTGGGCCTAATGGTTAAGAGCATGTGCATGAGTGGGCCTAATGGTTAAGAGCATGTGTTTCCTCTTAGGAGGTCACGGGTCTCATACACCAATTTGGTGTCTCGCTTGGCGGTGACCTTAAAAATAGATTATTATTATTATTATTTATTATTATATAACCCGTAATCCTTTTATTCAAAGCTTGAGGAAAAATATCATCCGGGAACTAACATGGATTTTATTATTACTCAAATTTTCAAGTTGGTACCTACCCTATTTTACCCAAATTTAATTAATAAATGTTTTATTTTAAAATCATTTTATTTTGAATAATTTTACTCATAATAAGTTTTATTTAACTCAAATTCAATTAATAAATGTTTTATTTTAAAATCATTTTATTTTGAATGATTTTACTGATAATAAGTTTTACTTAACTCAAATTCAATTAATAAATGTTTTATTTTAAAATCATTTTATTTTGAATGATTTTACTTATACTAGGTTTTACTTAACTCAAATTCAATTAATAAATGTTTTATTTTAAAATCATTTTATTTTGAATGATTTTACTTATAATTAGTTTTATTTAACTCAAATTCAATTAATAAATGTTTTATTTTAAAATCATTTTGTTTTGAATGATTTTACTTATAATTAGTTTTATTTAAAAACAATACCTTTGGGCCAATTTTAAAAAATATTTTGTTTTTTACACCGAATCTCTACTTCAATCCTTTTATTTAAAAGGATCCGTAGTTTTACACGTAGGACAACCCGGGTCATCTGCATTCGTCAACCATGTGTAGAGTCAACCACATGGGTCTTAACATGCACAACACATAGAACATCTAATAAAGAATATTAAATATAAAGAGTAGAAATATATTTGTGTTATTTTTTTTAGTCCAAAAAAATACATTTCTTGGTATTCATAGAATTAAAGGAACTTTTTACATCTTCAAGTAAATCTGTCATATACTGCACACATCTACAGCAATAGTAAAATAACAGTCTTAACCTGGACAGTACAGCAAATACGGTCCTATCAGACAATAATATAACATGGAAATACATAAATATCCACAGTATCTCATACCTAAAGCACTTTGTGATCACTACAATGAGAACCCTCTCATAGGAAGACTATCAAGTACAGTCATCTATGTTCTTAAAGAACATAACAGGAACCCAGAAATCTGATCCAAGGAGGGAGTGTATCTCAAGTAATCGGTAATAGATGCTCAGCAAACCTGTAAGTCTCTCAATGAATCTGGAGAGTTCAACTGAAATTGAAAGAGCTAAAAGAGCTGAGATGAGCTTTCTCCAATGATCTCATTCCCGAAATATTCAGTAAGTAGGGGATGTCCCGGTACCATGTGCAATCCCTCCTTTGATAAGATGTCTGCCTTCCTGTTATGTTCCCTATAAACATGACTGAGATCCACCCACATGAAGGAGGACATGAGAATCCTAGTGTTGTGGCACCAGGCCTCCAGATTCACCATATCCAGGGTAGATTCCATATTAGCCCACTTTATAATCACAGAGGAGTCACCAAAGATATGTAGGTAAGGTAACCCAATATCCTTTGCGACCCGTAGTGATGCCCAAAGTGCTAAGAGCTTAGCTCTAGTGTTGGTACTTCTGCCACATCCGAGCTTGAAAGCAAGAAGGTGAAATTTATTCAGCCAAAGACAAAATCCCGCACCCCCCAAATCTTTTGCTGCTGCACCATCAAAAAAGATCGTAGGATACACCAAAGTAGGAGACTTCCCAACGTTCCTAACACTGCGCTTATGTATCAGAGGAGGATTAAAGGTCATAAAATCATCATAAATGATAAATATCAGTCTGTTCAAGGAAAGCTCCTGATCTTCAAAACATAAACGGTTCCTAGCCTTCCAAATATTCCAAATGATGAAAAATGGCATATACAGTAAATACCCCTTCCGAGAAATCCAGCAGGTTAACAGATCCTGAAAAGTAGGGCCACTCCAGTCCAAGTTCACTTTTAAATAACAGCTAAGCCCTCCAATTACCTCCTTCAGAAACCTACAGCTGACAAAAAGATGTTCCACCGACTCTGCCTCCTCTTTGCAGAGACAACATCTACTAGGACCATACCATCCTTTCTTGGTTAAAGTATCCCAAGAATTAATTTTTTTATTGCAAGAGAGCCACACAAAACATTTGATCTTAAGCGGGAGGTTAAAGAGCCAAATTTTCATCATAATGTCATTTTCCAACACAGATTTGTGATTTGAGACAATTAAATCATAGGCTTTCTTAGCTGTCACCATACCCCTCTGTTCATCATGTTAGTTTTTCAAGCATATATATATTCGAGCAAAGTGTTTACTGTTCTTTTACTTTTCTTCCTCTTTAAACAAAACTTAGATCTTTAAACCAACAG
>LPNX010771825.1:10474-37821 GCA_001517045.1 Pseudotsuga menziesii | reverse complement strand
AAAGGACTCTAATGCACTAATCTCAAACAAAAAATCAAAGATGCCATGACAAGAACTTTCCTAAAAGAAAAAAATTAGGCTAAAAAAACCGTTTCTGGTCAAACACAGAGGTATTAACAGACTCAGGCAGTGCCAAAGGAGACTTAGCAACTAACAGTATTCACCCAGCAATCCACTATCTTCCACAAAAAGGTAAAAACCAGGGTATATGCGACTGTGTGCAGTAAACCCGCGTGTATACACGGAAATCCCAGGGGAAACCACGTGTATACGCGACTGTAAGTGACAAACTCGCGTACAGGAAGAAAAAGATGCACAAATTCAAGGCAAACAGACAGGCTGAGACTAAATTCACACCAATCAGGCTCTACCCGGCATACATGCCCCCATACCCGACATAGAAACAAGAGAGAGAGAGCAATTAAAATACATTGAATGCCAAGAAATCAACCCCCAAAGGACAATTACTAGGAACTCCCCAGCGGAGTTGCCAATTCTGTTACGGAGAGAAATTCCTATGGCTTGGGGTACCACAATAGACAGCTAGACTCCAGAAATCAATCTTTCCCAATATGCAATAGAAATAAAAACATCTAACACTAAAGGATCAAACCTCGTACCTTATTCCGGACGGTTGAAGTAGATCCCCGTTGAGCTTTCCAATCTTCAGCTTGAATTGCTATAGCACGTCCTCAACAACAAGTAAACAATACAAGCATACTATATTTCATGGTGTTAGATCTATTATAGCATATATAATCAATAATGTATAAGCATTTGACATATTCCAATGGATATAATATTCATTCAAATACACATTACAGGACAGGAAAAGAAATTTCTATTAATATGAATCAGAGATTACAAGTGACAACCTTTGACGGCACGTCTGCGAACCAGAGAAACTGAATCCCCCACTTGGGCCTCCACCACCTCAATCCTCCATCACTTCGATAGCAAGCTTACTAGAACAAGGCAAGCTTGGGAAGAACACAACAGTGCTCCAAGGGACAAAGGGATGCAGACTCAAGCATAAGTTCTGGCAACAATGGACTATAGTTTCGATACTCTCAATTCTCTCTTCTGCTTTCAATGTCTCAATGGTTCCTTATATAGCTTTTCAAAGGGATACTGAAAGGTCGAATCTGTGCGATCTCAAGGCATATGGAAGGCCAGGAGTCATATGAGTCGGATCCAAGTCAAGGAACGCTCTAAAGGATTTTGGATTATGTACACATCCCAATGTACGCGACTATAGAGGGAATATCCGCGTATGTACGCGGTTATCGGGGAAAATTCCGCGTATATCACTTTTCTTATGTTTTTAGGGATGGTCAAGGATACATCAAAAGACAAAAAGTGGTCCATAGGGGCTAATGAGTCTGCAGTGGGACAGGGGAAGGCCATACAATGTGTGATTCACCTAGTGTGGTGAAATCCGCTATAACATGAATAACTGGAATATAAGCATCTATGTGTGTTTTTCCTTCAATGCATTTTACTAAGTTGCAGGGTAGATTGGCCAGTTTAGTAATGGCCTGGATGATCAGATCGATCCAAGAATTCAGTTGAAAAGTTGAATTTTCTGCTAGAAATCCTCATTTGCGCAGTTTGTGAGATTAAGGATTTTGGGGGATGCAAAATGTCATTTCGCATATTTTCCTTTCACAACTTGCGAGCTGTGGCACGTCATTTCACATATTTTCCTTCCACAACTTGTGGAATGCGGGATCGCGGTGTTACGATTTCCACATTTCCAATCCAGCAAGTTAAGTTTTCCGCACCTTCGATCTTTGTGGGATGATTCTCCATCGTTGATCTGTTTTTGATGTGGGATGTGGGATGTGGGGTGCGGGATGTGGGGTGCGGGTTGCGGAAAGTGTTATTGAAATATTTTTGTAACTTTCGACCCCGCAACTTGGGCTTTCCGCACCGTTGATTTTTGCGAGAGAATTTTGAACCATTGATTTAGTTCTACCGACAGGATCACCTGTGATCATTGATTTCTGTCGCGTTTTCTCCTCGTCGTTCGATCTCCTCTGATATCCTTCCTTTTAGATCGTTGGATTGATCCATGGAAGACAGGAGGAAGCGTGATAGTGTTGGAAATGCTGAGATGAGGTTTGCGGCCATGCCCTGTGTTTGATGAACAGTGAAGGTTCTCAATGAAATTTTTAATTTCGCAGCATAATGGGGCATGGGTACATGTCAATGACTGCACCATAACAATTTGGGCCTCAATCGAGCCTTTGTTTATCCTCAGCCTACCCACCTTCAAAACCAATTAAACTACAATTTATGCAAAATATAAGCAGAATGGGTCCATGTCCCTCATCACTGATCCTATAGCCTCCATTAATAACATCAAATTGCCAGAAGTCTCATCAATTTATGATTTAATACTCTCATGTTATGGCCAAAACAAGATTTTGGCTTTATACTTCTCATTTTGGCTCAAGGTTTATGATTTGTTTTTAACTTTTTGAATTTGTGATGATGTGGCATTGTGCTAACGTGGCATCATTGCATGAGTTTCCACGAATCCAATGAAGCCACGCGTCCATAGTGGTTTAATTTCAATATCATGCTCATTAAAATAGTGGTGTCACACGTCACATCATTGAACCATATGCACCCTCCAAGGTTTATTGAATAACCTAGCTAGAATTAAAAATTTGGCACTTAATAGGTGGTTTGGTGGTTTCCGTATCGACAACAAAATGGTTTGGATAGGCAAATTTTGATATCATGTGTGATTTTGGTGATGACATGTGTCTTTTGTGTTTTTATTTCAAGATCATGCTTATTAAAATTAAGTTTGAGCACTTTCATGAGACTGAAAGGATATGAATCGTTGATTTGATAATAAAAAACAATTGGGAGCATTTAAACTTGTATTATCCATCACTTAACAAATCATGCAATTTTTTGCTATAGATGTATAAGTTCACGCATAATTAGTTGAATTCCATATTTTTCATCAAGAATTATGTTTTTACTAAACCATAGAATATTAAACATGATTTCCCCATCATTTATCCTATGCATTTTCGCCATACACTTCTTGTGATGAATGCAATCCCATAAATGATAGTAATTCCATTCAATTAAATAAAGCATTCAACATTAATTAAGTTAAGAACATTTCAATGATTTCCGCAGCACATTCTATAAACAGGTGAATACTTATCTCAAAAAGTAAACTGACTGTCTGCATACCAAACCCAGTCATATGCTCTACCAAGCCATATCTTACTTTGACAGGACACCCCCGAGCTGGGACTATTAATACACATGAAGGTGTTGGATTATTTGGATACGACTATCCCAATCCTATATCAATATTTTCCCTTTAGACTGCATAACCCAATGAATGGGGATCCCTTCTTTGAGTTAACGGTACATTGGGATCCCTTCTCTAAGCTAACAGTACCTCGGGTTTGTTACCCCAATTCCCTTCTAAGGCTCTAGCACATTCCATTAAGGAACTCTTCATGCCAGGACTCTAAGTATTTATGTTGTTCTTTGTATGCTTCTTCATTGTCAAAGGGTGTTGGTGGTACATTGATGGTAGTATGGGTGACAGTAGCTCTGAAGCAGGTAGTTATGGTTTAATAACAACAGTGATTGTCTATTACATGAAGGAATGAATGGAATTATGGGATAGCTCTCTCTATTAATATTCATGGTTTAGGCTAGCCACAACCATGTGTCACTAAGGTGGATAAGAAATAGCCACATGGAAATTGAAAGATAAGAGAGGTGGACAAGTGGCATGCATGAGGTTGGACACTTTTCGCATTTCCTAAATAGAGTTGGAGCAGTGGCATGCATGGGTTGGGCACCTTTTCCCCTCTAATATTAGGCTTGGGATAATCACTCTCCCCTTATGTAAAGAAATCCCCCCATCTCTTATATTGTCCTTTAGTCTACAATAGTCATGGATTTTATATTAAAGAGTAAAAATTTACATAGCTTGGTCATTTTGGACCATATATATCCATCTGGTATCCCTTTCATCAATATTTACATTGTTTACATAATGGGGTCAAAATTGGGGTGTTACATTGTTAATTTGAACGTTCACTATGGGACTTCCTAGGTCTAATTACCTAGGATTAAAGGTTTTTCCAAGCATCAAGTCAACCAACAGACAGGTTACATGAAAGTTCTAGGGATCCTTCTTCTTTCTGCTTACTTTCTGTAATCATAATTCCCTAATATATTTGGATTAAATGGGACCATCCTTAATCGTCTAAAATAGCAGGATTATAACACAAACACTTCTCAATTCCCATAGAAAGTTGAATTCGGGATGAGTAAGAGGTTTGTCCAGGTTCAGTCTCTCTGGATAAGGAGGAGGCTATGTATTTTCTATGGACTACAACTGACTTGAGGGTTGAGAATGAGTGGGTTGATGGTAATCAAAATTTTCTTTAGAATAATTTATAATGGGTTGTGGGACTTCTTCATCATATTTAGAAACAAACACAAAATAAGTATTTTTATTGAGGGTCCTCCCTGATTATAAGTGAATATATTGACATTCTATGGAGGAAATAGAGTAAGTTGGATAAATGGTTGTCTCAACAACATATGTAGGTTGTGTTTTTTTATTATTCGAGTTAGTCATAGGTTGTGTAGGAAGTTATGGGTGTGGAAGTGGATTATTTATGTGTAACTGAATTTATTGTTGAGGGGAAATTGTAGAGTAAAAACTTGTGGTTGTTGAAGGAAATGCACGAGGGTTTATTTCTTATTTCCAAACGAAGGATTTGTCCACCCTAATGCCATGGATAATTCTGAGGTGGTGGGAGAACCCATTGTTTTTAGGAAAAGGGGCATACCAAGGGTGCGATGGCTACTACAATTGTGGATCAGTTCAATAAGGATTATAAGATTGTAGGAGTTCTATATACATACTTGAAGGATGAGATTGCTAAGGCATTTTTTTTAGTAATAAAGTAGAGCTGGTCAGCTTCTATATTAGCACACTATTATACTACTTTCGGTCCTAATAGAGAAGGGAATGTTATACTAACATGATCTAATTCACAAATCTCACATATTTCAAGCTTATCCAATGGGAAATCCTTCAGAGGATGTTTCTTTCAGCATTTGGTGAAAACATGGACAGAGCTAATTATGGCTTATCTCACGTCTTCTTGATTTGCAATGTGTCCAAATGTAATGTACTTATAAAATCCAAGTTTATTATTATTATTATTATTTGCAAGGAACATAGACTCCTTGTTGATGAGGATGTAATTTGAACTAGGGATTAATACTTGTTAACCTTGATGACTTTATGTCTTTCTTGTTATTCAAGGCTTACTTATCTCTTCTAGCTAACACCTTTCCTTTAAACAAGTGTTGCAAGTTACAATAAAAATAAATAAAAGGGTGCTTCAAGTGAATGAAATTTTCGAGGAGAGAACAACTCTCTCTCCTTCTCTTGCTAATCTAAAGACCGTTAACCTTGTAAGTACATTCCCTTTGATAAAAAATAACAATTTTTCCTATTCAAGATGTTTATTAATTTATATATATATATATATATATATATATATATGAACCGGCTCATTTCAATTGATGAGTGGCAGATAGATAATAGAGTTACTCTTTGTCAAAATAGGTGGGATTATCCAAAAATTTAACCAACTATACTTTTAAAGTAAAGCTCAAGCTTCCTTCCCCATTCTTAGCGGGGTAGTTTGGGAGCCCTTAAGTTTTGTATCAAAACTTATGCAAAAACTTAAACTCTCATGGTTGACTACAACTTGATAACAATCCACCGATGTCATGTTAGTGCAGGGAGTAAATACATTAAAGCTTGTACCTTGTTTCATTACGACAAGTTCATTGTTTTCAATACACCAGGGTTTCATTTCTAAATCGATACTTTCCCGATAACGGTTATGTATTCTATTTTTTTGTCTGAAGAACCTTAACTGGAATGTTCCTTTATAATGCTTTGAAGCTTCACTAAGTTATAGTTTGTTTCTAAGGATTGAATTTCAGTAGTTTTTTTTTACTTTCAGTCATCCTTGGAGAAATATATTTCACGCAAATGCCAGGTAAAAATTCAATCCAAAACCCAAGTACTAGATTTCCATTTTTATTTATTACTTCTTAAAGATAATTCCTGTAACTTTCAATTTTTCTTAGAGGTAGGTTTTCAAATCGATTCCCATACCGAGTTTACTATGGCAATCGCTTTTGGATGAGCTCCTCTCATTCCATGTAACCCTTTCCTTTTGCATGATGTGTAAGTCTTCTTGGTTAATGTGTCGGTCTCAGCTTAAGGAGAGGAACATGTGATAGGGTTTATCCCATCCTAATGAGTGATCTAGGATGGTATTTTCCGATCCCTAACTTTTAATGGAAGTATTTAAATAATGGTATGCCTCTGTTGGAAGCACAATTTAGTTAAAGGGTTTTAATACTCGGTTATTATAGACAATTTTTATCAATGAAATATGTAATATTCTGTCGGCTGTGAAGTTAGATATTTTTTTTGTTTCCCTCTTTTCATCAGGTAATTAGAGGTTTTGATTTTCTTTCCTGTAGTTTGAAAATGGTGGTTAACTACTGTGGTCAATAGCTTCCCAAGTTTTCAGTTTGTAATGACATATTCATAGACACTTGCAATACTAGATGTGGCATTTACTGTCTTAGTAGTATCGTGACTCTTTTTATATTCAGAACGAGAGTTTGGGTTCCAGAAAAAATGGATGAATACAACTCTATTTAGTACTATAATTTTGGGCAGTTTAAGAGAATGATGAATTTCATGAATTAATATCTTTGTATATGTAAAATATGTTCCAATTATCTGTTACTTATGATTTACAATGGTTTAAATTGCGAGATAGTGTTAATTGTTCATGTATTTAAAGGGTATATTTTGATCTTAAAACTTAGTCACGATGCTTCTTACTCCAAGTTTCAATTCCATGCCCTCGATTGTATTTGTCTAGAAAGGAAAACATTACCCCCTTTATTCTTCACATTAAGATTATTCTAAATAGTGGGTTACGATTTGATTAAGAGTAGTGATTTACTATTTCCTTGATTCCCCTTGCAAGGCACAAACAACTTGATTCTATTAGAAACCCTAATATTTATTTAATATTTTTTTTACTTCTAATAATAAAGAAAATAGAATAAATTCAATCGATTCATCTCTCAACGAAATATCTCGGAATTTTGAAATTATTGTTATTCTATTTGCTTGTAATGTTTTTTTCTCCCTAGATATTATATGTTCCTAGGGATGCTTATTTAAGCACAGACTTTATTTACGCTATCTACCTAAGCCATTAATCTCTTAGATTCATCTCTATACAAGAACAATTTGTAACTAAGATTCTAAATTAAACCACTGTAATTATTTCCTATCTTTTTAAATGAGTCTTTAGACTATACCCATTCTTTCTCACATAAACAAAAATATTTGAAATGAGAAACTTTAATAATATCAGCTTGCATGTACTAATGAATAACATTGTACAAAAAATTAATGCAAAATATATTTTATCTCAAAAAGAAAACAATTTATCCTATGAGGGAATATAAAAAAGAATCCATTCTTCGTAAATATTTCTTAAAATTATAATAGTAATTAACCTCTAAAATTGATAGAGATAGCAATCTTCATATTCCTTTAATTAAAGATTAAGAAAAATCATTTCCAATCAAACTTAAGAAACATTTTACAGAGCAAAATGCATTTATTTTACTAGAAAATAGTAGATAAAACTTAACAGTCCTTAGTAATCCAACTGAAATAGGAACCTCCATGTTGCTCCCTTCCTTAGATTTCCTGAGTAGATTAAACTTTCAACTCACCAAATCACCCCTGAGCTAGACCAAGCACACTAACAAGGTTCAACCCAAGTGATTTTGTTCTCTATATCCGAATATACCTAGTGCAGAGTACCCACAAGGTATTTTATTAGTCTCTTGTAAGACTTTCAATAATAGATTTCTTGGTTCAACTCCACATCCCTTCCAAGCTACAATGTTCTTTTATATCCATGGTTTCTTAGTGCTCCAGGATTTTGATTGGACCTTCCAGTGGTGTATGGACCAATACTCAACCTGTATTGTCCTGTTCTACAATTCTTTTCTTGAAAGAGGGTTATGTTCAAGATCTTGGTTGTGAACTCTCTATGGATAAAATTATGCCTCTTTTCCTTCCTTTCCCCCCTTTAATATTTTTCTTTATTTTTTCTTTTGTTAAGAACAGTTAGGGTTATTTTTCTTAACTATTAGTTAATCCCCCCCCTTTTTTCAATTCACTAGTTAACTCTTTCCTAAATTATTTTCTATTGTTATTTTTAATATTCTTATTTATTTAAAAAGGATTACCCCTTCCTTAGTGTGATTGGTCCCTCTTATGTGGTTGTTCCTAACTCAGTCGACATTACTGAGAATAACAAAATAACATTGCATCAACTTTATTTATCTCTTATGCTCTAGAGTCTCTCGACTCAACATCAGTTAAAAACATATACATACTTAGGTTCTCTTACTTGAAGTTCCAAATCCTCTAGGCTCAACATTATACTTAAGAAAAGCATACAAAAATAAAATTTGATGCTCTAGAGTCACATAGCTCAACATCAACTACATCCAAAACATATTGTACTTAAGTATTTACATATCATTTTTCAAATGGGTGTCAGTCCCGAGACATTACATCCCACCCCCCTTAAAGTAACACCATGTCTGTGTTAATTTCCCTCATTAAAGATTCTGGAATATGGAAGGATACTTTTCTTTTATGTCCTCTTCCATTTCCCACGTAGGTTATTCAAGGTTGTAATGTTGCCAATGTATTTTCAACTGGGTTATAGTTTTCTTTCAAAGTTGTTTTTCTCTCCAATCCAAAATGCAAAGGGGCTACACAAATAATTCCCCTTCTGGTTCCACCTACAATAAATTCCAGTCTACAACATGTTTAGGATCGTACATACATATTTTTTGAGTAGAGACACATGAAAAGCATTATGTATTCTAACATGAGTTGGAAGAGATAATTCATAGGCCATATGGCCTCTTTTAGCCAGGATTTGAAAAGGTCCAAAATATGTGGGGGGTTGTTTCTTGCATATCCCTAAACCGAGAGAATTTTTTTTTCTTTCACTTTCAAATATATATGCTCCCCAACTTGATACTCTTTATCTCGCATGTTCCTGTCAGAATAGCTTTGTTGTATGTCATGTGCCTCTTTTAAATGTTGTTGTACCTTGTTAACAATATGCTCAAGATCTGTTAGCATATCTGGTCTCAACATCAATCTATCTACTGGATCTCAACATCAATCTATCTACTGGATTATCCTAGGTTACCAGTGTCCTTCATTCTCTACCATATAATATTTCAAAAGGAGACATTTTGGTTGATGTTTGGTAACCGATGTTGGAGGAAAATTTTGCTAAATGTATGTATTCTTCCCATTATTTTAGATTTTTCATTATGAACATCCTAAGCATGTCTTCTAAAATTTGGTTTGTTCCCTTAGTTTGCCCATCTACCTATAGGTGGTAAGTTGTACTAAAATTTAGTTGTGTATTTAATTCCATAAACAAGTCCTTCCAAAAGTTACTTGTAAACTTTGTGTCCCTGTCAAATATGATGGTTTTCGAAATACCATGCAATCTAAATATTTCCTTTTGAAATATATATGCTATATGAATTTCCTTGAAGGTTGATTTTACAGGGATGAAATGTGTTGACTTGGAAAGTTTATTGACTACAACCATATTTGCATCCTTTTGTTTCCTACTTTTTGGCAGACAAGTGATAAATTCCATGCTTATCACTTCCCATTTCCATTTTGGAATGGGTAATGGTTGTAACAGTCAAGTTGGATGCAAGTGGTCTCTTTTGACTACCTGGCATTCTTGGCACTTTGCAATGAAAAGTGCTACATTTGTTTTTATTTTAGGTCAGAAATAACATTTCTTTATTGCAAAAGTCATCCTTTGATATCATGGGTGCCTTGAATATGGGGGTTTATGAAATTATTCTAATATTTCATTTCTAAGTTTTTCAACTTCAGGGACATATAACTTGTTCTTGTACCATATTAATAATGTTTCATAAATTTTGAAATATTCTTGATGTTTTCCCAATTTATTCTCTTAGAGTTTTTTTGTTAATTTTAATGTAATAACTATCATTTTTAACTATTGTCTTGATTCTATCACATAAATCTGATTCTACTAAACTTATTGTTACCTCATAAAGCACATATATCTTTCGACTTAGTGCATCGACAACCCTATTTCTTTACCTTTAATATATTTGACTTCAAAGTTATAATCACTTAAGAAATCCAGCCATCGGGTCTATTTGCCATTCAAGTTGGGTTGCTCGAAAATATATTTCAATCGTAGGTTGTCATTTTTTAGCAGAAATATTTTCCCAATGAAATAATGTCCCCACATTTTTAGGGTGTGAATAATGGCATCTAACTCCAAATCATGAGTTGCATAGTTTTTCTCATGTTCCTTAAGTTTTTTGGATTCATATGATATGACGTGGTTTTCCTGCATCAAGACTCCACCAATTCCCTCCTTACATGCGTCAGTGCAGTTGACAAACTCCCCATCAGGTTCTGTTATCTTCAGTATGGGTGTTGTTGTTAAAAGTTTTTTTAATTGATTCAATTTGTTTTCTCCATATAAAGTTTACATTCTTTTTCTGTAAAGATGTATAGAGTAGGCTATTTTTTTTAAATCCCTGATGAGCTTGCGATAGTATCCAGCTAATCCCATGAACGACCTTATTTATGTTACATTAGTAGGGGCTTTCCATTATATGACATCTTTGAACTTTTTAGGATCTACCGCAATTCCCTTACTTGAAATTACATGGCCTACGTACTGGATTTTCTCCTTATAGAAGTCACATTTACTGAACTTAGCATACAATTGTTGTTCAAGCAATCTTTGTAGAATAATTTTTAGATGTTCATCATGCTCCTCCTTATTCTTGGAGTAGATGAGTATATCATCAATAAGAATCAACACAAACTTATTCATGTACTTTCTAAAAATGATGTTCATCGTACATATAAAATTTGTTGGGGCATTGGTTAATCCGAATGGCATCACTAGAAATTCATAGCGGCCATATCTGATCATAAAAGGAGTCTTATTAATATCTTCCTCATGTATCCTAACTTGATGATACCTAGATCTTAGGTCGAGTTTGGAAAAGATCTTGGCTCCTCTAACCTGGTCAAACGTGTCATCTATTCTGGGTAGTGGGTATTTATGCTTTATTGCCAACTTATTCAGGTGTCAGTAGTCAATGTACATACGCATTGTACCATCCTTATTTTTAACGAAAATTATTGGTGCACCCCAAGGGGAAACACTTCCTCTCATATACCCCTTTTCGATCAGCTCTTGAAGTTGTAGCTTTAACTCAACCAACACATGTGGAATAAAGCGTTATGGGGCCTTCGACACTGGTACTGCTCCAGGTAGGATTTCTATTGAAAATTCAAGTTCTCATTTAAGAGGTAAGCCAAGTAAATCCTCAGCGAAAACATCACTAAATTATTTTAACATAGGAAAAATTTCTAGTTCGTGCTTATTCTCCTCATTATAAATCTGAACATTAACTACAAATATTTTACACCCTTTTCTAACACTTCTTTTTTCCTATAGGGATGAAATTTGTCTGACTGAAATTTTTTGTGATCGCATGTACTATCTTCTAATGTCCTTGGTCATTAATACAAGTAAATTTCTTATTTAAATAGTCAAGTATAACACGATTCTTCTTGAATCAGTCCATTCTGATTATAATGTTCTCATCTCCTAGAGGAAGAACGTTCAAATTATCCGCACTTGTTTTCAACCCATTTAACTCTATTTGACAAATTTGAATTACTTCTGAAACCTTTATCTTTAAGCATGTTACTAACTGTACCATACATGGTGCTTTATGTTTGGTTTTAAATAATTTACAAGTTTCCACTATTTTTGGTGAAATATAACTACGACAAGCCCTTGGGTCTATCAATATGGAAATTTTTTGGGTGAAGACATTACCTATTACTTCCACCACTGTTGATTGATGCTATTCCTCACGCCCATCCAAATCTGCACAGATCCATGGTGTTCTTGCAATGTCTTCAATCATTACATCCTTCTGCAATTTATTAACACCTTCTTACTTCTCTGTGGACAGTATTTATATAAGTATGGACCTTGACATCCCTATCACTTAATAGTTACAGGTGTAGTTTTATTATCGGTAAAGCTAGTTGGTCGATTTCTACTTTGGGTTGGTTGATTTGACTGTGCTTCACTCTTAGTGTATCTTGAAAAAAATCCAGTATATTTTTTATATGGTATAGGCCTAAATCCCTTTTTCCTACTTGCTTCCTTTTTCATTCATTGTTCCTTACTCTTTTTTTAGTTCTTTGCTTTGTGTTGATTGTGTTCATAATAGAGTCTAGCCTTGAATAAGGATTCATCAAGGGTTTTTGATGCATGAAATTCTATTTTGTCTTGAAAATAAGTTGGGAGACAACTCAAAAATGGTTGTATCTTGACCTTCTCATCCCTAATATGAGGAACATAGTGCAATAATTCCAAAAATCTATTGATTGAAGCATCCATTGTCATGTCCCATCCTGCCCGAGAGGACACGACCTAATGACATTGCTATCATTTAATCAGGAAATCTAAGCCCCATAAACATAAACAATAAAAAATTATTGAACATGAAACAATTACAGATGCACAATGCAATCTACATATCGGAAGCAACATCATTCAACACATTCATGATGTTCATATTCATGAAACAAGCAATATTCATCATGTTCAAGCATCCAACGTGTTCATGATAATTTATGAAGCAAATACAATTTCATAGTTAAATACAAGAATACATATCTTGAGAAGAAGCTTCCCTGCGACTATCTATGTCGCTGCAATGTTCCACCCAACCATAGGCCAGTGTGCACCTTAATCTCTCAGCATCACTGCCACCCCTGAGCTAGGCATGATTCCCACAAGGAACTAGGGGACACAGACTCACACACAACAAGACTATACACCCACAATCAAGCCAATAATCACATCCAAACAAAATCATCCCAATAACAGATGGGTTCTTGGAATTACCCACCCAAGCAAACACAGGGATGCACTACAGAACAAAATACAAGTTCTGGGTATGGACAAAAACGCCTTGAAACCCAAAATCGAAAAATGACAAATGGGGAAAAACGATCCAAGAGATCAAATCGTTTCAGAAAACGTTCAATGGCTTCACAGAGGAAAAAAGACCTCCATTCATACCCAAAACGTGGATCTATCTTCCCAGCTATTGGGCTTTACAAAAAAATGAGTTTCCAACTTGGATAATAATGAAGAAAACATAGAAATTTGGGAGGGAAATTCTCAACAAATCCCAGCTGCATGAGGAAAGGGAAAACACCCTCTCAAACCCCCAAAACGTAAATCTCTACTACGTCTTCACTCAAAAACACCAAAAACGGGTTTTCCTAGCTGCACATACACTCAGCATCCCCCACAAAAAAACGTCTTCCCAACTTCACATACATTCATCAAGACCGAAACAAATTTCTAGCCATGGGAAAAATGGAGAAATCAGCCAAAATCGTAAAGGGAAACGCACAGGAGCTTCAGCTGCGTGAGAGAGAAAAACTAATGGATGAACAATAGGATGGGAATGCCTTTCCAAGAATTTACTTGCCTAAGAAGTCAAAAACACATTTTCCCAAAAATGGGTGGCTTCCCAATTCTAATTTCACTCCCATACTCTACCCATCCCCATGCATTAACTAACTCAACCACTTTTGGATGATTGGGCACAAAGGACAAAATGGGTAGTTGACAGTTTTATGAGTTTTCCCCATTGGCTCGAGGGTTTGAATACGCCCCCCCCACCATTCATTGTGAAATCATGCCCCCATCTCTTTAATGTTGCATTGACATAGCTAGTTGTGGGAATTTTATTAATTGCATATTTACATGATGTAGAAAATTATATTGTGCCATCAGCTAGCACGATAACCATCGTCATCGGTTTTAATTGCCGAAACGTAGAACACTAAATCCATGGCGGGGCCTTTGCCTTGAGCTCCACACCATGATTTATTAACGTTATTTACATAATTTATAATCTAACACAATTGGGGTGGAAATCGGGGTATTACACCCAATTTTGAGCTCGTAGAATTCCTTTATTTTATTATCAAAGAAACGTTTTGATGTATATTTTTCTTGAAACATATTCTTAAAGGTTTTCCATGAAATATTTCATTTCTTCAAGTTTTTGGTAAGCTTTAGGTCTCTCCACTAATGTGTGACTTTACCATTCAAATGATAAATAGCTAATTGTGTCGTTATCCTGCTTGGGTAGTCATGTAGTTTAAAATATTTGGTCAATTCCAACAACCACTCTTCATCCTTTTCACCGGAATCCAATTCTCCCTCAATGTCAAGAGATTTTATTTTCTTGTATTTCCCCTTTAATTTATCCTTTTTAAATGTTTTCCTTCTAGGATATGATGTGGATGATTCATAGGTCTCCTTACTAGTAGTCACATATCCTTTTTCCTTAATTGAACTAGATTATGATCTAGATTTTGGCTCTCCTTTGTGTTTTTTATCTTATGTTTCCTTCCATATTTGGGCACTTTCCCTATGTTACTTGACCTCTTGACCCTTGACCCAATTGATTTTATTTTGAATTTTAGTTTGCCAGATTATTTGGAAGATCTGGTTGTATACGTTGAGGAAGTGTCATGTCCTTTGAAATTCTTCTTCATCCCGATGTGTAGAAACAAGTGATTATTAGTTTTTTTTTAAATAGCAATCCCATAGGCCTCTAAGTGTTGTAACACAACTCTGATACCAACTATAATCCTTATAAAATCCATTTTTTATTTTTATTTGCAAGGAACATAGACTCCTTGTTGATGAGGATGTAATTTGAACTAGGGATTTAAACTTGTTAGCCTTGATGACTTTATGTCTTTCCTGTTATTCAAGGGTTACTTAGCTCTTCTATCTAACACCATTCGTTTAAACAAATGTTGTGGATTACAATAAATAAATAAAAAGGGTATGCTTCCAGTGGGTGAAATTTCTGAGGAGAGAAAATATAACTCTCTTTCTCTCTCTCTTACTAATATAAAGACAGTTAAACCTGCAAGTACACTTCCTTTGATAAAAAAAACATAACATATTTTCCTATTCAATATGTTTATTATTTTTACATATATGAACTGACTCATTTCAAATGATGTGTGGCAGATAGATAATAGAGTTACCCTTAGATAATAGAGTTACTCTTTTTTCAAAATAGGTGGGATTATCCAAAACTTTAACCAACTCTACTTTTAAAGTAAAGCTCAAGCTTCCTTACCCATTCTTAGGGGCTAGTTTGGGATCCCTTAAGTTTTGTATCAAAACATGTGCAAAAACTTAAACTCTAATGGTTAACTACAGTTGGATAACAATCCACTGCTGCCACGTCAGTGCAGGGAGTAAATATATTAAAGCTTGTTCCTTACTGCATTAAGACAAGTTCATTGTTTTCAATACACTAGGGTTTCATTTCTAAATCATACTTTCCTGATAAGGGCTTTGTTTTCTATTTCACTGTCTAAAGAACATTAACTAGAATGTTCCTTTATAATGCTTTGAAGCTTTACCGAGTTATAGTTTGTTTCAAAGGATAGAATTTTAATAGTTTTTTTTTACTTGTAGTCATCCTTGGAGAAATCTCTTTCACGCAAATTCAGTCAAGATGGTTCTTACTGATAGGGTAAATTTTGATCTTAAAACTCACTGAAGATGGTTCTTACTCCAAGTTTCAACTTCATGACCTCGATTGTATTCGTCTCGAAAGGAAAATGTTGCGCCCTTTATTCTTCACGTTAAGATTATTCTAAATAGTGGGTTATGATTTGATTATTTACTATTTCCCTAATTCCCCATGCGAGGTATAAACAACTTGATTATGTTAGAACCTAATATTTTTTTTAATATTTTTTTTAACTTTTAATAATAAAGAAAATAAAAGTAGTTCAACTTATTCATGTCTCAACCAAATATTTAGGAATTTTGAAATTGTTGTTATTCTATTTGCTTATAATTGTTTTCTCCTTAGAGATTGTATGTTCCTAAGGATGCTTATTTAAGTGTAGAGGTTATTTTCACTATCTACCTAAGCCATTAATCTCTTAGAGTCGTCTATATACAAGAACAATTTGTAACTAAGATTCTAAATTAAACCACTGTAATTATTTCCTATATTTTTAAATGGGTATTTAGACTAGACCCATTCTTTCTCACAAAAAAAAACCAAAAAGATTTGAAATGTGAAACTTTAGTAAGCTCAGCGTGCATGTACTATTGAATAACATTGTACCAAAAATTAATGCAAATTATCTCTTATCTCAAGAAGAAAACAATTTATCCTGTGAGGGAATTAAAAATGTTAGATTTTTATTTATTTCAACAATATGATCTTAGGATCTTTACTGAGAGAATAACAAGCACAACAATCAATCACAAGAGACAATGAACACAAATATTTTCCTTGGGGAAACCATAAAGGATAAAACCCCGCAACTTCCTCAGAGATAAAATTAAAACCCAAAGATACAAAGATGATTTCCCGACAGCAGTTGTCTCTCTCTCTCTTTTCCCAGCTTCTTCTCTCTCTCTCTCTCTCAGTTATGCGCTACAAACGAGTGTGAGTGACTGTGTATGAATGTGTGTTAAATAGAGAGGATCCCTTTCTATTTATACTAATTCCCCTCTTGACAATAACTCATTAGGGCCGAATTCTCTAGGAGATTATAATAACCTTAGGGCCCCACAATTGCAGGGACTTTAACCCTTGATCAATAAGGAGGGTTATACTCTATGACTTTACATGAATTGTTTACATTATTGAATCTACCGATCGGAACATCGGGGCATGAAATGACTCAATTACATTATAGATATTTTTGGGAATAAACATCGAGGTACAATACATAATATATACAAGTGAATACATTCCGAAGTTACAAATACATCAACACTCCCTCTTAACTAGGAAGGTATTCTCTCAACACAATTTATTAGCACAAGTCTTCTTCTTTGTATCATCTAGATCATCATCAAGTCATATTCATCGTCAAGTCATCTTCATCAAGTCTGGATCATCACTAGATCTTCATCGAATCTAGATCAACACTAGATCTTCATCAAGTCTATATCATCACTGGATCATCACTGCTGTATAATCACTGTTGGATCATCACGATCAAATGGTTCTATCTCTCAATTCTTCCCGTCATAGGAAGTTCTACAGATCCAACCCTTTTTCATGCTGGTTGTAGGCCTAGTCTCCATGTAGGTCTTTATCTTCTTCACCACTTATATCTGAACACATGTCAGAAAGGCCCGCCCATCACTTACATATGACCATGGGAGGAACACATCCACCACCATGTCATAAAGGCACGCCCAACACTCACATCTGACAATGGGAGGAACACATCCACCACCATGTCAGAAAGGCCTAGCACTTACATCCGACCATGGGAGGAACACATCCAAGAACCATGTCGGAAAGGCCCAGCACTTACATTCATCGGAATGATAGGACACACCTACTATCATTTGTGAAAAGGCCCAACACTTACAACCATCAGCATGATAGGACACAACTACTATCATCTGTGGAAGGGCCTAGCACTTACAACCAGTGGCATGGTAGGACACAACTACTACCATCCATGGAAGGGCCCAACACTTACAACCAGTGGCATGGTAGGACACAACTACTACCATCCATGGAAGGGCCCTACACTTACAACTGATATTGTGGGAGCCAATCCCACAGTCATATCAGAATGGCTCTGCAGTTATATCTAATCATGTAAGGGACCAATCCTATCACCATGTTAGAAGGGCTCACTGACTCATCACTTCCCCTTGGAAAGAACCTCGATCTGGAGAACACCAAGCTTCTCCCTAAAGTACTCAAAATTCACTCTAGCTAATGGTTTGGTCAACACATCAGCTATCTTCTCATCCATCGCAGCATACAGGAGCTTCACTGCTCCTCTCTGCACCATATCCTTGATATAGTGATATTTGATCTTGATATGATTTGACTTATCATGGAACACTGGGTTCTCTGACAACTTCACACAAATCTAGTTCTCGCAATATATAAAAGTAGCATCCAACTGGAGATCAAACAAATCAAATAGTAGCTTCCTCATCCACACTGCCTCACAACTAGTCGAACAAGCTGCATTATACTATGGTTCGGTTGTACTCAGTGCCACGCAGGATTGCTTCCTACTAAACCAAGAGATCACAACTGATCCCATACTAAAGCATCATCCCAAAGTGCTCTTCCTATCAATGGCACTGCCTGCCCAATCTAAATCAACATAACCTTCCAGGTTAATATTTTGATTTGCCTAATTCTTCAGCCCATAATCAACTATACCCTTCAGATACCTCAGAATATGCTTTGTAGCAATCAAGTGAAGATGTCTAGGATCTGTTAGGAACTAGCTCAATGTGTTCACAGCAAAGCAAATATCTGGTCTTGTATTTGTCAGGTACATCAAGGACCCAATCATCCGACGATACATAGTAGCATCAACCGTCTCTGATGAAGCATCACTCAATAGCTTTAGGTTCGATGCCATAGGTGTGGTCATGGCCTTGTAGTCCATCATCCCAAACCTTTTCAGGGTCTCTACTGCATACTTCCCTTGTCCTAGGGATATTCCATCCGCATTATGCCACACCTCCATGCCTAGAAAGTAGTGCATCATACCCAAGTCCTTCATCTCGAACGCGGCAACAAGCTTCCTCTTCGTGTCATCAATCAACACATCCACACCTGTTACAAATAGGTCATCTACATACAGTAGGAGTATCACTAGGTTTCCTTCTTCAACCTTGTAGTAAAGGTTGGAATCTGCTTTACTCTTAGTAAATCCCAAACTAGATAGGAAGCTATCAATTCTTCCATACCATGTCCTGGGTACCTGTTTCAAACTGTATAGGGATTTCTTTAATTTACACACATGAGTTTAACTTTCATTTGTCTCAAAACCGAGTGGTTTCTCCACATACACTTCCTCTTCCACTACACCATTCAAGAAAGCAGTCTTGACATCCATCTGGTGTATCTTCCATTTCATTACTGCAGCTAGAGAAAATATTGATCTGATGGAAGTGTATCTGGCTACAGGTGCAAAATTTTCTTCATAATCTATTCCTTCTTTTTGGGAGAAGCCACGGGCCACAAATATTGCTTTATATTTCTCTATGCTACCATCTGTAGCATGCTTGATCTTGTAGATCCATTTGGAAGTCACAATAGACTTCCCCTCTGGTCTAGAGACAACATCCCAGACATCATTCTTCTTGATCGACTGGTACTCCTCGATCATAGCATCCTTCCATACTATTTCTTCTCTGTCGCTTCTTCATAGTTGGAAGGTTCTTTATCAATGATGTCACATAATAGGGCTACCTATCCGTAGAAGGAACTAGTTCTCTTCCCCTCTCCGTGTATTTATTCTGGAGCCCCATATCTCTCTACACCTTGGATAACCTCTCATACCCATGTAGGTTTCCTCTTGTGAGGATTATTTTCCTGGGGTGGATCTACAGGTTCCTGAGGTCCTTTCATTTCTCGATCCTCTTCTAGATTTGCTACGTTTATTGTTGTATTAGGGATTCTGGGTACTTCTGTTTCTTCAGAGTCTTCAACTGGTCTCTTTCTAGATTTGTTGTAGGTTGAATCTTCGTTGAATGTTACGTCTCTACCAATTTTGATCTTCTTGAATCCTCATAAGTATATTCTATAATCTTTCAAGCTTTCACTATGTCCCACAAATATACCCTTCTTTCCAGAAGGATCTAACTTTGTCCTCTTTTCTTTTGGAATGTGAATGTATACTGGACAATCGAATATTCTGAGATGGCTGACCTCTAGTTTCTTTCTAAAGAAGACTTCTTCAGGTGTTTTGTTCTTGATTACTTTGTGTGGAGTACGGTTCTGTACATACACAGTTGTCCTGACAGCTTCTTCCCATAGATGCATGGGAAGATCTTGATCATGAAGCATTGCCCTTGTGGCTTCCATGATCATTCTATTCTTCCTTTCTGCAACCCAATTCTATTGTGGGTTATATGGAGTGGTCAACTCCCTCTTAATCCTTGAATCTCCGCATAATTCTTTGAATTCATTTGATGTGAATTCTCTATCATTATCTGATCGAAAGGTCTTGATATTCTTTTCTGTGTGGTTCTCAATCAAGGCTTTGAATTCTTTGAACTTGCTGAATACTTCATCTTTTTTCTTCAAGAAGTATATCCATGTCTTTCTAGAAAAAACATCAATAAAAGAAACATAGTATACATACCCACTTAATGAACTGGATGACATTGGCCCGCATACATCGGAGTTAATGATTTCCAAGATTCCTTTTTCCTTGTTGTCGCTACTTGGAAATGTCTTCTTTGTTTTCTTTCCTTTCGCACATCCTTTGCAAACACCATCATGTTTTGCCTGTATTTTTGGAAGACCTTCAAAATATTTTCTTGCAAGTGGTAGTGCCCTATAGTGCACATGTGCAAGCAAGTCTATGCCAAAGTTCATTTGGCTCTACTGAGTCATGGACCAAGGCTTGTTCTGGATGGCCCTTCAATTTGTATATTCCTCCTTCTTGTTCTCCAATCACTACTGCATCATCTATAGTCTTTCCTTTTGGCCACATAAGGACTTGGCCATCTATAAATGCAACCCTCATTCCTTTTGCATCCAATGCAGATATGGAGAGAAGGTTCTTCTTTATTCCTCGTACAAATAGGACATCCTTCATCTTCATAGACTTTCCAGAATCTAGCTTATAGGAGGATTCACCACTACCTTTTATTGGATGCTGGTAGTCATCTCCAAGTTTCACCTTGTGAGGTGACTCATGTTTGAAAAGTTTCACAAAGGATTCCTTGAATCCTGTCATATGTTTGGAAGCCCCACTATCAATGATCCAATCATTGCTTCCATGTGTAACGGTTCCTGTGAGGATAGAAATCAGAACATATTCTTCTTCACTAGAAGAATCTTCACTTTCTTCTTTGGCTTTCTTTTGGGGAGGTTCATCATCCTCTGCAGTGTGAGAATGATGTTTTTTCTTACTTCCCTTCTTCTTGTGAGATCCATTTTTGCTTCTAGGACATTCTCTAGCATAGTGTCCTTTCTCGTCACATGTATAGCATCTGATTTTAGACAAATATTTATTAGACATTCTAAGATTACTTTACTGGTGAGAAGGCTTACCTTTGTGATAGTTTGTTCTACTACTCTTGGAGTGTACTGTGAGAGCTTGATCTTCACTTCCCATCTTTTCTTCTTGAGATATTATCCGAGCTTCTTCTTGTGAGCATTCTTCCCACAGTCTGCCAAACTTGACTAGCTTCTTTCTGGCACAGATCCCTTGAATAAAGGATTCCCATGATCTAGGGAGGCCATTCAAGGTGGTGATCACAATTTCTGCATTCTCTACTTCTTCATATACAACTTCAAGCTATTCCTTGATCTGAGATATCCTTTTGAAGTATGACTATATGGTCTCTACATTATGGATCTTCACATTCTTCAACTGGTTCCTCAAAGTCATCTTCCGGTTTATGTTCTTCCCTTTAAATAGCTTGGTCAGGGCATCAAACATTGCCTTAGGTGTCTTTAGGGAGGACACTCATGGTATGAGGTGATCCTTAATTGAATCAGTAATAATCCCCTTAGCCATGACCAATTTATTTTTATGTAAGGCCTTAGCCTCATCTCCCTTTGGAACTAGAACCTCTTCACTGATGTAAGAGCCCAACTCATTTTCTTCCAGGACCAGGGAGATCCTATACTTCTAGGCTCAAAAGTTATCAGCTCCCTCAAGATTTTCATCAAGCTTGGTGTGATGAGACATATTAACAAAGAACCTCAAATGGAAATACAAAATATTTAGATCTTACCAGTTTGAGAAGCTAAAAAACTGGATCTGGATCTGATCTTCTGCAGTGCTGGTTTTCTAGTTCTAGGGTAGATTAGGGTTTGACTTTCTCGGAGTTCTACCCAACCAAAAACTTTGATCTTGATCTCTAAACTTCAATTTTGGGGAGGAGATCAATCCAGGCCTGGGCTCACTCAAAAATTCCACTTTTGTGGAAAGCCCTAATTTCCTGCAGTAGTGTTGGGTCAAAAACTGAAAATGCTCAGAATCATATTCGGCTTCAACAGAAAGATGTGCCCTAGGGAGGAGAGTTAGCCCAACCTCCTTTTGCTGAAAATATGTGGAGAGAGATCAAAAAAGTAGGAATCCCTAGCTTTAGCAGCTGCACAGTGTCTTCTTCTCAGGTTAGCTCTGATACCATGTTATATTTTTATCTATTTCAACAATATGATCTTAGGATCTTTACTAAGAGAATAGCAAGCACAACAATCAATCACAAAAGACAATGAACACAAAGATTTTCCTCAAGGAAATCATAAAGGAGAAAACCCTGTAACTTCGTCAGAGATAGAATGAGCACCAAAAGTAAAACCCAAATATACAAAGATGATTTCTCGATAGCAGTTGTCTCTCTCTCTCTCTTGTCCCAGCTTCTTCTCTCTCTCTCAGTTATGCGCTACAACTAAGTGTGAGTGACTTTGTATGAATGTGTGTTAAATAGAGAGGCTCCCTCTCTATTTATACTAATTCTTGACTTGACAATAACTCACTAGGGCCGACTTCTTTAGGAGAGTCTAATAACCCTAGGGCCCCACAACTGCGGGGACTTTAACCCTTGATCAATAAGGAGGGTTATACTCTATGACTTTACATGACTTGTTTACATTATTGAATCTCCTGATAGGAACATCGGGGCATGACATGACTCAATTACATTACATATATTTCCCAGAAAAAAAATTGGGGTACAATACATAAGATATACAAGTGAATACATTCCGAAGTTACAAATACATCAACAAAAAAAAATCCATTCTCTCTAAATCTATCTTAAAATTCTAATACTAATTAAGCTCCAAATTTGACAGAGATAGCAATCTTCAGAATCGTGTAATTAAAACTTAAGAAAAATCATTTCCAATAAAACTTAAGAAACATTTTCCATAAAAAAAATGCATTTATTTTACTAGAAAAGAGTAGATAAAACTTATCAACCTTTATTAAGCCAACTGAAATAGGAACCTCCACGTTCCTCCCAGCCTTAGATTTCCTAAGTAGATTAAACTTTCAACTCAACAAATCACCCTTGATCCAGACCAAGCGCAGTAACAAGGTTCAACCCAAGTAATTTTGTTCTCTATTTCTGAATTTACCCAGTGTAGAGTGCCCACAAGGTATTTTATCAGTCTCTTGTAAGCCTTTCAATAACATATTTCTTGATTCAACTCCACAACCCTTCTAGGATACCATGTTCTTTTATATCCATGGTTGTTGAGTGCTTCATGATTTTGACTAGACCTTCCAATGGTGTATGGACCAATACTCCACTTGTATTGTCCTTCTCTACAATTATTTTCTTGAAAGAGGGTTCTGTTCAAGATCTTGGTTGTGAATTCTCTAAGGTAAAAATTATGCCTCTTTTCCTTCCTTCCCCCCCTTTAATATATTTAACTATTAGTTAATCCCCCTTTTTTTAATTCACTAATTAACTCTTTTCCTAGATTCATTTCTATTGTTATTTTTAATATTCTTATTTATTTAGAAAGGGTTACCCCTTCCTTAGTGTGTTTGGTCCCTCTTATGTGGTTGTTCCTAACTCAGTCGACATTACTAAATAACAAAATAGAATTGCATCAACTTTATTTATTGCTGATGCTTCAAAGTCTCTCGACTCAACATCAGTTCCAAAAATATAAATACTTAGGTTCTCTTACTTGATGTTCCAAAGCCTCCAGAAAAACATACAAAAATGAAAATTGATGCTCTAGAGTCACATAGCTCAACATCAACTAAAGCCAAAACATATTGTACTTAAATATTTACATATCATTTTTCAAAGGGGTGTTATTCTTGGGACATTACACGAAATTAGAACTTAGAGAGTTGAGTATATCGGTTTTGATGTCTTCTAGCAAATTGCCAATTTTTTCTCTAGTCATGCCTCATGTGGGTGTTTTTGTGTTTCTGGCCATCATGACCCTTAACCATTTTCATCATTTAGAGCTTCCTCATGAATATATTTTACAGAGGTAAACAAATTCACTATAGTTGAGTTGGGATACATCTTCTCCCATTAAATTTAGAATTTCAATACACTCCTATTTTATCCCTCATAACAAAATAATTTATAGAGTTTCATCATCTAATGTGTTTTATCATGACTGATACAAGTTATACTAGAACCATTCTACGTAGTATTCTAAACTATCATCCTCACTTTATGTAATCTTGAAGATGGATTCCTTTTTATCTCTATCCTTGCAATCGTCTTGGTATTTCTTCAAGAATGTTCTCTTCATTTCTGCCCATGTATTAATGTTGTACCCACCAAGCCCCATGAACCAATGAAGTGCTACATTTTTAGCATAGCAGGGATTCAACAGTCTTATTTTTTCAAAACTAATCATAACTTATACAAAATACATCGAATTCAAGAAGGAATATATCTCGGTCTTCACTTGCCATCCCATTAAAGTTTGGAAAATACGATGAAGGGATGTTTTTCATCTATGCCTTAATCCCACTTTCAAGATTCCTTATTGGGAATTCAAATGTGATACTTTATTAGAGGAAATTTGGGGTCTAAAATGGGCCTTATAAGAAAACGTGCCAACAATAAATTTTGTGAGTTGGAATTCAGGAACTAATAGAATTTCAATAAAATGAGTCAACCATAATGGTTGAATTGACATATTTGTCATAAAAGAAAACTACTATTTTTGTTCGTATTTTCGACATATCTCCCTGTGTTTTTACTCAAATTCCAAGTGGAAGAGCTCGTTGGATGCAGAATTTAATTCCACATCCAACGAGTACTGACACTGCATACTTTTGACGGGCCCTGCTACCCCAAGAATAAGAAATACCTGAAAAATTGATGATGTCCGAGCGGAAGAGCTCGTTGGATGCAAAATTTAATTCCACATCCAATGATTACTCACACTGCATACTTTTGACGGGCCATGATACCCCAAAAATAAGAAATACCTGAAAAATGTGATGATGTCATCATCACATTTTTCAGGTATTTCTTATTTTTGGGGTATCATGGCCCGTCAAAAGTATGCAGTGTGAGTAATCGTTGGATGCAGAATTAAATTCTGCATCCAACGAGCTTTCCCACTCGGAATTTGAGTAAAACCACAGGGAGATATGTCGAAAATACAAACATAAAAAGTAGTTTTTTTCATTCTTCCTCCAAAATTAATAACTATTGTTTTATTATTTTAACTATTATTTTATTATTTTCCTGAGGAGGCCCATTTTAGACCTCAAATTTCCTCTAATGCCTCTCTAACGGGTCTTGTTTCTTCATCTGCAATCATGTTTATCCAATATTCCTTGAACCCTTGCAATGTTGTTGATTCTATAGAGAATGGGGGGTTCTGTTGGCTCTTGTATTGCATTTGATTGAGATTTGGTGTTAGGATTCCCACTAAGGAGTTCTTTTGTACCAACAGAATCTACAATGGGGAATAAAATCTCCACATGGATTGATGAAGTAGTGTTAGCTACAAGATCCACAAAGTGTACTGATTCTTCCACTCATGCTATTAGTTTCTTCATCTCTAAAATGTCAAATGATGGTGTCTTGTTTTGAAAATTGTTGTTCCTCGAACCTCCTCCTTTTTTTGATTTTCCTACACAGTCAGTATCTTGGGTATTTTGATAGGGATGGTAAATATGCTTTTAGGTTCTCTATATCTATTCATGAATTAGAAACAACATTCTAAAGCTAACATGTCTTGAATTCAGAGAAAGAAGGACTCACTATAGAATTTTTGTAGTGAATGTGCAAGTTCTTACCACTCATGTTACCATCTCATTCCTCTATATTCAAGGTGTTATTTATGTAAGTCCCCGATGGGCCTTAAGGACAAAATTTATTAGAAAAATAATACTTCATACAATTAACTAGAATTGAATTCATTTCCATGTGAAAAGTAGATCTAAAACATTACAGAGATATCATAATAACAATCAAATAATACAAGGAGAAAACAATATGAAATCTGAAACAATCTTACTCCATGTCTGCATGTGAAGGAGCATGAAACAATTAAAGACATTCATCCACATAATAGAATTATTCATGTGCAAAATTTAGTCCATAACTTGTCCTCATTCACAATTCAACAGTTGTACATCAAAAAGTTTGAGACCCAAAATCCCCTTCTCATCAAATGAGATTACAATGTACAGGCCAAGTCTAGGTGACCCTTGGCCTTCCATATTCCTTTAATAATTTTGGAATTCTTTTTATAAATTTATTACAAAAAATTATGTAATTCACCCTTGGGTGCCCTTTGGTATTCCACTAATTTGTCCTTAGTTGAATTTTGTCACATAGAGGGATTTTTCTTCATGTGGCATGTTGACTTTGTTGACTTCTTACTGTAGAGAGGTTCTGTGTAAGAGTCTTCAGAACTTGATGGCTTAACAACACTAATTGAACATGATCTCCACTTGTTCATGGTTACCGTGTTTGCTTTCAAACAATGATCTTATCAAGTTAAACATCAACTTTCTCGGTGGTCATCATGAGCATATGTGTATGTACATTGTCACCCTATACGACCATGTAAGTCTAAGCCATGCTTCTCTCATAGAATTTGTAGCATATAGGGTCTTTGATTAAACTGATCCTTCTGGCCGTTGGTGATGTGGTCATTGTTTGTATTGAAATTTATGTGTTATTTGGTAAAAAATCTAAGAAAATAATAACCACCAAGTCGTATATCTCATCGATCCCTTTCCAATAGTTAAGGAAAGCTTGAAATGGAAGCTCGAGTCAAAATTTATGGTTCAGTTACAGAAGCACTATTTCACTGTGTTATGTTTCTCACACATCGAGGCATTAAACATTATTGGTAGTCCCAAGGATTAGCTCTTCTTGTTCTTGATTCATAGACAACGTGCTCTATGTAAATGTTGGTTTATTCGATCATTAGAATTTTTGTCATGAACTTTAATGTTTCTTTCTGCTACATAACCTATAACTAATCATCCTTAGTGAAGCTAGCTTGACGCATCTTTATGGTTTTATATGTAGAGTATATCATTTTGCCTCTTCATGAATTAAATG
>LPNX010771792.1:66642-137220 GCA_001517045.1 Pseudotsuga menziesii | reverse complement strand
CGACTATCGAGGGAATATCCGCGTATGTACGCGGTTATCGGGGAAAAAGCCGCGTATATCAATATTATAATGTTTTTTGGGGATGATTAAGGTAACATCGAAAGATATAAAGTGGTCCATAGGGGCTAATGAGTCTGCAACGGGACAAGGGAAGGCCATACAATGTGTGATTCACCTAGTGTGGTGAAATCCGCTATAACAATTTGGCCCAAACACCAACTGCCATGTCCACTCTTGAGGTACTCAAAACATGCCAAATGCAGTAGAAAGCCTTACTAGCCACCCTTGGGGCCGTAGACCCCTCCGACTCCAAGTTGATCACATTGGACACAGAGAATGGAGAACCGTGCATGCCATCAACCATTTCCTTTCAGATCCCAGTGTCTATCCATAATTTGGTTGTGCACTGATGCATAGTGGATGAGGGGGCATCTACGTGTGTTATGTCTACCTTAGTTTGGTAGAAAATGGGATCCCCAATCCTGCAACCATCCTCCACAGCTTTGCGGGCTTATGATGCCCATCCCACTAAATCCCAAGGAATCCCCC
This sequence comes from Pseudotsuga menziesii, assembly GCA_001517045.1. Taxonomy (NCBI): domain Eukaryota; kingdom Viridiplantae; phylum Streptophyta; class Pinopsida; order Pinales; family Pinaceae; genus Pseudotsuga; species Pseudotsuga menziesii. The sequence continues at coordinate 136,671 of LPNX010771792.1, read as the reverse complement.
CCCACGTCCCCATCACATTAGCCAGGAAGACAGTTCCGATTGACATAGAGGTTGTCAACGCTCAATTGGACTATAACCTTTTCCTTGGAAGAAGTTATATGTATGCCATGAGAGTTGTCGCATCAACTGTCTTCCATATCATGATGTTCCCCTATGAAGGGAAGATCGTGACGGTTGATCAACTGACTTATCACAATCCGCAAGGGTTAACAGCACCCACCAATGTTATCCCTACCATCAACACCATTGATCCACAAGGGATGACCACACATGCCAATGTTGTCCCTACAATCAACACCATGGTTGAAAACATACCAGCCTACCCTTTGTTGAATGTGGGCCCTAGGTTGTTTTTTGATACCACCATGATGGCTCCTTTCCCATTAGTGTCACCACCACTGACACAAAATGAGACTACGGACTTGTGCATGCTCTCATCCAGCACCACTGCACCCAAACAACAACCGCAGTTGCAGCCCCAACCAAAACCACAACAGTGTCCGTAGCCGCAACATCAATAGTAACCACATCATCAGCAGCAGCCGCAACATCAATAGCAACCACAACATCATCCGCAGCTGCAACATCACATGCAGCCGCAACCACAACCTCACCCCCACATACAACCATCATGGAGTTATCTGGTCTCCTCTCCGATCCATACAATTCCCTTCCTTTTTCCCCCACCTAGTGTCATGAGCAAGCCAGTAATGGCCACCCTAAGCCTACCCAACTTTACATTGGGAATTCCCATGTGGTATCTTGATCCACCAGCTCAACCACCAATGCCCCAGATAGTCTTAACCCCCGTAAAACCCATTACGGTTGAGTCTCATCCTCCACCCAGCCCGCAAAAACCAACCACCACACCCGCACTGCCCCACCCAAAAAGGGCCTAGGGCAAGAATGCAAAATCTACCGCAGAACCATGACAAATCCTGCCTTGCCCCGTCTATGAAGAGCAGGGCCATCTGACTCAGAACTTCCATGATATTCCAATGATTTGTGCGCATTTGGATGCCATGGATACAATCGAAAACCTCCCCGTGGTTGAACTTCCAACTGTGCCGATAGTCAGGAACAAGGCATTGAGAAAAAATAGTGCCTGCGCCCTTTGCGAATTGTATGGACACTATTCTCACCATTGTCAATACTTGCTTGAATTCTAAATCACTTTAGCTGACCTCCGTCAACATTCCCTTAAATCTAAGATCACCTTGATTGAAAAAGTTCACCCCCCACCTCCTTCTTCAGACACCATGTCCATTTACATGATGTCTAGTTCAACTGAACCTATTGTCTCCACCACCAATGGCGGTCCATCAGACCTATCTCTTCATTGATTCTGCAATGATGAGGAGATACTTGAATCCCTAACTACTCTAAAATACCCATGGGATGACATGCACGATCGCTCGTTCTTCCTCCCCGAAGAACTTGTGTCGTAGTCTGACCAGTTTTTCGTGGAAACCAAGGATTTCATTCATGGGAAAGTCGACTAGTTCAAGAACCCCATTCCAACACTAGACACCTTTAAAGAAGGAAATATGGCCAACATCTCACCAACCATCAAAATCAACATCTCAACCAATCCAGAGGTTGTTGAAGAAATCATGCTGGGGGCATCTTGCTCCCCGAAAGAAGTCGCTGCCTATAAAGCTCTCTTCCAAGAATGTTGCGATATCTTTTCCTGGTCTTACACTGAAATGCCTAGGTTGGATCCATCAATCATGGAGCACCACATCAACACTTGGCCCAATTTGGCCCCCGTACGCCAAAAGAAATGGCCCATCCATCCTTCGAAAGTGTTCACGGTTAAAGTTGAGATAGAGAAGCTACGCACTGTTGGCTTCATTTACATGATTTCCTACACCACGTGGATTTGTAATCCTATTCCCATAAATAAAAAAATAGGGTATCATCTACGTTTGCACAGAATTCCATGATCTCAATGGGACGTGTCCCAAATATAACTTCCCAACACCCTTCACCGATCAGATTATCGATGGATGCACCGAACATGAGGCCTTTTCCTTCATGGATGGATTTTCCAGATATAACCAAATTCAGATTCAAAAAGAAGACCATTATAAGACTGCATTCACAACCTCGTGGGGAACATTCACGTATCAAGTCATGCCCTTTGTCCTGAAAAATGCTAGAGCCACCTTCCAGTGCACCATGACATATTGTTTCCACGATCTAATTCACATCATCTTGGTCTACCTGGACAACCTTACCTCTCGATCACCAAAACAAGCACAACATATAGACGACTTGCGGTAAGTATTTTTATGTTTCCGCAAGTACAAAATTCTCCTAATCCCCTCAAGTGCATTTCCTGTGTCCTAGCACCATCAGTTGCTAATCCAAAGTCACACATAACTAGTTCGAGATACCTCTCACACCTCTGATCTCAAATTTCCATCTCCTCATGTTTAACAAACAAATTTTGGGACCGCCTCTTGGAAGTCACCTCGACTTGCGAGCCATAGCATGGCGATGCAAGTGTCTACAGACCTATCCTTGTATCACTCTTTCCTACAGCTACTCGTGCAGGTTTTCAGGTCACCGCCCGTTAAGGAACATCATTTTTATTTTTTGTAACATATAGCCATTGGTTTCATCCACTGCACCTTACGCGGATCTCTGGACCATTGTCCAGCAAACAAATTATTTCTTTTTTGCATGTATTTGGCATATAACTGCCTCCGGACTTGCACTTACATCACATGTAGTCAATTCTATCCATCACAATTCACACACAACTCTCCTTACCTCTGTTTGAGAGCCACCTCGGTTTGCCTACCTCTATCGCACTGAATCACGTGCCTCTACCATGATCTATCTCGTGCATGTATTGGTATGTTTGAGAGCCACCTGCTCCATCCATACTGCGCAGATGACCTTTGGACCACTTTCCATTGTCTCGACATGGGGCACCGCCTGTAACACCACAATCGGTTGACCACATTGAAGTTTCATTTAAGCTCTTTTCTAACTCCTAAAAACAATAAAAATATTGCTGAGGGAATCTTCTTCCTTTCCCGCTCATTAAAATATAGGAAAGGGAATCTACATCATCTCATTTATCTCCTTTTGTGGACTATGTAGACCATCAAATGAATAGGACCACCTTGGAATATTCAAGCCAAGACCATTCCCATCTGCATACTTTTATGCTTTCTCGGGTAAAGGGACCACACTTTACGAAAAGTATCACCATGGGTTGTCGTTAAGCTCTTTTCTATCCTTCTCATCAAGAAAAGATTGCCGAGCAAACTTGGTTTTGTTCATGCTCGTAAAATTATCTGAATGACCATCCAGTTAGTATAGGTTTAAGCTTTTTTGGCCTGATTAGACTACCAACGGTAAAGAAGTCTCTCATCCCCCAAAGGATGGGCGAGCTCTCCTATTTATACTTTTATCCTTTTTCGGGTATAGGAGACTACCAATGAAAAAGAACCCCCACTGGAGTCTTCTTCATGCTTTCAAACTCTCTAAAATTGAAAGCACCATCGAGCATTTACTTTCTCGGGCTTGCCAAAAATCCACAAGATCATACCACAATGGTGTCTCTAGACACCACCCCATAGAAAAAAGTTTGGCAGCATTCCCCCTTTGGGTCGCCTTTATTCATAGTACTCTGCAATGTGTCTTCCTTGGATCCCATCAATATCAAAAGTGTCCACCTCCCCCAAGTATTTCCCATCTGTAGTGACATTCCTGGCATTACAGCTATGATCCCATTTCCATGAGTCAGTTTCATTTGCTGCCTGGTCCTCCCTGCCGTCATACACTAAACAAAGGAAGTTTGAGTCTACTACACCCCTGCTGCCCCTGTTCAACTCTTTCCCTTCCCCCCCCCATTCAGTGGGTCAGTCCACAGATTGTCTCACATCTTTCGGTTATTCCCTCATGCTTTTGGTCAAGGAAACACCATTGCCTCAACCAGGGGAAGGTCTCCCTTTGTCGACGACAACACACATATTCCAAAGGATAGACCTAGAGGTCCCTGTATCTTGGTTTCATTAACCTCATTGATGAGTTCCTTGGACCACTTGAGAGGATTCCCTAGTGCCCCTCAGGATGGGTGTTTCTCACGTGCTCAACTCCAGCTACATCATCGCACCATTGAGATTTGTACATGGAATTGGTCCGTGCAGTATTTGGTCAAAGACCCAGGATGTCACCTGATTCTAACACATTGATGAGTCTATTTGAGGGACCTAAACAGGTTATGTCCCCTATGATTTACGAGTTGCATTGGAGACAGTGTTCAGAAGCCCCAGCAGTGCTTCTATATAGATTTATGATTTATGCAGCATTATTGTACCACAGAGACTCTGACTCTCCATCAGTGAGTCCATAAAAACTATGTACCATCCTAGATTCAGTAGGCTATCAGTCATGAAGATATAGCATTCCATGAGAATGCCACAGGTCCAATGTAGCATTTCTTCATATCAGTATTGTATTTAGCCTCTAAGTGAGGCATCCATTATGTATCATTAGTTGTATATGATTGGCTCTTGTATTATAGAGCATAGATCACATTATTCTTTTGACATTGTCATGAGCATGGGGATGCCTGCCTCATTCATATACATGTCACACATTATTTGTACCTCACCCATTGATGGGAACCATGTTAATACAAAAACCAAAAGCCACCATACCCCAGCTCCGAAAGCACCACCTCTCCGCAGCAAATCCTATGATGTCCATCAGCCATACGATGAGCTCCTTCCCTCACTCATCAAGGGGCAATCTGTTAACCCAAAAAAACCCTCACTTAGCTCCACATGTCCTACACCACCCAAGTACACCCATATACGACCCTCATTTCACCCCATTAGACCCCCACACCCTCAAAAAGGATTAAGAATGAACAAAAGGGCTTAAAAACCCCCAAAAGAGCCTAAGTAAGTGCTCCTAGGGGCTAAAACCTCCAAAAAGGGGCTAAAACCTCCAAAAAGGGGCTAAAACCCTTAAAAGGAGCTAAGAACCACAAAAGGAGCTAAAGTTAGGGTGGAAGGGGCTAAAAGTCCAAAAAAGGGGCTAAAGCCCCAACTAGGGGCTTAAAACCCTAAAAAGCCCCAAAAAAGCTATAAATAGAGGGGTGGGGGTCACTCTCAAAACATTCCTCCCTTGCATGTTGTTATGCTTCCCATGGATGCCTTGAGACCTTTTGTCTCTCAAGCCACCCACATCCCCCTCTCATCCATTCATTCTCCCATTGAGCCATAGCTCCTCCATTGCCAAGAGAGAGAGAGAGAGAGGTGCTTCTTCCAGCCAGGGCATGGTGGCCCATTGCACCAAAGAGAAGGTATGCATGTGTATTTTGTTTTACGTATTTGCTTTTATCTAATCGATTTCTTGTTTGCAGGTTTTCTAATACGTTTTTGCAGGTTATTAGGAGCGGAACCCTAAAATTGTTTACAAAGGGGTTCTCCATTTGAGTTTTCATTACTGTCAAGCTACATTTCTGCTTTTCTTTTCTGCATTTCCATACAGGAACCTATCCTTCCATCCTATAGACGGAAGGTAGCCATTCCTGCCCTGTAGCAAGGGAGAAATCCCTGCTACAAGAATTATCTTAGAAAATACTACAAAGCAGGGCTATGCTGCATATAGCCCTGCCTATGTGTCTATGGCATACCATCCACCCTCCCTAGAGTTCTATCTAACCAAAAATTAAATGAAGAAAAGAAAAAGGATTGTTACTGAAGAAAAGAAAAAGTTGGAGAGCAAAGTTACTGAGCTAGAAATAGAGAAGGCCACTGCAGAAGAAAAGGAGAAGCAATATCAGATGCAGGTAGCAACCTTAGAAGAACATAAAAATTCATTAACTGTATCACTAAAGAGTGCAATGGAGCAGAAAGTTGACATCTGACCCTTGAAGGAGCATGTTCTGATTCTTAGGAAAAAGATCCATCATATACAAATACAGATAGAAGATGAAAGATGTAAAGTTTTTCATATAGACACCAGGCTGGAAGAGGTTGTAAATACCACTTCATATTTTCTGGATAGGACTCAGGATATATTGGAAATTCTAAAGGGAAGAATGGTTTGGGTAGAAACCAATAAAGAATCTCCCGCAGACCTAGCCGTTAAATATCAGCAAACATTGAAGCAAGAATATGAGTCAATGGAAGTCACCAGTAATGTCACAGAGGAATTTAAAAGGACAGTAAAGAAGACAAAGACTGCTTGTGCCAAATTCTGCAGGAGAGTGCTCTTCACTTACAATCAATGTCAAACTTCTGCTAAGAAGAGATTGGAGGTGCTACCTAAAAATGAACTGTTTCTAAAGCATTTATAGGACAGATACAAAGAAGATGAACAAGAAATCCAGCAACTCAAGGACTTGGATGAATGGATATTGAAAAATGCAGTAGCAAATGCAGCCATGAGCATACACTTATTAGAGGACCAGTTGCACCTGATTCCTGCTAGAATATAGGGTGTGAAGACCCAAGCTACCAAGTATGAGTTTAACATTTGATTCCTTGAACCTTCTAGGTTTGAAAGCATAGAAACAGATGCTAATGCATGTAAAAATATCACCAACGAGCAAGCTATTCCTTCCTCATAAAATGTTTTGGGAATATTGATTAAAAATGTAATATATTGTATTAATTTTGTGCACAAGCGACAGGACAATTTTTTGTAAATGAAAGGTTGGGGAAGCTCAAGAGGCAATGAGGGGTAGCCCAAGAGTTTTTTTCTTTTGTATAAGTATAGGAGAGTTTTAGATAGTAAAGGACCTTTTTTCCAGACTATCTTGAGGAAGTATTGTATGAATAACTAATTCATTTTACAATAAGGAGTTATATGTTTCTGCTGGAGAAAGTTTTGTGGAGTTTCAAATGTTTTCTATGGGCTGGTTGCATATGAACTATTTCTTTTTTAGCTTGTTTCCATGAACTGTGAGAGCGTTCTAACCTATTTAATTCTTTCGTGTTATGAATGTGCTCCTATTTATTTTGTGAAATTTCCACATTGAGTAATGAATGCTTTAATTAACAATAAGCTATCTTGGCGTTCATCTTTCTATTGATATTCATGTGTTTAGAATTGTTAACAGCTATCTGTGATTTTCTTTATGCATGCAATATAATACATTACTCACCATTAATTATAGTTTTTCTCCCTAGGGATAAATTAGTGAGTCTTAGTTAGCTTCTTCTTGTTTTGTGATTTAGAAGCGAAAGAGGTAAGATGAGAGGTAAGAACCTGCGCATCACATTGTGATCCTCCTCGTTATCTCTATCGTCTGCATTTAGTTAGGCACTTGCACATCATACTTAAATATTAAAAAAAAAACTAAAAATATACACAGTGAACTGGGCCGTAACCGGTTTAAAGCACTTTAATCATTACTTGACCTACGGTAGTTGGAGTGTAAACTAGACGTATTCCCCATACCAAACAATAACGAGCTAATTGGGAACGTTTATTAGGGAGAATCCCTACTGTTGTTACCTGCAATTTTTCAGGCTCCAACAAGTCTATTCTTGGAATATATGAACAAAGTTCATTAGAAAGTACCCCTGGATTAGTGGGATCAAGAAAAATAAGAGAAATGTATCAGTGCTATAATAACAACACTTTTGAAGGAGGAGAAGATGGATTTTGTAATTCCTGTAATGTTTGTGTGTTTTAATGGTGTAGGAAATGTGGTAGAGAATGTCATAGAAGTGACCATGAAGAGGACAACCCTAGAATAAGGAAAGGACAATAGAAATGTTGGCTCTCCAAATTGACACTCTTTTATACCTCTTTACACCCCCCATATATACCTCTGATATATTCATTTGATCCTTTTAGCACACAAATCCTTCTACCTTTTCGCATATTCACCCAAATATTCAGCAAGTTATTAAGGTATGATAATTCATTAATTTCATTTGATTTAACGTTTAAATGTTATTTTTAGAAGGATTTGTTACTAACTACATTTTTTCAGCATGCTTTGATTTATGTAGCACACGTTAGCATTCAGCAGCAGTTAGTTATTTTGAAGTTTCTCTACATGTGGCCGACTTGCTCATACAACTCCAATCATATACATCTCCAATTTCGCATCTTCAATTCGCCGATGACTCATGTTTAAATTAATTCAATCCTCATCTCTAGGCACTACGTGCCATAGAGATAAAGATTTGATATTCGACAGCAAACTAAATCACATCTTATTAGCCACCAATTAAGGATCGAACAGTTGCATTCTTAATGAGTAATTTGAGTCTGTTCCTGTAAATTCGGTAATGGTTATTTCAGCCTACGAGCTATATAAAGAGAGCCATAGATCGAAAATAAAATGGAAAGAAGATATAGAGAAGAAAATAGAATAGCGTGTATGTAGACAGTGATGATGATATGTATGTAGAGCTCAATTAACGATCAATAGAAATACTACGTTGCTAATTGTTGGTTCTTTTTCTGAATGTGACAAAGTTGTAATGTTTTCATAAAGCACAGTTAATTTGGTAAATTGTGATTTGATCTAGTTTATATTATTAATTTTTTTTATATGCATGTATCTTGAGTCTTTTTGTATGTAAACTTCCTAAGGACTTGTGGTCACATAGGAAAGGATCCACCAACACAGACCATAAGCCCTTTCTTTGTAATTTTAGTTGTTGATAATTAGATTAGCTAATTGTTTTTGTTTCCATTAAAAATAAGAATTATGCTTAATCAACTAACTTTAGAATTATATTTTATTTAATGTAATGAGATAATATTCATAGCACTTGTCAATTTAGAACCTATCTCGAGTAATAGGATAGGTTGATTTGAAAATTCTGTTTTAAATATTTAATATTGTAGGTCTGATTTGTTTGTTGTAGATGCAAATTCTGAGTTTGAAAAGTCATATACTAAGTCTGTAAAATTTGGTCCCCAATAAAAAAACTTCATTATATTTTCTTTTAAATTATAGAATAGATAGATGGCATTCATTTTCATTACGGTTTAAAGCTTTAAGATTATTCAGTTTTCTCTTTAAAGATTAATTGTATTCATTCTGCAAATTATATTTACTCTGTTTTAGTTTTAAAATACAAGTTAATATGAAATAGTTTGATCACAGAAATAGTTCACCTTTAATATGAATCAGTAAGCTCCGGAATGGTATTAAAACTTCTTAAAAATCCATTAATGTAAGAAGATTTTTTAAAGGGTTAAATGATACATCAACTTCATAGGTTTGCTTTCTGCAACTTACTTTGTTTTCTGTGTCTTAGTTCACTTTATGTAACCTATTCTATTTTCTGTGTTTTTCTGTTTATTTATGTTTTTGAGTTATGTTGGATAGTTCTTAGTTTATGCTTCAGTGTTTTTGAAGTTAGTTTGAAGAGTATTTTCAATCCTGTAATTAGGGCAGGACATGAATTTGAATATTTTGAAGATGTGAGAGTATTCTAATTAATATTAGGACTTTATATTTAAATAGAATTTGATAGTTTATAGATTAGAATTCTTCTGACTATGCATTTTGAATAATTCCCTAGATTAGAATAATCCATATTAGGGTAAATTAGATTAGGATAGGCCTTAATCCTTCATATACAGTGTTTGCATCTCACAAGTTACCTTCTTGGGTTAACAATTAAGTGTTGTGTTAGATAGTGCATATTAAGACCTGACATTTTTGGCGTCATTGTCGAGGAGGTGCTAAAGGGATAAGAATCTAGATAGATTGTTTTTTTATATATATTACACAACAAGGGGGAGGGGAGAATGGTAATACGAGAGGTAATAACCTGTGCATCCACTATAGTGGGTTACCCAAAAAAACTTGTCTCTCCTTTTCTGCACAAGTTTGTTTGATTTATTTAGAATGTTTCTTTTTCTGCAAATGTAGATAGTTTACTCTCACATAGTTAGTTTCAAGCATATTTGTTTTCAAAATTTTTCCTTTCCCTGCTGTTGCTTTTGATATAAGTGTATCTTTTTTCTTTTAATAATATGCAAAAGTGTTTTTCCTTCAGCAAATAGTAGGATTTCCTTCAAGTAGGATGTTTATGGTTTTATAGTATAAAGTTGGATTGCTTTCATTTTAATTTTTTATTGCATATTAGATTATAATATTGGGCCAGTTTTACACTCACAACATTTAATTTTAGTTCCTTTGCTTCTGAGTTAATTTTACATTTCTGTAATGAATGCATTTGATTTCCTACATGCATAATTTTTCTACAAATAGTTTTAAAATTTGAACTTTAAAAACATTTGGTTGTTGTAAGAACCATGTTATTAACCCACCTATAACCATGCTATTAACCCACCTATGAAGCAGGACATTTGAACTAGTACAAATTTAAAGATGTTCCAAAATTTGTTGAGTAGAGAAGGGCTTATTACTACAAAGGGTTTCTTTAATCCTTGTTGCAACATTAGGTCCATATCTAGAGAAGAATCCATCTTCCAAAGTGGGCACCATATCCATAAGTATCATCGGCATGAAGATCCCAGTCTATACATTTCTCATTTCTTATTTGCTGAGGGAGCTCAAGAATCAGGGAAAGCAACTGAAGAAGAAGAACAACTAGAACTTGAAATTACATAATTTCTTTCTTACCTGGTACCAAAGGAATAATATCAACTAGGCTTGGAAATTAAGGATATTAAAAAAGAAGACCAAGCTAGTCAGGAATCTACTAAGTCATGGACTGAGTCAGTTTTTCTATTCCAGCCTTTTACTCTTCAGCAATTTTCGAAAGGTAGATCAAATGAAAAATTGGTTCCTCATGTTATGGTATTTTTTCATATACATTATGTGAGAAAGGATGTTTTGAAGACCCTGATTCGTAGGTGGTTACACTGGAAGTACTCATACACTTGAAAGAATACTTCTACTTCCAGTAGTATAGGGTAGTGTAGAGAATAAAAAAAAGAATAGAACAAAAATAAAAAGTAAAGAAAAAATAAATCTTTACTATGAAAACCATTTTTCTGGAACAGTCTAGAAAGAGTCTAGTTAGAAAACCAAGATACTAGCTGCCTAGGCTCCATAATAAAGTTGTTGATGATAATTCATTTCTGCAAAAAAAATTATCTTTTGTTCTGTGCCTAGATGGATGATGGGAGATTTATTAAGGCTCTCCTTTTAGCAAGTTTTAACCCATCGACTCCAAAAAATTCTCTGGGTTTGAAACTTGAGACATTTTTAGGTACTCTGGAGCCTACATGCCTTAATGGCAAGAATCCTTGTCATTTGCTAAGGAAATTTATTAATGTTTCTTAGCAAGAGAATTCTACAGCTCATTCGACTCCAACAAATCTATTCATGACTATTAGGATGTACCAAGTGCCTTTATTTCCATTAACATAAAGGGTGGAATATCTCACATTGGTTAACAACTCTCCCTATTTGTTGGTAATCCAATGATTTCTCTCTATGTTTGACATCAATAAATTTATTCACATCGATAGAATTGCACAAGGGAAGGACGTGGATGAAGACCTTGCATCTCTTTGATCATGGATAATTCTCAGTGGTTGCAGCCTTCATTTTGGATACAAAGCAGCCTATTATTTTTTATAGGAATCCAGTAACATTTAGCATAGTAGACAGCCTCTTAGAAGAAATATTCTCAGTTTTATAGCAGCGCAATCTTTGGAAGAAAAGTAGGAGCACCTTGTCATAGAAACTCCATTTTGTCACAAAAATGGAAACATGTAGCAAAAACTCCTAACATCCAAAGTACTTTTGAAGAACTTGGTCCTTTAAGGTAATATCAATTTAAGGTAATGATCATCTCTTTGAAATATGTTTTTGCATTAAATTTAAGGAAATTATATCATGGATTATATCTACGTACTTGCTAAGCCCATGCCCTCATATGATTTAGCCTATAATCTCATTTTACCTTTAGTTGTCATCATGACCTTTTAATTTTACCTTACCTCTGTCTATCATCATTTGACAATCATCCCTATACCTTATAGATGAATCTTCATCTGTATGGCTCACAGTGCCTAGAAATGAAGATCTTATCCATTTGAAAATATAATTACATTGTCTTATCCATGCAACCTTTGATTTTCCTACACAACATTTCATCATTTCACTAATAGTTCAAAAAAATTCATAAGTTTTTTATCTGCCATGTACCTAAATGATTATCAAATACACGGCTTATGAATTACCATTATACCCATTGCATCAAAAGCCTCCAGAACTTTGTTAAACACTTGTTTTATACCTGTTCAATAACCCTTACTATTTTTCCCAATTTCGGGTTCATCTTCTATTTTCTATCCAAGTCATAATCTTAGAGAAAATTATGGGGTGGAAGGGAGCTTCATTCCATGAACCAAATTATGTTTTTGTATTAGAAGGTTTTCCTAAATTCAACGCCTGCAAAAAAATATTTGAAGGTGTCTAGTATCAATTTTTTCAGAAATTTTAAGGGCATGACGACGACATTACACTGAAATTCAACAAGGGATTTAATGGGAAAGTCATCCACATTGGCGATTTTATCATGGCGGTTTTAGAGAAAATAGTTGCACGTGCCACTGGTCTACCTCGTCAAGGAGAAAATTGGTTTAAGAATAAACCCATAGAGTGCACAATGTGTACTAGGTTTTTAAAAGAAGAATATCAATCTGTGAAATGGAATAAGGGTTTTCCTCGAGACTAGATGTAAGCTAAAAGGCGTAATGTGCTCTATGTGTTGCAGAAGTATTTTACCTGTGGAGGAAGGTATGTCACCACCCTAAATTACCATATTCACCTACTATTGCATTTTGAAGCATAACTGGAAATGAATTTCCCCTATTTCCTATACAAGAGTTTAGCTAAGATGTCAAGAAGGGTTAAAAAGCATTCTGGTAACCCTTATAATAGTCTTTATCATCATGGGTTGATCAAAATTCTCATTGAGGATGAACTGCACCTCTGAAAAGATAGTTGGGTAAATTTTGTGGAAAGAATTTGAGGTCTTGTGTCATCTACAAACCCTCATTCTCCCCACATTCTTGTTTTTCCTTAGTCTAAAGGTCGTGAACTAGCAGTCATCCTTGACCCAGAGCCAGAACCACCCCTCATTGAAATTTTATCCTTTTTATTACGACAATCGAAAATGAAACGACCTTAGCTAAAAATCCCTAATGTCATAGAATCCCCAATGCAGCATTGAACCACCAGAAGCATGACCAAACAGTTCATTAAACCCTCTAATTTATCCCTCAATGTACAACCATCTATTTTGTTGATCTAAAGGAATCTCCTGATTCAAATCCAGGTCTTCCTGATAAAAATACACCAAGTCCACTTCCCTCATCACCACCTTAGGAATTTGATTTTGCACATGTTGAACCTTCCAATTTTATTTTTCCTGATTTTGGTCCTGAACCCATGCATGAATATCTTCCTGCTCCAAAATGTGGCCATGTAGAATATGATCCTGAACTATTTAACCCTCAACAGTTTGATTAACTTCAGATGATCATTCGCCTACATAAGAACCCTATGATGACCATATACCTAAAGTCTCGGCCACTTTAGCCATTCCTTCTATAATTTCTCAACTGAGGAAGAAAAAATAAGAAGATTAGAAAGCTTAAGGCAGTGCTCAGGTCATATGAACAAACCCAACAAGAACAATATCTATTTCTTGTAGAGACTGAGACGTGTAATGAGCAATGGAGAGCTTATAGTCTTAAGCTCCTGCAGAAAAACGAGAAATTGAAAGGAAAGCGTAACAGAGCAATTGCAAGTATAAAATGCCTTAAAAAATTAGCAAGGAACTGGAGAGTTGAGGCATGTAAGCACTTGTCTCATATCATTATGTTGAAAAATAAGTTGAAATCTCGATCAAATCCAGCTGGTAGGAACTTGAACATTGTGGTCAATGCCACATAATCCTTATCAATAATATTAAAACTCAGTTTTGAAATTTTGAAGACTCTATCTGGTTTGTTTGCATGGGACTTGCAAACAGTTAGGCGTGGGAGAGAGTTTTGCCAAGAAACAGGACAGTGAAGCATTGGATATCTTTGATTTTGTCAGCAAGGATAAAAATCATTGTTGAAAATTTTTGAAGATTTTGGAAAGACATGTTTGCATGAGGACATGCAAATACTCAGGCCTGGGAGTATGTTTGATCACCAAATTGACACTCTTTTATACCTCTTTACACCCTCCATATATACCTCTAATATCTTCATTTAATCCTTTTATCACACAAATCCTTCTACATTTTTACATATTCACCCAAATATTCAGCAAGTTATTAAGGTATGATAATTCATTGATTTCCTTTGATTTAATGTTTAAATATTATTTCTAGAAGGATTTGTGACTAACTACATTTCTGCAGCATGCTTTGATTTCTACAGCACATGTTAGCATTCAACAGTAGTTAGTTATTTTGAAGCTTCTCTACACGTGGTTGGATTTCTCATACAACTTCAAGCTTATCCATCTCCAATTTCGCATCTTCAATTCGCTAATGACTCATGTTTAAATTAATGCAATCTTCATATCTAGGCACTATGTGCCATAGATATGAAGATTTTATATTCTACGGCAAACTAAAGCACATCTTGTTAGCCGCCAATTAAGGATCGAACAATTGCATTCTTAATGAGTAGTTTGAGTTTGTTCTTGTAAATTCGGTAATGGTTATCTCATCCTACGAGCTATATAAAGAGAGCCATAGATCGAAAATAAAATGGAAAGAAGATATAGAGAAGAAAATAGAATAGCGTGTATGTAGACAGGGATGATGATATGTATGCAGAGCTCAATGAACGATCAATAGAAATACCGTGTTGCTAATTGTTGGTTCTTTTTCTGAATGTGATAGAGTTGTAATGTTTTCATAAAGCATAGTTAATTTGGTAAATCATAATTTGATCTAGTTTATATTATTAATGTTTTTTATATGCCTGTAGCTTGAGACTTTTTAGTCTGTAAACTTCCTAAGGACTTGTGGTCTCATTGGCAAGGATCCACCAACACAAACCATAAGCCCTTTCTTTGTAATTTTAGTTGCTTATAATTAGATTAGTTAATTGTTTTTGTTTCCATTAAAAATAAGAATTGTGCTTAATCAACTAACTTTAGAATTAGATTTTATTTACTGTAATGAGATAATATTCATAGCACTTGTCAATTTAGAACCGATATCGAGTAATAGGATAGGTTGATTTGAAAATACTGTTTTAAATATTTAGTATTGTAGGTCTGATTTGTTTGTTGTAGATACAAATTTTAAGTTTGAAAAGTCATATATTAAGTCTATAAAACTTAGTCCCCAATAAAACAAACTTCATTATATTTTCTTTTAAATTATAGAATAGATAGATGGCATTCATTTTCATTACGATTTAAAGCTTTAAGATTATTCAGTTCTGTCTTTAAATATTAATTGTATTCATTCCGCAAATTATATTTATTCTGTTTTAGTTTTAAAATACAAGTTAATTTGAAATAGTTTGATCACAGAAACTGTTCATTTTTAAGATGAATTAGTAAGCTCTGGAATGGTATTAAAACTTCTTAAAAATCTATTAATGTAAGAAGAGTTTTTAAAGGGTTAAATGATACATCAACTTCATAGGTTTGCTTTCTACAACTTACTCTATTTTCTGTGTCTTAGTTCACTTTCTGTAACCTATTCTATTTTCTGTGTTTTTCTGTTTATTTAAGTTTCTGAGTTATGTTGGATAGTTCTTAGTTTATGCTTCAGTATTTTTGAAGTTAGTTTGAAGATTATTTTCATTCCTGTAATTAGTGTAGGACATGAATTTGAATATTTTGTAGATGTGAGAGTATTCTAATTAATATTAGGACTTTATATTTAAACAGAGTTTGATAGTTGATAGATTAGAAGTCTTCTGATTATGCATTTTGAATAATTCCCTAGATTAGAATAATCCAGATTAGGGTAAATTAGATTAAGATAGGCCTTAATCCTACATATATAGTCTTTGCATCTCACAAGTTACCTTCCTCAATTGACAATTAAGTGTGGTGTTAGATAGTGCATATTAAGACCCAACAAGAAATATAGTTGAGAACATAGAGATAAGCATATTAAGGAAGTTAACAAAAAAATCATTGATAATGGTGTCAAAGAGGGAGTATGGGGAGGTAGTAATCACCTTTGAGTGGGAAAAATGTAAGGCAATAAGCATCACTATGTTTAGGTATAAGGGGGTAGTGCAACACTTTGGAAAAGAGTTGCAAAGAATGGAATAAAGGAGAATGAGTAGAGTAGATGTAGAAAAGTGTGGCATCATGAAATTTAAGGAAGTGTTGTGGATGTTAGTTGCAAATATTTTTAGAGGATAATGACCAAACTATAAATTTTGTTTACATATATCTTGGTCAAGTTTCTCAAAATTTTAGACTAAGGAATTTTGTTGTAAGAAAATACTTAGGATTTGGAAATATTGCACACTCAAAAACATTTATCTATAGTTTTGTGTTTTATTTCTAGTTTTTCCATAGTTCTGGTAGCAATAATGGTTCATTGCTTTGATTAATTTACGTTCATCTCTTGAAATCAAATATTCAATTTTGAATATACTCTAGAGGAGATTATATTATACCTCCACACCAAATTTTAGAACAAGAAGGCAAGTTAGACAATTTTCCCATGTCCAAAACTAGTATCTTGAGAAATTCCAAAACTATATTTCTATGCAAAGAGTGGCTTAGTATTTGACTCATATTAATGTTAAGGTATCTATGAAGACAACCACTCACTAGATTATAACTTTTTATGTATTTGCATTGATCAATTTTTGTAATATTCTAGTTAAAATTAAGGAAATTTATAGGGGAAAAATTTATTCGATGGGTTCATTTTTTATGTTTTATTCCCAAAAAAGATTCATCAATTTCCATTAAAAGAAAACTATTTTCCCAAATTACATAGAATAAAAACATTTTACTCTAAACATAACCAAACACAAACTATATGAATACTTCAAAATTCTTATATTTTTACAAAAATATCATCAAACATTTTATGGTTTAAAATTGAAGAATTTATAAGACTCACCAAGGTTTCTACACTTTAACAAAACTCTAGATCCTTAAAATGTTTCTTTGTGAAAATATTATATCAAAAGGCATGGCTTGCAATGCACAATCAATATTTTGAGTTAAGGTTCAACTTTTTTACAAGAAGTAGAGGACATCTTCCTTTATTCAATCTCCAAAATCCATTAATTTTTTTCGAGTCTAAAGTGTCTCGATAATTCAATTACAAAGTGTAACATAAAATGACAAAATTTGGAACTTAAAAAGTCAATTATAGGCTAGTTATGTCATTTATTAATCATAAAAAGTTCTTGAGTTTCCCATGGGAATAAAAAACCTTTAGAAGTTGAAGGTCCGTTATTGGCCATTTGTTTTTTTTTAAACTAAAGCAGAGGGTAGATTATAATAACCGGCAAAACAGCTACCAGGTGCTTTAACAAACCAGAACAGAGATTCGGTCTTCCAGAGCTAAACTTTGACCAGGAGAGGCTCGACGGCCTTATTATAGTTATTTAGCATAGTAGTTCACAAAGTAGCAGAGAAAAAGGGGCGAGAATAGCTCGCCATTTCTTCATTTCAAGTCCAGTTTTGCCACAGCCTCTTCCAGAGCTACGAGACGCCTGCCGAAGTCGCCATGGAAGTTTGCTTCATCTTTAAATCCTACTCACACCTCGGCCTTGAAACTTTTCATCTTTCCAGCAGTACCAGCTTGATCTTCTCTTAACTTTCTTAGATCGGCATTCAGTAAGTCCCAGGATTTATTCGCAGCCTTATTGGAATCGTCCAGTGACTTCTCTAGGACAGACATTCGACCACGGATTCTCCCCAGAGTTGATTCAACTTCTTGGAGTCTCACCTCCACAGACAGTCCTGATGAGGATGAGCTATCCGAAGCCATAGAGAGACGGGGGAACACTGTAGGAGCACGCTACAGAACTGAGTAACCTTCAGCGCAATTTCAGCGAAAGGAGTAGAGGCAGAGAACTTCAGAGTAGAAGAGGAGGGAAATAAAAAGAGCTCTGAGGGCGGTTCAGTCTCAGACAACTTGAGAGAAAAATCGTTGGACAGTGATTTCCTCTGCTAAGCCAGACGAAAGGAAGGGAATCTAGGGATGACAGAGTTCTGTCAGTCGAATGAGGACACGTGACCCTACTAGGGGACGTCCCATCTTATTTCATTTCCATCTATGTGCAGGATACCTCTGCATAAATGAGCTCCTTCATTCGCTGCTTTATCTGCCTTAGAGTTTAGCTTTCTAAGGATGTGATAGAAACTAATTGAGTGGAAATCTTCACAAAGGGACCTGATTCTTTTCATAATTTGAGCTAAATGCACATTGGAGGGTCGCTTTTTATTGGAGATGGCCTAGATTAGAAGCCGAGAGTCCCCGAATACCAGAAGCTTGGCAATACCTTTGGTCTTCGCGATCCTCAATCCTTGATAGAGCCCGCAGAACTTAGCCTTATTATTTGTCCCATTACCTAGACCCCAGGCGTAGCAGCTGATCAAATTGTCATTTGCCTCAGTGATAACTCCACCACAACCGGAAAGCCCCGGATTCCCCTTTGCTGCGCCGTCAAAAAACAGACAGGAAGTATTCCTTGCTAATTTCCAACTGTTGAAGGCATTCTCATCTAGCCTGATTTCCCAGTTGGCTAAGAATGCTTTTGAGGGAGTTCTGATGTGATGATTGTGGACAAACTGGGCAAGCCAATGAGATTCTTCGGGCTTGAGAGGTGCGTTGTTAGCTAGTGAGGAGTTCTGTTCCAGTGCTTCCCCAACTATAGCTCTTGCTTGAGCTGCTACTCTGGAAGGGTGACTTTCTTTCCCCCTGAAGATTCGACTATTCCTTTCCGTCCAAATTTTCCAACAAATGGATTTAAGGATCCAATTCCAGGCTACTTGAAGGAGAGGTTTTTTGGACAGCAGGAAGGGGGAAAGTTGTCCCCAGTTTGAAAGGAGTTATTGGATAGAGGTAGGGTGAATTATGCTCGGGCTAATCCTCAAGGCCTGGGCCCAGACTTCTTTGGAGAAATTAGAGTCAGAGATGAGGTGATCCGTTGTTTCAGTCTCCATTTTGCACAGTGAACATCTAGAGGGACCTTCCATCCCTCGTTTCTTAAGATTTTCTCCAGTAAGGATACTGTTGTGGGCCATGGTCCAGCAGAACATGTCTATTTTTGGAATGAAGCAGTTTTCCCACAGGAGTTTCCAGATTGCAGGATTAGGAGCAGCGCCAGGGGTAGCCTGAAACTTCTTGTATCCTTCAGCGGAGGAATAGGTTCCTGAGTTACTTCCCCAGCCTCTTTTGTCTCGAGTTCCTTCCTTGACAGGAGACTTACCTTGGAGAAGGACTAAGAGTAGTTCAGACTCAGCAGCGAGTTCTGGTGGGGGGTTGCCTAAGTCCCAGCCTATCCAAATGTTGTCTTCCCAATGAGACAAGTCCGAGAGCAAGGTGATGCCGTTGTTTAACAGCCAGTTTCTAATTTGCTCCACTTCCCTACAAAATCCAAGAGGGGTATCTCCCAGGATAGAGTCATCCCATACTCTAATAGTTTTACCATCACCCGGGATCCAGTAAAGGTTACTTCGGAAAGGTTCCAGGGCTTTAAGGCACATCTTGTAAATTGGGGATCCATTTCTTCTTGGGGGGGGCATATCCAAGCATCTTTTTCTTGGACCAGGGAAGTATTTCTTGCTTAAAGCTTTCTTGCTCCAACTGTCTTTTCCAGATACAATCTGCCAGAGAAGTTTGGCACCAATGGCCAGATTTTGAGAGGAGAGACTTCTGACTTGCAGCCCTCCTTCAAAGCGAGGCCTTTGTATCTTTTTCCAGCTGATCAAATGGAATTTATTCTCATTCCCCTTGCCTCCTTCCCACAGGAATTTTCGAAGCATACTTTCCATTTTATGAATGACCAGAGCAGGAGCTAGCATGATGGAGGATTGGTAAATGGGCATACTATTAAGGAGAGCTTTTAAAAGGATGGTTTTACCTGCGGTATTGAGCCAATTAGAACCCCAAATTTGAATTTTTGATTTGGTTTTATCTATGATGTTATCCCAGTATGCTGACTTGGGCTTGTGTTTGCAGATGGGGATGCCAAGGTAGGGGAAGGTCTCCCAATTAGCTGTGCCATCCATTTCAAGAATTCTGGTTATACCACGGAGCTCTATTGCTGAATAGTTCCAGCTGTATATCTTGCTTTTATGGAAGTTTATTTGGCTTCCAGACACTGTCTTGTATATTTCCAGTTCATTCTTAAAGTATTTGGCAGAATGAGAGCTCGCTCCTCCTAATAACAATGTATCATCTGCAAATTGAGCATGGTTTATGCTCCGGACACCTTGCACTATTCGGAGACCAGGCAGCGTTTGGGAATCCTGGCAGAGATTGAGTTGAAAGCTGAGAACAGAGGCTTGAATGGCGTAAAGAAGAGGGGACAACGGGAAGCCTTGCCTGAGACCTCTGGTTGCTTTGAAGAAGCCCGAAGGTCGGCCATTTACTAGAGGGATAATCCAAGGAGAGTCTACACAGCCTTTTATCCAGTTTATAATAGTGGAGGAGAAGCCAAATTTGGCCATAACAGCAAATAGAAACTCATGTTTGACACGATCAAAGGCATTTGCTAAGTCAAGTTTAATGATCATACCTTTCTCCTTTCGCTGGCAGCTGGAATGAATAGCTTCTTGGACGAGGATGATGTTGTCCAAGATTTTCCTTCCCTTGATGAATCCACCCTGATTATCAGGAATAATTTTGGGAAGAATTCTTTTAAGTTTGGAGGCAATGATCTTGGTGATGATCTTATACCCTGTGTTGCACAAGGAGATCGGTCTGAAGCGGTTGAAGTTATTGGCACCTTTTTCCTTCGGTATCAGAGCTAGAAAGGAAGAATTGGTGCATCCTCCCAGCCTATTAACTAATTGAGAGTGCCAAACCATTTTGAGGAGGTCATACTTTATTATCGACCAGCAGTTGGTGAAGAATCTAGTGGTGAAACCGTCCGGGCCAGGCGCACTGTCCGGTTTCATAATCAAAAGGGTCTCTTTAAGGTCATTCATAGAAATAGGAGTTGTGAGTAGGTTATTGTCTTCCTGATTAATGAGGTTTGGGATAAGATCAAAGGGGTGGGCGTTGGTGTCAAACGGGTCCTCAATGGGGGCTGTGTATAACTCTTTGAAGGAATTATGGGCAGCTTGCTTTATTCCCTCAAAATATTTGATCAGAACTCCATTATAGTTGATTTCAGAGACTGCATTGTGGTTTTTCCGAGCCTCAGCCTGCTTGTGGAAAAACTTGGTATTTTTATCTCCACTCATGAGCCACATATTTCGGGATTTCTGCCTCCAGTATTCCTCCTCCATCCTACATGCTGAGAAGAAGGCTTTCTGGAGCTCCTCTTCCTTTCTGAGCATGTTGTCAGTTATATCTGAGATTTCCATGAGGCATTGGTGATCTTCCAAATCATCTTGAGCTGCCTTTATTTTTTATGAGGGCGTTACAAGGCGTTTTGACCACTTTTTCAGATCTGTTTTGAGTCTTTTTAGCTTGGACTCCCATATGTAGGAAGGGGACCCTTTATTAGGAGTGGCCCAGGAATCAGAGACAACTTGAAGGAAACCCTCTTGCTGGATCCAAAGGGGGCTGAAGCGGAAGGGGATTGGACCGAGGTTAGGGGCGAGAGACAGGTCTAGCAGGATGGGATTATGGTCCGAGGTACAGTGAGGGAGGATTTTGGAGGAGGCCAAAAGACCAAGGGTGAGAAAGGAGGAGTGGAGTAGGAACCTGTCAAGTCGGGCAGCCACATGACCCGGACCAGCTCTCTTATTCGTCCAAGTGAACTTCCCTCTAGCAAGTTTTATGTCAAGGAGATCCCAGCCAAGGATGATATCCTCCACCCATTCCCGCGAGGGTTCCCTGACCAGCGATCCACCTTTTTTCTCACTTGAGGCCAGGGTAACATTCATATCGCCAGCCACAATAATATTATCAAGATGCTGATGATTGAGAAAGTATTCTAGGTTTTTCCAACAGTCTTTTTTTTCCGATTGCAGAACGGGAACATAGAGATTGAAGAGACTTACCGACTGCCCCGAAGGTTTGTGGAGGAGTTTGGTAAAAATCCAGTGGAGCTCATGGACTTCAGCTTCAAGAGTATAGAGATTGGAATCCCAGAAAGTGGCTATACCTCCAGACGCTCCTCTAGAGTTGATAGCGGATCCAGTGCCTTTTTTCCAGAACTTTTCCCCAGCTTGGAGGGCAGCAGCTTCCTCCATTTTTGTTTCCTGGACAAGCAGAATCTCAGGGTTGTGAATTCGAACCAGATCTTTCATTGCTTCTTCTTTTGATGAAGACCCTAGACCTCTGCAATTCCAGGAGATGTAGCGCATTAATAACGGTGGGGGGAGGTGGCCCCTTTGGAGGCCGGGCCAGATCCTTTCTTCAATCTGGTGTTCATGATACCTTTCAGTGTTCTTTGTGACCCTTCAAGGATCTCTAAGTAGGAGGCTTCTTCCCTCTGCTTCTTTTTTGACTTTCGACCTCTTGGATTTTTGAAGGGAACCGATGGGAGACTGCATGAGGAGTCCCCTTCATCTGATTCTTCATCTCGATCCGTTTCTAGCAGAAGAGGGTCTGCGCTGGAGTCTTTGTGAGGACTAGCTGGATCAGTAGGGGAGACTCCCCTTGGGAGAGAGATTTCCCCCATTTCCAATGGCTCTTCAATATGGGACGTGGCCTCTTTACCTTTATGTGGATTGCTGGTCTGATTTTCTGCAGGTTCGCTGGGTTTTCCTGGATCTTCTTCCTGAATGACAATTGGTGTTGATTTGATGGCTTCCTGGAAGGAAGAGCTCGATGGCAGATTTTGCATGTTACTTCCTGACTTTTTTTCATGATTTTTGTTGCCGGATTTACCCTTTTTTACTTTTTTCCAGCCCTCCTCTTCATCGTGGGCTTGGATTTAGGGACAGTTTCTCTGGAAATGGCCATGCTCATGACAGTGCCGGCACTTGAACGGGAGCTGCTCGTAATCCATCTTTTGGTAATGATGCCAATCTCCTACTTTCAGCTTTACTGCTTCCGGTAGCCCAGCTTCTAGGTCAACCTCCACACAAATCCTGGCGCATGAGTACTGTCCTTTGTTCTCCGCTTTGTCTATGTATTTCCCAAGGGCATTCCCCACTTTTTCGAGGGTTTGAGAATTCCAGCAGTGTACGGGAAGATTTGGGAGCCTTACCCAGACTGGCACTTCCTTTGGGACATCTACTTCAGCATTGAAGTCCGGGGTCCATTTGTTGAGATACAACCCTTGGGTCCCCATGAAGTACGGGCCATTTCTAAAGACGAGGTCTTGATCTTCTTTGGAAATGAATTCGAAGATGAAGAATCCTCTTCCAACAGGATAGCAGGTTACACTGTTCTTGAGCTGAGGCCGCCAGTTCCTTTGGATCCAATCGTCAGTGGTTTTCGTAGAGGGCCAAAGCCCCATGAACTGCCCAACTAGGCCTCGTTTAGCAAGGGCTAGGGCTATCTTGATAGGCTGATCGGTAGGGAGATCATTTTCCGGGACAGCATCCAGCTTCTTGATAAATTTTGGAATGGAGGGGGCAGAAGGTTTGAGTCCTGGAGCAGAGAGCAGGCGTCTGAAGGCTTCCTCGGCTGAGAGAGGCGAGGAAGGAGAGTGCCCTCCCCCAGGCGCAGCCATGGGGGCAGCCAGTGAGCTTGAAACCCTAGGCTGCTGTAAAACGCAGACTCAGAGGCGAGCCAGCGAGAGCCTTTTCGGTGATTTTTATTAATGTTATATGAACTTTACATGTCACATTTGTTGAGGGATTCCCTTGGCCATTTGTTAATCATAAAAGTGTTTGAGTTACCCATGGAGATCAAAAGTATTTGGAACCAAACACTTGTGACCTTAAGCATAAATATGAGATTTGTAATTGAGCAACGACCCTTTGGGTCTCCATTGATTTGGTCTTTTGTAGTTGATGCTGGTGTTCTCTGATCTAAAGAGCCACACATAAGCTTTGCAAATGTAATAAGTTCTAAGAGCATTGGCCATCGATATGATATAGTGGCAGAGGATTTTGTTGAAATGATTTGTGTAATTTTTTGTGATAAAAATTGTATATGTGTAATGTTTATTATTATTTAATGTATTTACCATTTTATAGTTTTGTGTGCTTGTTGTCATTATGTGATTCCAATTTGTAGGCCCTTGATACTACATCAACATGCATGGTGATGTTTTAGCCAACCATTGTAGATATTTTTGGCTGTTACCCCAAACATCATGTGGGTGCTTCCCCTCGATCATACCTATCAACATCGATGTGAGATTGGTAATAGTGCTTCCCCTTGGACTCTAGAAGTCGCAATGCTCCTTGACCTTATAAAATCATTTATGGACACAATTAGGTAGCGTAGTTGGAAGAAGTCAATGCAGGGGTTGGGAACTTCCTGGTGCACCATGTGATATTGTGTGCCAAAATCATATAAATATAATCAAATAACTTATTTAAAATCATGGGACAACGATCCAGTCATATATGAATGTTTAGAGTGCATAAATTACAAACTATAGACTTGGATATCTTTCCCTCTCTTTCTTCTCTTCCTCGACTCCTTATTCAACTTTGTGATCTAAATATAACACAATCATAGCATGCATTGTTTATCTGACTAATTAGAGTTAATAAACTAACTTTATTGTTTGTCTTACTCTATTCCCATGACTTCCTTCACTTTGTGCTCGATCCTACATCCATGTTTCTCCTATTCTCTAGCTTCTGGATCTTTTGTGTTGTAACCTTTCAACAATCATTAGTGTAGTACATACCTCAGTCACATTGGACTCACGTCTCATTGTTTATTTATGTCAAAATCACTACATGTACTCGTCATCATGCTACTCCATGTGTTCTTATCTTTTACCATATGTCATGTATTCCCATGCCTTATCATTACCATTACCATGTATTCCACCAAGCTAGGGTTGTGTGTTTCCATCATCATTTTCTTGCAACTTAATCTATCTTTAAAATATTAATAAACAACTTTACATAACAACAATTCTACATCAAAAATCTATTTCAATAATTTCTATTAACTTGTTTAAAATTAATATATTAAATAAAATATCATTATACTCAGAAAATTGAAGTACAATTTTTTTTTATTTAATGTCAAAAATATTATAACATTTATCCAATATTCATAATACTAATATAGACATATATTTTCACAATTTAATATATTATAAAAAAAAACAAAAAATATAACCATAATGAACGTACCAAAAAAAACATCATCCATAACTAACTCTCAAAATGTCGTGATAATCTTTAAAAGTAATTAGATTCCAAATCTATACTTTTGTACATTGAAGAACAATATTTAATAACATATTACAAGGAAATCATGTCAAATGGTGTGGTAATCTACAAAAGTAACTAGATTCCAAGTTTATACTTGTGTACCTTCAAGAACAATGCTTTTATTAGTGTATTATGAAATAATAAGCTCTTCCTTAGCGTATTTTTTATGATTAATATAATAGGTTTTTAAAAGTATAGGCTATAATGATTACAACACAAAAAAAAGTCATCAAAGACATAAAACATCATCACTAAAGTAACACATTTTTTTAAGTTAAGATAGAGTCATGGTTCAGTTAATATAGTCAAAGCTTCAATCTTTTCAAGATAAGTGTTATATTGGTTTTACGGTAAGTTTATTAAGAATATGATTCCACAAATTGGAATTAGGATAAGTAGCATATGTTATTTTTACTCTAAGGAACCTTCCGAATTTCGCAGCAAGTTTTTGGAGATATTTAAATATTATATTTTATATAAAAATAAAATTTAAAAAAAATCATATTTTATATAAAAGTAAAATTTGTAATTAAGTAAAGCATCATATTCTATGTATAAAAAAATAGGTTTGACACTTCTACCTTGATCGAAGGTGTTTGACACTTTTTGAAGTGACTCTTTAAATTCAAAGCCTATGGGATTGCTTGAATACATCTTTCAACATTTCTTTGATGGCAATGATACAAATGTTAAATATATTATTTGATAAATGGTGAAGGTGTTATGAAGAGATACACCGTTTTCCTTATTCATACAAGTTCAACCAAGATCTTTAAAACCAACTCGTGACATTTTACAATAACCATCGCTACATATAATAAATTCCATTTCCTCGTTGACACAATTTTACAATCACCCTTACATACAATCAATCTATACCAAAATTTGTTACCTTTATAAAGAGTTCTAATGATACCCTTCAACTTGAACCAATCTCTCGATAACATTTTTCAACTCTCTTAAAGAATTTCAAGTACAAATATCAATGTTATACTAAATTATCAATGTTATACTATTTTAACATGGTTAGGAAGAACAACACATTTATTCAACACACTTTATTATGCCGAAGGCATTTTCCCCATGGAAACGCAGTCTCAAAGATTCTTCGTCTTCCTGCCCATTAACATTCTGATACGTATTGCATGGTTATTGGCAATTTAAAATTTCCATGGTCAAAATTTTCGGTTGGTATATCCTGTGATCTGACAAAGACGAAAGAAGGCGGCAAGGAGTTAAAACACTCAGGCTTTATTCTGTACCATGGCGTGTCCAATTGAACTATGTTCTGAAAACACTCGCGCTAAGTCCATATGAATATGGTTTGCTCGGAACAGCTTCTCACTGTAGGTTTTGCAGCTTGAATAGACAGTTGAGGATGATTCTTCACAGGTAGTCACGCAATCGAAGAAATGTAGCGAAAATTGGGCCAGAAAGAATATATAAGTCTGAGTGAGCCCCAAAACAAACCCATTGCAGTTAGCCAGGAAAATCTTGTATCTTTGTGATTTGGGAACAGAGGAGAAAGAATGCCTTCCAATGATCAATTAGAAGCAACCAAGCTTGGGTGATCAGTAGGAAATTATGCTTCAACTACCAAGCAGCTTGAACAATCATAAATACTAGCTGACTAGCTGCATCGGTAACAATAACTGAATCAACATAAGCCTTTTGTTGGGAGAAGTAATAATCAATGGTCAATTTGGGATGTTTAGCATGTTCTTAATTTTTAGTTCTTTGTATCTGTAAATTATTGTTTTCATAAATACTGGAAGTTTATTGATCCAACCATTGACAATGTCCTGAATAGCTGAACTTTTATACACAACTTGATGGGTCAATTACTCAATTGGATATCTTCAGTTCTTCTAATTTAGTACCTGGGTAAGCATGTTATTTTATTTTCCTAATTATTTATTTTATTTGTTTCATACCTATTTGTGTAAGTGACAAACTAATCTAGTATTTAATTCTATTGTCAATCCTTAATTACATTCAGATTGAAACTTCATTTAATTTGTACATGGTGTTGCACTTTAATTTCTATGTTCAATATTGCTTTTCCTTACAGGGAAACACAGGCATTTTATATTGGCCATGTGTCAGAGGACAAACTACCGAAGGTATGCTCCTAATGAAGTTTTGATTTTATGGATTCTAAACTAGTAACCAAGTTATTGATATTTGTTTGACTTCGGTATCTGTGACAGGATTATTCTGCAGGAATAGTGCTACTTGGGAAAATTACGTATGGGAAGGTGTCACTCAGGGATAGCAAAGGAGAACAAACTAGAAAGGCATGTCTTGCCTCATCTAATATCTTTTATATAGTGCCTCCACAAGCTAAGGTAGGCAGAATGGTGCTCAATTGTGGTTGGAAACGGAATTTGATATTCTATATGCAAAACCTGTCTTATTCTATACCAGTACTGTCTGTGTGGGTCTGTTTGGTGATACAACAAAGTATTGTTCTAGATCCTAGTTTTGTCATCCTTCATCCTTGGGATTTTTTGGATGATTATCATGTGGGTTACGATCTATTACTTGTTTGCTACATATCTCAAACTCATTTCATAATGCTCATGATTTCTATTTATCTTAATTTTTATCAGGTAGAAGAGAAAGATAGAGAGCAGGGTAGTAGCTCTTCAAGCAAACGAAATTTTAAGTAGCGGTTGGAAGAAGAGGTAATGACTGTTTTAAGATAATGACTTCCTACAAAAATGATACTTTTAGTAGTCCATTGGCCTACTGTAGGATCTTATTCTCTAGTTATATTTTTAGAGTAGTCTATGGTCTCTATTCTTAGTTTAGAAGTTCCAACTATGATGTGGTTTCCAAGTGGGGGATGTTTTCTTTTCAAACAAACAAAGCAGCCATTATTCATTTCTTACAAACAAACAAAGCACCTTTCTTCTACATCAAACATTAATATCATTTTAAATCAAAAAATATATTAAGCAGATGATTCTCTGATGGAATTTTAAATACTACTATACTAAAATAACTATTCAATTTTTGTTTCCATTGCAGAGCTATATGTATCAAGTGCTTAAGGGACTTGAACACACTCACAAGAATGGAATCTTATTTCTTAGCTATCTCTTAATATTTATTTAGCATGTCCTCACTTTCCTTTGCCCTTATATTTGTTTTGATTAATTGGTTGGATTTGAGTTTGCATAGACTTAAAGCCCAACAATTTATTGGTGAATGAGAGTACATGCCAATTAAAGATTGGGTCTTGGAAGAGTTGTTTTTGGAATTAAAAGAAACTTTAGCAACATTGTAAGTAAATACCATTTTTCTTTATTTTCCTTTTCATCAGCCACCCACTCGCCATTCATGATAGGATTATATTACAAGTAAATACTATTTTTCTTTTTATCAGCTACTCATTCAGAAGAATATATCGGGATGGATATTTCCATTTCATTGTTAAAAGCTTTGATAATGAACTTCAATATTTAATTCTTTTTATTTAATTAGATAGAATTTTGTAAAAAGGTTTTAAAAAATTATGTAATAATTAAATTTATCCACTCATTACTGAGTTTATCATATATTTGTCATATATTTAAATTATTGGATTTGCTTCCAAATATAAAACACCTTAATTCTTACAATTTTATAGTATCGATCATTGAAATGCAAATTGTATTTTGATTGCAGCATGGAACTGTTTGGTACACTGCTCGTGAGCAGCTCCTTGGAGATACTCAACACACTTTTACCATTGACATGTGGGCTGTTGGGTGCATTTTTTGTATGATAATTTTCTCTGTTCACAAGAGCCATAGATTTAGAATAAACTGGCTATTTATGATGATCATGGCTTGTAGGTGGAATGCATTCATTGAAGCCTCTATTTGAAGGAAATTCTAACATCGATGTATTATTGGCAATATTTAAGTGAGCTTCCATTTTAAACTCAAAAATATAAAGTTTTGTTCAGTTGTCATTGGTTTCAAATGTTTATAATAATTGCAAGGCTTTTCTTAGGATTTTGCAATATATTGAAAAGCTAATAGATTTGTCTGTATTGTAGGAAATTAGGCACCCTAGATGAGTCTGTATGGGATGGAATATTAAAACTTGAGAATTGGAGTGACCAACTTCCTCAATGGAGACGAAGTAATAAACTGCAAGAATCCTTACCAAATATAGATGAACGAGGGTTTGACTTATTATCGGTAAGTTCATTTATTTGGCTAATGGTATTTATAATTTTAGACTATAAAATCCTTTGGGTTGTAACCGCTAGATCTTTTGTTGCCTGTTTTCTTAAATATGTGAAGGAAGATGCAATAAAAGAAAATACTATAGTTGAAAGAGCCCTGTGGTTTTGTTAAATTGATAAATCTTTCATCGTTGTTCTGGCATTGCTAACTATTGTAGACCATTAAAACCAGTTGGGTTTTTGGTTTTTTTGTTGGGTGGAGATAGTAGGAGCTTGGATCATGAGTATGGCAGTGAAGTCTCTATCTCCTTCTTCAAGCAATGACAATTTTGTAGCCCTTCTCGACTTTGAACTAGAGTCCACCCCTTCTGATACATCCCCGGGTAATGGATATTCTAAAGAAGAAAACCAGTTGGAGTATAGGATACACTATAAATTGTCCTTCTGTAACTTCAGTTTCGCAAAATTGCACAAACATTTATTTTATTCCCCATCCCGAATCCCGAATCTCGATTCCCCTATCCCATAATGCGGGTTGTGGGAGCTTGAAATTTATTATTTGCAAGTTTTTCATCCTACAACTTGCATCCCGAAATTCAGAATGCGAGATGCAGGAGCATTTTTGTAAGTATTGTGTGTCATGCCGCAACCCACATCCCAAAATTTCGGAATGCAGGTTGCAGGATGCAAAATTTGCAAATAATAAATTTCAAGCTCCCGCAACCCGCATTGCGGGATGCGGGATTCGGGATTTGAGATGCGGAATGAAATAAATGTCTCTGGGATTTTGCAAAGGACAATTTATAGTGTATCCTGAACTCTATTTCGGAAAACATAAATCACTTCATATTTATAAATGATGCATTGCAAATTATATCAAAATAGGTAAATGTCATGCTCGACCGTAAATATATTGTGCTATTACAACCAAAAAATAAAACTATAAATAATTTAATAAATCTTTAAATTTAAAGCTTTATTCTAAAATAATTTTATAATTACATTACAAAGAAAATTTATTATATTTTTATAAAATATATATTACAAAACAATTTATTATATTTTTATAAAAATTATATAACATACTTTACATATAAACATAAAACTAAAACACATATACAAAATAGTTAGAATAATTAAATATATATTTATGAATAGTAGATTTAAATAATGATATACAGAATGAAAATTGATAAGTGTTTTATCAAAACATGTAAACAATGAACAATAAAAATAAAAATAGATTTATTTCATAAATACATAACACCATTAATTGATCCTTTCACTTCTCACTACCGGAATTTCTTACAAAGGATTAAGCAAAATTGCCCCATAAAAACCAATGAGATATCTTTTAACAAAATACAATTTGCAGCCAGAAGAAATAATGACAATCACGCTGAGCAAAACATATAACTCCTATGTAATAATGACAATCACGCTGGCCAAAACATATAACTCCTTTTTTTAGAGGAAAGAATCATGGAAGTTGCTTCCATGGAGATACTTTTGGTTTTCAAAACCATGTAGATTCATAAAGATTTATTTCCACATACTCTGACGGTGACCCAAAGTAAACTTGGAGAATAACACAGAAAAATTGTGAGAAAAGAAAGGTGGGATAAGTAGGTATGACAAGGACCAAAGAGGTAGGTTCATGGTAATTGCAGGGAGACTTAAACCGAGATGTATTTAATGAATGGAGTAGTTTAACGGGTCGACGATTTCGCCCAGCGTTAGACTACTCCGTCCACCCACACCGTTAATGATCACCTCCTTCGAATTCGGCGAAATTCATCCAACCACTATCACTGAGGGTCCCATAGCCACTAGACTAATCTAGGACAAGGAAGCCTGAACCGCCTTTGCCTTCTAGCCATCACTTGCCTTTTGAGGACGATGCTTGTTGACAATAACAGGCATCTAGTCTTGGCTGCAGAAATGAGAGAATTGAACCCCAAACAAAAGAGAGAATTTGAAATTACAGGACTACAAAATGAAAGTCTCACCTGAAAGAACCGTGTGGTGAACACACAGAAGAGAGGGTACAAGTATCCTCCGCTCTCGATGAAACACCATGTGAAGAATTGATACGTAAACAGATGAATGAAGAATTGATACCTAAACAAATGAATCACAAGAACTCCATTTAAATAGAGGATAAACGGGTCTAGAATCATCTTCGTTATGTGATCCTCTTCAAGTCGGCTCTAGAACTGAAATCCAGTAAATATAAACAGGTAGGAACAAGAAAAATTCGATAGACTTGGGTATAATTGAATTGGTTGAATCCATTCTTATAATCAAAATTACAATTCCAGAATAAAAATCTCAATTTCAACCATTTTTTCCATTATAAAATTCCAACAAAAACTGCGAACCAAAATGGAAATCCTCTAAAGTTCTCCAATCTGATTGAGTAATTTGAAGGCAATATCAGTTTTAAAATCTTCTTGACATAGAGCCAAAACTTGATAAACTTATTTGCACAAACTATTTTACTTTAGTTTGTCCATATTCCGCCTGGGCGTACAGGGCCCTAAACGAAGGGACAATAAAAATAAAAACTAAAAAGTTAAAATAAGAAGCAAGCTTATGTGTATGGATGGCACCACCATAAATATTCACTCAAGTATATTGTTCAGTGACTTACAACTGACTGTTGTATCTAAGTAAAATCATCGAACACACTAATTCTGAAATCGTTTACCTAGCAAAACAATTAGCACCTTATGACCTTCAACGACGTAACTGTGTATTCAGACTTCCTAAAGATCTGAAATGATAACGCTAAGCTAAGATTTAAAGAAACGTAAATGTGCATTCAGACTTCCTAAAGCTCTGAAATGATAACGCTAAGCTAAGATTTAAAGAAAATATGTTAAAACGATAATAAAACGGGTCAAGAAACATACTACTCTAAGCAAACTCAGGATGACAGCCATCCCAAGCTGCATCCTCCCAATAAAGGAGAGGTGGAACGACAAATTTAGAGACTGAATGACCTAAAACCAAAGAGAATTCAGTAGAATTTAGCATAACTTCACCTTAAACTGACTAATTTAAAGATTTACAGAAAAGGCTTAAGGCAATGAGAAGAATTTAACATTAGTTCAAACGAATTGCTCGATAAATCAAAGATTTACAACATAAGGCCTAAATATTTAAGCAGTACCGGCTCTGGAAGATTCGAGAAACATTGCATACGTTGTTGAAAATCTTTAAGCAAACAAGTCTGCCATTCATACAGGTTGAAGGCTCTAGTTTAATTAAAATTGTCCTTTGTTTGATAGAATTTGAGAGTAACGAAGGCATTTTTATACGTACAAGATGCTGCGCTTTCGCACTGGGATAGCCGATTTATGTAGTTTATATAATCAGTATCAACGATTTATGTAGTTTATATCAAGCGGGTTAATTTTATTGTAGTTTATATCAATGAAATTTTCTTGTTCCTACCTGTTTATATTTACCGGATTTCAGTTCTAGAGCCGACTTGAAGAGCATCAAATAGCGAAGATGATTCTAGACCTGTTTATCCTCTATTTAAATGGAGTTCTTGTTATTCATTTGTTTAGGTATCAATTCTTCACCGGGTGTCCGTAAGATTCATCTGTTTATGTATCAATTCTTCACACGGTGTTTGATTGAGAGCGGAGGATACTTGTACTCTCTCTTCTGTGTGTTCACCACACCACACCATTCTTTCAGGTGAGACTTTCATTTTGTAGTCCTGTAATTTCAAATTCTCTCTTTTGCTTGGGGTTTACAGATCCGTATCAACTAAATTATCGTTTCTGTTAGTGGAGCGGAGGACTAAAGAGCAGGAAGGATATCGAGCCGACCAAGCGCGCCAATAAGCCAAGACTGGACGCCTGTTATTGTCAACAAGCATCGTCCTCAAAAGGCGAGTGATGGCTACAAGGCAAAGGCGGTTTAGGATGCTTTGTCCTTCAAGATCTGCCAAGGCCTCCCGCTGAGTGGTCTATGCGGTCCATTTCTGCGGCCTACCCTGGAACTTACACTCCGCCTTCAGCCTTGGGAAACCTTAAATTCCAATATGGCATCATACCTACTTTGCTATGGATAAAATAGCCCTGAAGAGAATAGTATAGGATATAGCCCTGTCAACAAAAGAGAAGCACCGGTTACTTAGAAAGAGGTCTCCGCAAGGGAAAAAATTCTAATTCCTGGTCTCTCGTTGGGCATAGTGAGTGGTACCCACATTCCTCAAGCAAGTGTAATTGCTTGCAGGCCTGTGAATACTGTATGGAAGCCTGATGTCCATCCAAGCTAGGTTATTCGCCACCTACAACATTAGCTTGACAAGGTAATACGACTGATCTGCAAGTGCCCAAGGATTAGTCTAGTGGCTATGGGACCCTCAGTGATAGTAGACTGGATGAATTTCGCCCACTCCGGAGGAGGTGATCGTTAACGACGTGGGACGGAGTAGTCTAACGCCGGACGAAATCGTCAACCCGTTAAACTACTCCTTTAATGAATTCCTTTGTCAATATACTGTTTATTCAATAAATAACTTTAGTGTGCCATGAGATGCGTTCATTGGACATCATCCATATCTTTATCAAACTTTCATGCAACTTGTATTTTGATGAAGAGAACAATGACGGGGCTTGATAAGTAAGCTACGCCCTTCAACTTTCAAAAATGACAGAAAAGTCAAGTAAATTAAACAATCAATAACAACATTGCACAAAAACAAGCCGCTTAGTTATAACGTAGTTTGAGTGATTTTACCACTAACGATTTTACCACTAACCATTTAAACTATTGGAAAGAGAACGCAAAGGGTTTGGAATATGAATTTGTCATTCTCACCTCCAATAACACACTCTGGTGTTCGACAATAGGATTAATGAGAACATACAATTGGGAGTGGCTCTCTAGAACTCATAAATGCGGTTTTCAAAAGCGATACTAAGATACCAAAAGGGAAGAATGGGTGGAGGACACTTGCAGATTTTAGAACACAGCGGTGGAATAGAGGTCAATAGCTTAACATACCAGGCACAGAATAAATAACCCTTTTGTTGTGTGGAGGAAATGTACATATAACGCCTGTTGAGTTCTCTGCTGATTGGTGAAGAGTGTCCTTTGAATGGATGGAATGCTAGCTATTTTTCTCTGTGCACCATGCCTCATTGAAGACTTCTCATGTCTATGGACTATCAGGCATTTATCTTCCAATGCAATCGATCCTTCTTGTACAGATGTATTATGAAGAAAGACTCCCCACATGTGTCAACAAAGCTCCATGTAGTGGACAAACTAGGTTTTTGACCCTTATCCATTTGAAAGGATGGGGAAGACTCCTTAGGGAAGATGGCCAGCCTGATGATGACGTCCTTGTCCTAACCGTTCATTTATTATAATCCTAAATTGCTTGGAGGAATTTGTCTTCTTCTCTATGCAAGTTTTCCTGTAACAGTCTCATGGTTTCTTTTGCCTTCAGATTCAAACTTCTTTTGAAGAGTACTCTGAAATTCTTTCCTTACCATGGATTCAATATCTTTTACGAATTCTTCTCTGGATGTCTTATAAAGATTTGAAATTACTGGTTCGACCTGTTTATTCGATAGGAGTGTGACCCATGCCGCTTGACCAAGAGTAGTTGCACCTGTTGGCTCGAATTGTTTGAAAAGCTTGCAAATATCATCTGGTAGGTCGCGCTCAACACTCTTTAAGTTCTCTGTAGTGAAAATATTTTCAATGAGAAGCCTTTCAACTGAAAGCATTTGTTTGTCAATACCTTCTTTGGTATCCATGAATGCTACAAAACCAATGTTTCTACCCAAATGCTACAATTTCCTGGGACTCAGAGACTTCACCCAATTTTGAACAGCGATCATTGACAACTTCAAAGGTTCCTTCTACTCCCCCTTTGGTATCTTTAATACTCAATTTTACCCCCTCACCTGAAAATAAAAATGGCGCTACATATATTTCTTTGTTGAATTGCAGTAGCGTGGCCTTCAAGGTCACCTTTGGATGTGAACATTTCAAAATTAGTTCTCTTCCATATCTAACAGGCCCACTTTCAGTCTGGGGTTCTTCAATCTTGTAAATAACATGACCAGCATGATAATCCCCGTAAATTTGACCTACGACCCAAAAAATATGAGCTTCTTATCACAATCTCTTGTCTGCTAAGATCTTACTCAACTCTTTGTGCAGTTGATCAAACCTATCAATAGAACCAGAGCCACATAATTCTTCATGATGTTGTGAGGACGAAGTCCCATGGGACGCAATTTTTAATTGCAGGAAGCAATTTATTTAAATGATTTTGGTGCATGTTTTCAGAAACGATTGAATAAAATTTTGATGGTTTTGTGATCCCTCATCCCACATCCTGCAATTGCTGAGTGCGGGTTGCCGGATGGTAAATAAATCTTAAAACCCAGGTGTGACTCCGCATCGCGCAGGACTTAATCTTGACCTTTTGATCGTAAATTGTTGGGAAGAATTTGTCTTCTTTTCTATGCAGGTTTTTCTGTTTGTAATAGTCTCACGATTTCTTTATAAATCTGAAGGTACGTTATTTCACGGTTTCTTCTCTATGCAATAGGCAATGAGACCTTTATAAATCTGAATAAAGTTTACTATGGCTTGTGCATTTCTAAAAGTACGCTATTTTGCCTCTTTTCATATTCAAGATCATAGACATTGATTAAAAGTTTCAAGTTAATATTTTAAGATGTTGAATGGGTCAATCTATTTAATGACAATGGAATTCCCACACAATTTTGCTTTATGGTGTTTCCAAAATTCCATATGTAATTACTGGGTGTGCCAGAGAAGCGTATGTAATTATTGGGTGTGCCAGAGAAGCAGATGCATTCTTTGTTCGGAAAAAAAGGTAGAACTAATTGTTAAAAACTCTCTCACATACTCGTATCCAACTTTTGATGTGCACAAAGGATGTTGATATAAATGACAATTTTCCAAAGGTATTTGGATCTGGAAAGATGAATTCAAGCAACATAAAATTGAATTTGCTTAATTTAGATCATATTGTGTTTGTATATGCAATTCCTACAAATTTTGTTTTACATATGCTTGCATTTATTTAAGGAATTAGTTCAGTAAATCTCTTGTGTTAGACTTCATCTTATGGGTTAATTTATAGGACATGAAATATCTATTTGCATCCTTACATTGCCATTGTTGCAGGTTGTACTTTTGAGTCTCGTTGGATTGGTTTGGTCAGTTGTGAACATTAAAAACAAATATTTTTCTTTTTACTTGTAAACAAGATGATGTCGTTGTATATTGTATTTTCTGATCAACATTATATGTAATATGATTTGCATAGAATCCTCTAAACTCTGAATTTATTAAGCATTCTGAGGGATAATAAAATCTGGTGCAAACATATCTCAAATACAGAGATTTGAATTGATGTAAAAATATTTGAACCATGGATATCTGCGGTTCGGTTGATCTATTGGGCTTGGATACTAAGGCTATGGGAACATGGATTCGCAGTCTATCTTGCCTTGTCCTATCCAAATAGCCCTAGCAGAAAACAATGGACTGCTGGCCCTTAGGTATGGGTTTCAGATGCCACCGGAACTGAGTTATACAGACAGCTTATCTCTGACAAATTCGATTACTTTTGGTATTTATGACACAGTTCTTAGTAACTGGGAGGGTGAGATTATTGTGATATCATCCATGGGAAAACAAAGCAACGAAAAATCTTATTTGTTAAATCACTTGTCAAGGTCTCTTTTGGATGTGGTAGCTGGAAGGTGTACCGATGGAGTGTGGATGACTATGAGAGTAGCAGAGAAACTCATGTATGTCATGTTGGATTTTGAAGTGCTGGGTTGGGGATGAAAAACTCAACAAAAATCATTTAAATAAATTCCTTGCAAATTGCAGGTTGTCGGATGACTAACTTGCATGAGCAAAAACTTTTCTGCATCCTACATCCAGCAATTGCGGGATGCGGGTTGTGGGATGAAAAACTTCAAAAATATTAAAATTCAAAATACCGCAATCCGCAAATTGTGGGTTGCGGAATGAAACAATTTCTGTAAAAAATATTTTAAAATTTTCGGTAAAACCTCAGTTGTAAGTCGGGTCAGTAGTACCCACAAAAGTATTATTAAAATATAATTTCCAGTCTCCCAATTTAAGTTAGAAATGTTCATTTCTAGTCTCCCAAGTTAAGTTAGAAATATTCAATTGCGAAAAGACTCAATATTTTACCCTTCCTTTATACCTCTTGGTACTGGTACAAATGCTAATGCTAGTATTATATACTATTGATCTAGTGATCTTTTTATATTATTGGTACAATTTGCAATACTTTTTAAGTATAATCTTTTACTTTATATATGCCAAAAAAGAAAAGTTTAAAATATAGTAATTTAATTTTATTATTAACCTACTTTATATTGTATGTTATTTATGTAGTGATCTTTTTATATTATTGGTGCAGTACTTTTTAAGTATAATATTTTACTTTATATATACCAAAAAGAAAAGTTTAAAATATAGTAATTTAATTTTATTATTAACCTACCTTACTATACTGTAGGCTATTTATGTAGTGATCTTTGTATATTATTGGTATAATTTGTAATATTTTTAAGTATATAATTTTTTATTTTTTATATGTCAAATAAATGTTTAAAATAGAGTAATTTATATTTATTTTAAACCTAGATTTATGTTGTTTTTTGTTGACTTGGAATCAATCGAACATATTTTACTGCATTGCTATTTTTTCAAGGGAGTTTGGAGAGAGGTAAGCAATCACTTTTCTATCTCTTTTAATTGGGATATGAAATCTCTCCCTCTATTCTCAACAGTGTTTCTAAGATTGTGATAGGTTTTCTTGAATGGAATAGAGTTTGTGCCCAAAAGCTCAAAAGCTTCGAATCAGACCTGTGTTGGATTCCAATACCATTTATGGTTTCTTTGATGAGGCTCAGCAGGTTGGTTTTTGTGGTTCTGGCATGATCCTTCGTTTAAGTGAGAGACACAATTTCAAGCTAAGGATGGGTGTTGGCAGTGGTACTAATACTTTTGCTGAACTATTAGCTTTGTGGGGTTTTTTTATGGTTCGCAAAAAAAAAAAATCTCCTCCAGCATACTATTTTTGGCGACTCAAAGGTCGTTATTGACTTGCAATCCCTGAGTTATGTATGCTGGTTGAGAAGGATAGGGATCTTTAAGGATTGTTTTCAATCCTTAGTTTTCAAGCACTTGTACAGAGTTTTCAATTCTGAAGTAGACAGGCTATCAAAGCTTGCGATTGGAGACTTTCCTGGTATTCTTCACTATTCAGAGTTTTCAAACGGAATCTTGATTGTTGAAGGACGTTTTTCCCATTTCTAGTTCCTCTTGGGTTCTTTGGTATGCTATAAGTGGGTTGGAATTGTAGCTCTTTGGAGTCTGCTTGTTTTGATTGGCATTTGTGAGGATGGGATGCATCTTA
This sequence comes from Pseudotsuga menziesii, assembly GCA_001517045.1. Classification (NCBI taxonomy): domain Eukaryota; kingdom Viridiplantae; phylum Streptophyta; class Pinopsida; order Pinales; family Pinaceae; genus Pseudotsuga; species Pseudotsuga menziesii. Next base: position 97,617 of record LPNX010771792.1, on the reverse strand, counting down.
TTAGTCAAGATGGCCCAATATCTTTTTTTCAACTTGTCATGTGCATTGTTTGAAGGGTGCTTTATTTTGAACGACCTCGATGTAATTTTGATTCTTCTGAATATCAAATTACATACTTTTTTCAGTAAAAAAATATAATTTAACTTACTTTTTTACATATCCAAAAAAATTCATAATATATATGTGACTTTCATTGAAACATATGTAAAAATTTTAACCTATATTTTCATTTTTTCATTTTAATATTAATTAATTATTTTTTATTTTTTATTATTAAAATATGAATAAACTATTTCTTCTTTATTAAAATGTAAAGCACCTCATTATCCTGGATATACAAAATTAAATTTCCATATATTAACCATTCTAAATTAAATATAAAAAAAATGGACATATTTAGCTTTCCATCTTAATATAAATTTTATATTTCATAAAAGATATGTCAAGCTCAATATAGAAATAGATACCAACTGAAACTGACTTTGTTTTTTCTTGTGCTCACTACTTGCATTTTCTTTAATGACCTAATTGGACATGGGCCCTCACTCTGCAAAAAGCTGTGTTTCCCTTGTGCTCACTTAGTATCTCCTTTAAGAAAAATGACCTAATTGAACATGGGCCCTCGGTAGCAAGATTGATACTCCAACTGAAACTGACTTTGTTTTCCTTCTTGTGCTCACTACTTGGCATTTTCTTTAATGACCTAATTGGACATGGCCCCTCACTCTGCAAAAAGCTTTGTTTCCCTTGTGCTCACTTCTTAGTATCTCCTTTAAGAAAAATGACCTAATTGAACATGGGCCCTCGGTAGCTAGATTGACTGTAATCCTTTCTTCGTCTCAGCTGACTGCAAAAAGCAACGGGGCCACAGCATGTGAGAGGAATCACACTCAAGCACGATTTCCACTTCCATGGGAAAAGGAAAGCTCAGCGAGATACGGAATAATTAGCGCGAAAGGTGCTATCATGCTCAGATCTGATGGGATATGGAAGCTACTGAGCCATTAAACTCTATATGACGGTTCAAATATATCTTCAGTGGCATATATATCTCATGAATATATACACAATATCTCTGAATGCATTCTATCTCTGGGTATAATTGTATGTATTCGCGATGTATCAGTCAATAAATTGTGATCGTGATCATATTGCAGTAATATGTGTATAGATGTGCGTATATTGAGATTGTATTTGACAATAATGGATATATTGTGGGTGTGTATATTCGAAATATCACTCAATACATTACGATAATGTAGTGAATACCAACTACATTGTATATATTTACTACACAAAATATATTGCAATATATACATTGTGAATACACCGACATGCATACATACTATGCAAAGACTCGGCTTGGTTGGTCTGAAAAGGGCTTCTCACATGGGCATAAATGGTACACAGAAGACGTTTGGTGATCCGCATAAGGTGGGTCGTGGCCGAAAGGACCAGTCCCACTTAGTAATAATTTTGCTACTCTGTTTAATATCAATCCTGCAATTTTCTAGCTTTGAAATACTTTCGCGATATCAATTCTGTCCAAACAAAAAACCCTTAAAACCCTTACAATTAGATAGAGGAAGCTTGGTGGTCGGTATCAGGTGGGTCAGGGTCTAAAGGAGCAGTCCCACTCGGATATAATTTTGCTCCTTTGTTTACTATCAACCCAACAATTTTCTAGCTTTGGCCAATACCAGTGCAATAGTTCTGGTCTTTAGAAAACCCTTGAAATCATTGCAATCTTTAACATGCCTCCATTCACCTTTTGGATATATATATATCTTATATAAAAATATATCCAGTTGGTTTTAGTGCAAAGTGAGCCTATGAAACCTTTTCTGATTTGAGAATGGTTATGGAATTTCCTTTCAATTACTTTCTCTGTTCCCTGAAAAACAAAACAATCTCCAGGCCTACCACTCTATTTATGTCTAAAAAACAAAAATCCAGTACAGTTGTTGGATTCTTGCAATTTTTGTTAACAAGGTGGTTAAAAAGTGTAATGAGGCTGTGACGCATAAAGAATGAGACTGATTTGTGGCGTTATGCGGTGCTGCTGCAATGGGAATGTTTGCTTTGTGGGTGCAGAGTGGCTGCAAGATGAGGCAAAGGTGAGAATGGAAACATTGCTTGGAATGGGATGGATGTTCTGAGAATGGGGGAGGAATTGAGAATTAGAGATTTTAGCATGCATATTGAGTTGGATGCTGCAAGGAATTATTGAATGTATATCCAGGGAGTATATGGTTAACTGTTATATTTAGAAGATAGGGAGCTTGTGTCAGGCTAAGGAGGTTCAGTTACAATTGGGTGTTGAATTCGGGCAACCCATTTGCAGGCCTCGGCATTCGGACATATATACAGAAGGTCTGTAATGTATTGGATGCATATTTGGACTGCTATATGGATGATGGGTTTCTCGCATGTTCAGGAAATTATGGCAGAAGAGACTTGTTCTGCGTCATAAAGATGAATAATGTGGATTATCAGCATTGATTGATCAGATTATAACATAGTATATGCAGAGTTCTGCAGTCCAATGGATATACAATCAGTCATAATTTGTTAGGTGTATCTTCACCAGTACATCCTGATTCAACTACAGTATGGCGGAAGGATTTCAGTTGGGTGTAGAATTCAAGAACCCATTTCTAGAATTCTGAACTTGGGTGCATATACAGGAAGTATATAATCTTATTCACTATATATCCAAAGTACTTGTGGTATGATTGGGGATTTTCAGCTGGGTGTGGTTCAGATACATTTGTTGCAGACCTTACTTTCAGGCCAAGGAAGTCCAACTGGTTCTTGAATTCAGGTGATTAAGGTTATCTATGTCAGTAGCAGAGCGGCAAGACATTTTGGGACCTTACCACTCTTGGCTGAAAGGACTAACCCAAGCCTTCTTACAAAGGAATTGTTGATCTTTCAGGACCTTACCGGAGGTCAAGACCTTTCCCTTCTAAAGAAGGGCAGAACCTTACTGTCTCAAAGAACCCTTCGGTATGATCGGGTAACACCTTTTAGGAGCTTAGCTTTTTTATACCCAGGTAAGTTATCCCAGCTACTCAAAATTCCGTCACTCGCTATAGAAAGACTATAGAGTTTGCTACTCAGTGTAGACAAAGCAGATCGATCTATAGTATCTACAGGCCTCTCTGCATTTGGATGAGTCTAGTTGGGTTTTGAGTTCGGGCAGTCTAGAGCAACTCTCTGTCTCTGGATGTATACACAGCTGAGAATGTAAATTCACTCAGAGAATGAAAGTTTTGCATGAGGCTGAGGAAGCCCAGATGAGTTTTGAATCCAATCAAACTATTATAAATGAGCTTGTTTTTGCTTGTTTCTGGATATGGTCTTGAACCCATTGGATTGGACAAGGTTGCATGGAGAAGGAGAAAGCACAGGAATGAGTTGAATCCATCGGGAGATGAAGAAGAATCCTTCCATTGTTAATGTGGTTTTGGCATTGACAATGGCATGGAAGCATAGATTTATTAATGTCTCTGATGATCAATGGGAGCAGCTGCATTGGGAATTCTTCATTGGTTGTTCCTTTGTTTGGAAGCATCCAGTCCACACAGCTGCTTTCCTTATTTGGGCTCCAAAGTTGATCAAAATTCTATCATTTTTCTATCCTCTCTTGATCTCCACTATCCTCTTGTTGGTCATCATATTCACTATTGGCCCGCAGTTGGAAAGAATGAAAGCCGATGGTGATTTACAGTGGGTTAGATTCAAAGAGGCAGCAACTATTAGTTCTAAGGATGACTTTTGTGGCTGTTGGGCAGGTCAACAGCCTAATGGAGGATTTAAAATTTCTCGAGGGGTCAATAGGCTGGAGGAAAACATCACAGATGATTGGGCAGGATGGGCAGAGAGTCTTCAAGGTTGCCATCAGTCACTAGATCAATTCCAAAATAGTATAGAAAATAATGACATCAAATTTGACTTAGATAAAGTCACAGATGAGGAGGCTGAACAGGCAGGAGATTTGGATGTGTCGAGCAAAAGCGTTATTCTTGGCAAGGTAAGGGAACTTATGGAGAGGTTGATCGATGAACTTGGCGGGAGAGTAGAGATTGATGCCCTGAATGCCTTGGAGAGCATCACTCAAGTCCTGATTGAGAGCACAGGGAAAGATTATGAGAAACAAGGTAAGAATTGTCTTCTTTCTGCCACGGGAGAAATAAAAAATGATCTATCAGATAATGAGCCATTCCTGAAAAAGGATTATATTGGAGGTTGTGAATTTATAAGCAGATCAATTAGTGTAGATTCTGAGAAGTTTGAGGATGTACCTTGTGAACATATAGAGGCTGCCAAAGCTGACCAAAAACAAGGTAAAAACGTGGGCTCTTTTGCCATGGAAGAAGCACAGCACAAGCTCTTGGATCATGGGAAATTCCTCAAAATAATCAATGTTGGAGACTCTGATCTTATGACCAGGCCATTCACTGCTCGAAGTATAAACGTTCATAGCCTTGAGCATGTCCAAGAGGAGTCCAATGATGGCCGCAAACAAGGTAAGCTCTATAAACTTTTCATTTCAGAGGATGAGTTATCACACAATGGAAATATTCAAATAATAGATAATGCTAGAGACAGTGAATTCATATCCAGATCAGGCACTGCTATAGAGAATTCCAAAGGACAGAGGCAGTATGTTGTTCCGGAGTCTTTAGTTGAAGATTCTTGTACTGCAAGCATATCAAACATCTCACTAGCACCTGAGAATGATAATACATCTCTACACAGTGTTGGAACTGATATATCTAGGCCTGAGGATGGAAGAAGAAATCCCCTTGTTCAAGACAAACATCAGAAGGCAGAAAGACTTTCGGTTGTTCAACAGGATGAATTAGGAACCGGCAGAAGTCCCCTGCTTGGTGTCTCGAAGGATGAGTTTACGTCCATGAATGAATTGCGAGAAACAGGTGACAATTTGGGGCAGAAAGCCTTTGTGATTGGGGATGGAAAGCATTGGAATCAAACACACAGCAATAAGTTTAGTAAAGATCAGGATGGGCACTGTCAATCCAGGAAGCTCTCTGAGAAACTGCTAAAGGAATCACCTATATGCCCTGAAGAATTTTCATCTCCAATAAGGATCCCAGAACATAAGAATAAGCACCATCATCTGATAGCTGGAAAGCTTAGAAGATTTCCTTCAGACCCTATGACCTTTGTCAAGAAACCTCAGCTTGTGGCATCTCCAGTGATGCTTCTAGGAACCCAAGACATGGATCTCCTATGGGAAGAATACAATGATGCACCAAGCCAAAAGGCTGAATCTTCAACGAAGGGCCCTGTGATTGACTTTGATGACGATCTTAGTGAAATGATCGATTCCGATACAGAAACCTCTCCAGTTTGTTGTCTTCAAGCATTAAAGTTCAAAGGAAAAATGCCTCTGAAAAAACCAAACCTAAAGAAAATTTCCAAGGCTCTGAAAAAGCTTGGCATCTTGCAACATTTTCGAGGTCGAAAAACAGCTTAAATCTTAAAAAATATAGATAAAGAGAAGAGAACTGTATACTATCAGTAGGGAGGGTGAAGCTGTTCTCTATATTGTGTGAAAAGTAATTTGAATGTTATAGCGCAAGGGGACTTGACGTGTTTATTACCAGCTTGGTACAAGTATCTTTAGCACTATTTCTGGATTTGTATATCTTAATGTGCACTCCTCTCGGACGAACAAATTGATCGTCAATAAGTTCCCAGGTATTATGTAGAATAGTTTTAAGCTGCACAGAAACCTCATGCCATTGCCAAATAAGCTTTTCAGTGTGGGGATGCAGCTGTGTTTAGTCTTGATATAATGTGACAGTATACTCTGTATTCATGTGTAATATTAAGCAGTTTTTACGTTTTTCCGATGTAGACTTTGCTAAAACTCAAATTGGGCAGATTTTAAACTCTGGAAATTGGAAGTGATACACTCTGTTCATATTTGTTATTTGGAGATGAGAGTGAAGCTCACTCTAGATTACCATTTACATTGGTTTAAGAAATATTTAAAAGCTGCTGGCATTTGCTCAGGAATCTCTTAATGATCCTGTAACATATTAAGTTCCAATGAGTGTCATTAAATTGTTGACAAGGTATATGTCTGTACATATTGCACTGACAGATTAATTTTGTTTTGCGAGGATGTATTTAGGCATCTGTATTATCACTGTGACGTGAGGGGTTTGCACCTATGACTTGATTTTTTTCTATTATCTATCATACTATCTCCTCTTAATCTATTAAAAGCCATCCTTTTTATGTATCATTGCTTCTCCATTTATTCTTTTAGAAGCCATCCTTAACTGGAGAGTGCCACTTAAATTTATCTGGGAACAAAATACTTCATGAATTCAGGGGATTCATTTGCTAATCAAATGCACTAGAGTTCTTATATAGCATGTCAGCTACATCTTATCCACATATTCACTTTATTGCTTAGTGGATATGTATATGCTTTAATTATTTAGTTATCTCTGCCTTAGATAGAGGATGCCCTTTGTAATCCTTTTCTCCTATATTTCCTAATTCCATTGATCTCTTTAGTCATTGGAAGACATTCGTGCTATCTTTTCTCTCTTTTGGATAAACTGATTATTAGAGATCCAGAAATGGATATTGTTATTTGTTTTCTGTCTATAACTGGTTGCCTTAATAAGTTAAATGAAGGTATGGGTACCTAGAATTGTAATAAGAAAGCATCCATGAAAAACAAAAAATGAATATTTTTTATTTACAGGTAACACTGGATCAGGTTATGAAATTTCTCATTGTTAATACAAGCACAGAAAGGGTGATTTTTAGTCTCTTTTATATTTGTGTCCTGATAATTGCCTGCTTCAAATAAAGCAGATATATCAATCTGATACACAGATGGATGATGTTATGCAATTTCTCATTTTTTATACAAGCACAGAAAGGGTGAGTATTTACTATTTAGTCTCTGTTTTATATTTGTCTCCTACAAATAAACCAGATACATCAACATGACATACATTTGGCCGTGCTATATTTGATGATTATGACTCCATACTTTGGCTCAAATTAGGCAAATTATCTCAGAATTTTGATTTATTCAAAGTTAGTTAGCTATTATCTCTTTAGTCATTGGTAGACATTCGTGCTATCTTTTCTCTCTTTTGGATAAACTGATCATTAGAGATCCAGAATGGATATTGTTATTTGTTTTCTGTCTATAACTGGTTGCCTTAATAAGTTAAATGAAGGTATGGGTACCTAGAATTTGAATAAGAAAGCATCCATGAAAAACAAAAAATGAATATCTTTTATTTACAGGTAACATTGGATCAGGTTATGAAATTTCTCATTATTAATACAAGCACAGAAAGGGTGATTTTTAGTCTCTGTTTTATATTTGTGTCCTGATAATTGCCTGCTTCAAATAAAGCAGATATATCAATCTGATACACAGATGGATGATGTTATGCAATTTCTCATTTTTTATACAAGCACAGAAAGGGTGAGTATTTAGTCTCTGTTTTATATTTGACTCTTACAAATAAACCAGATACATCAACATGATATACATTTGGCCGTGCTATATTTGATGATTATGACTCCATACTTTGGCTCAAATTAGGCAAATTATCTCAGAATTTTGATTTATTCAAAGTTAGTTAGCTATTATTGCTTCGCATAGCTGCCTGCTACAATGAACGAAGGATTCGGAACAGCAGAGTGATTTTTAAACAGACTGATGTTGACTACCGCTTTCTCAATTCTTCGTCTTCAGATTGTTGCAAAAGAGGTGTCCACGAGATTCTCATGGCAAGCGTCCCCAACTTACCACTTAGCCAAATGGTGGTGGACTGATTACTGACATAAAGGGGTATAAATTCTCATGATTGGTCACTTGTTTCTTTTATATAGATATAGTACATTAAAAAATCAGCAGTAAAAATGAGATGCTTGTGTGAAAAAGCAGCTTGCCCATAGAAATCCCTTTTGTAACCTGACTTATGCACAGGAAATGATGCATAACATGGCACTCGTTTTATCATTTTATGTTTGCAGTGAACTTGTACTTTGCCATGAAAATATCAGACAATCTTGTAAAAAATAGTACAGTAGGCATTAGTAGTTTTATGTTTGCAGTGGACTTAGTACTTTGCAGTGAAAATAACAGAAACAATTTTGTAAAAAATAATACAGTAGACATTGGTAAAATGTCATGACAAAATAGTTTTTCAAAATTATTGTTAGGGAACAAAGGCCAATCTTGATGTTAGAGCAAAAAACTTGGGTTTGTGTAACTTTACGGAACTAGTTTTACCTTAATTCTCTTTACTTTGAGTCATCCCATTTTGAAGTTGATATGAATCAATTTTGGTGAAATATTGGTGACAGGACAGCCATGACACTGTCACTTTAATTTATCAAAACGGATACAAAAGCTTCAAGGTGCTATTTATTTTACATGCAACTACAAGGTTCCTAGCTACTGAGATTTGTTATGTTAACAACCATTGGATACCGTGTAATCTATTATGCAAGCTACTGAAAGCAACTCAACATCAAGAACCAACAGAATTGTTGATTTCGTGCTGGATGAAAAACTCATTCTATGGCCAAGCATTCAAAGCAAATTACAAATAAACCATGGCTATTCATTCAATTATTGCTAAAACTAAATGGTGCTAGGAATCAAAATAATATCTTAAGAAATAAACCATGGCTATTCATTCAATTATTGCTAAAACTAAATGGTGCTAGGAATCAAAATAATATCTTAAGCGAAACCATAAAAATTCACATCACAAGTTAAATCATACTATTTTCATTCAACACATTGAAGAGTTCAATTGTGCTCGAATCTCAAGGAGCAATTTGTTGCATTACCAAGGAATAACAAGTAATGAAAAATAACGAAGGAGCAATTTGTTGCACTACCAAGGAATAACAAGTAACGAAAAATAATGAGTAACTAATACCACATACCACTTTGACGGGTAATCTTTAATGAGTTCACATATATCAGTATAACTCCTCCATAGAGATGATGTCTTCTCTAAATAAGAGAGGTAAACAGAGAGAAGGAATAGGGTGAATGTGAGACAATTTGTGCAACTCTTACATATCATGGTAAAAGAGAAAGATATAGATATAATTATAGATAAAGAGAGAAGATAGTAATAGTGCAAGTAGGTACATGACATACCTCCCCTCTTAGAAAAAGCTTTGACCTCAAAGCTTTGGTAATCTTAGGAATTCTTGAATGAAATCCCTAGATTTCCATGTGGCATCATTAGAAGGAATATTGCTCAATTGATTACATACTCAATGATGTTCTTATGATGTAGTTGTCAATTCCGAGTGTTTAAAAATGATTCATATTCTAAAATCAGTTTGCATTCTTCATCCAACTCTAGTAATGTTGTTTGAATTGCAATGTGCTATCGAATATATATTTTTAAACACGATATGGAAGACGTGAATGCATGAAGATGCAGATAATGCTAAGCAATATGTAGCCTCCCAAATTTTGTTGACAAGTTTGTAGGGTCCATAAAACTTTGGCGACAACTTTTGCTTACATTTTCTTCTTCATGATATTTGTTTGTAAGGCTGGAAACAAAGGTAAATCTGGTTACCATTTGCAAAAATGCCATTCTAAATAATTCTTATCGACTTACTATTTCACTTGTTTTTTTGCAAGCATAAGATTGTCACAGAGAAGTTTGAGGGTCTCATGAACATTTTGATTGTGTTGCAACTACTTGAGCTGTATAGTTAGAAGGAACATATGTGTAAAAGCTTGGTGGAGGATAGGTATAGAGTGCTTTGAATGGAGTGATTATGGAGCTTGCATGGTATGAAATGTTATGCTACACTTCAATGAAGGGTGGCCCTTTAATACATTGAGATTATTTATTCGTAGTGAAGAAATAAAGGTAGCCTTCAAAGCACTATTCATAAACTCAATCTCGCCATTTTTTTGTGGTGATGGGTCAAGCTCATAGCTAATTTGGCGCCTTAAATCTTAAATAACTATTTCCAAAAGTGACTTGCGAATTGAAGATCGTTGTTAGAGATGATCACCTTTGAGAAACGATGAAGTCTATGAATATCCTTAAAGAAGACATTCACAATTTTGACTAGCTTTATCAGTGTAATATCCTAGTTTGGCCCTTTAATTAGAATATGTTAAATTATATGTTATTTGTATGATGTAGTTTATGTGATGAGAGTCGCAGCCATGCAAGTTGAGTTATAGTGACCCTTGAATTATAATATGTGAAATTATATATTACCTATACGTTGTAGTTTATGTGATGATAGTCTAGCCATGTGGGTTGAGTTATAATGACCCCATGTTGTGAAAATGTGAAATGCATTGTAAATGTTTCTAGTGCAAAGTTCAAGACCAAAACCCAACTAGTGAATGCATATGAGTCTCATAGTGGGTTAGCATTATGGTGTGGTTGTTATGTTTTCCATATTGTGATTATGTATGAAAATGCATGTGTTGTGTGTAAGTGAAAAGAGCCAAAGAACCCTTGTTTGGTTGTGAAACTAATAACATGCAATAAATGGAATGACTAGAATGTTTGCATGGAAGCATCTTGAACTTTATCCTAAGACATAGATGCAAATTATGAAAATCAATAAAAATAAAGATCTAACTAACAAGAACTGTTGTAGCAAGTGTTCTCCAAGCTCTCCATGGGAGTCTCATTTTCCTCCTATGCTTAATCTTGAACACAACAATACTAAAAGAAAAATCCTTGTGGTTTGCCACAAATAAATAGAAAAAAGGGAAAGCAAGAATGACTAATGTGGAGTAAGAAAAATGGTTTCCTAAGCTCTCTACTACCATTCTGACAACATAATTGTATTTTCTATTCTTGGATATGAAATGCATCACCATTTTAAAAATGGTTTCCCAAACTCTCTACTACCATTCCGACAACATAATTTTCTTTTCTTTTCTTGGATATGAAATGCATCACCATTATTTTTTTATATAGGTGAATAGTAGATCCCCTGTAGAAGCCATTTCTATATGAACTCTATCCTGTAACAATAAAATAATAATAAAATAATATTAAAAATAATCAATATTAATTTATTTTTAGTAAAGAATAGTTAAAGTCATTAGTCATTCCTTTTGGTGAAAAGGTGCAAGATAGACTTATATAAGCCCGAGAAATTGTAATTATTAGTCATCTCATACATTATTTTATATACATATTCTACAGTATGTTCTTCTTCACCCACTTTGCTCTTTGATTGGTATTAGAGCCTCTCGACCCTCAGCCCCAGCCACCACCATCCACACCAAACTCGAGACACATCCACCTTCTCCCTCCACATCCACATCAGCTTCCCACTTCCATTCATACTCCATATGTTTCTCCATTTCCACCACATTCCACTACTGCGCTCATTTTCCCATGTTCCATCTTCCCACCTTCTTTTCCCCTCTCCACCACCCTCCCTACTCATCGTGACCCTCCTCCTTTTCCATGGCCTCCCTCCATTGACTCCATCACTGCTACAACCCCCACCACATTTCCATCAACGTTCCTTCTCTTACTGCTTGGTCTCTTCCTACTCTGACGCGCTTTCTCTAATGTGCTCTCTTCCTACCCAATCCAAACTCACCTTAGTGTACTCCCACCATTCTTCCACTCCCTGCGTATCTCTCAATCTGTTGCCCCACCACCATCACCTCTCTCGTTGTGCTGCATCACCTCACGCATCATTCCCAGGCCTGGAATTTCAAATTACAAGTGCCTGTCAATTGGAAATTCGGTGGCGGTTACAAGTTTTTACTGCCCGTTAGTTTACATTTTTCCAAATTCATGTAGTGTCAAATTTGTTGTATCATAAAAAAAAAATTGCCCTTGCTATTAGGGATTCCAACCTGTATTCTTATAGATTAGTGCCCTTTCTATATATTTTGATGTTTAACATCATCAAATAATGAGGATTTTGATTTGGTGTGTGCCTTGTTAATTTAGTAGGGGAAGGTCACCCTTTCCAACAAATAAGGAGGAGTTCACTGTTCGATTAACCTAAAAAGAACAGAAGAGAGCACTGCAGATGGTAGGACCAGATAATTACTAATAGGAATTGGGTGGTAAACACAATAGAAAAGAGCATTGTAGAGGGTAGGAATCAGTAATTATTAATAGGCACATTTACAGGCTCTATAGTTACAAAGAGGTAATAAATTTTCTAACGGCAAATGTAAATAGCTAAACGCCAAATTTACGTTTTAAATTTTTTATTGACCGTCACCCTTGATGTTTCTCTTTTATATTTACCTATCAAATACGTTTTCAAATAAGAAAAACATTCTACAGAATGTCAAATTCCAAGCCTGGTCGCTCCACTTGCCCTCCTCACACTCCTCTGCTCTACACTCCCCACACTCCTACGCTCCTTAGCATCTGCCGCTCCTCCCCTTTGCCTGCCCACGCTCCCGTACTTATCCTACACCTTGTTACCACCTAAGTTGTACTTAGTGTTTTTTTATCAAGTGAGCCTGGTGAACCAGACAAAGATGATTTGTTTGGACTGCAGAAGACCTTCAGAAGTGCTTCTGGGAAGTGCTTGTTGTACTATATCACATGTTCATACCCCATAGGGGAGTTGTAATAAAATGTTCTAGCATGATAGTGTCTATAAAAGACTCGGTCTCTTAGAATTTATTTTTCAATCTGATTAGCCCATGGTGTTTTTTCCCTTGGTTATTATTGGTTGTTGAATAAACGACTGATAATTTCTGATTTTTTCACCCAATACCTCCAAATTTGGGGTGGTCGGCTTGACATTTAGGCCTATTGAGGTTATTAGAGTCTATGTGTCAATGTATAAACATGCTAGGCATCATGGTCGAGTCATATGAACATGTCTAAGTCCCCCTAGGTTTATTTTATTTTATTTTATTTTAATTTTTCCACAAAACTTAGGCTATTTTTTAATAGTCTAAATTGAAAAATTGGTTTTGTAATAAAAGTGGGCCAAATAATCAGTTTCAGTCATGGGGGTGCTCATTTTCAAGCTAAGAGTACCATGTAAACCCATAGACCCACTTTTCCAAGTTTTGAATGATTTTCCATCACTCAGGTCAGAAAGCCCCAAAAAATCAATTATTGATTATTTTAATTGATAAATTGATGAATAATGGAGCAAATCTAAAGTTCTAGATCAATGGATTCTCAACCAATTTGATTGAAATCAGTCTCATCGGCACTAGATTAACCAGAGATTGCAATTCCTTGACTGAAGGAGCTAATCAAGGTAGATCCAGAGTTGAACTTCAGCCTCCTTTATGGGGAATTGCGCCCTCTCTCTCTCCTCCACACGTGTGGGCTCTTTTGGAAGCTTTGTGGTTGATGATTCAATTAGTAGGTTGATGTGTCAACATAATCAACCCTCTGATTGACAATTAGACTCAGTGGAATCTCAGTTCAGCTTCAGATCAGGCATTGATGGACTCTCCTTCAGCTGTAGTTGTCTATCTCCTTGGGATTTGTGCCCCCTCTGGGCTGGGGTTTCAATTTTTTGTATAAATAAAGCATGTCTACCTCCTTTCCGAGTTAGTGAGAGTTGGATTGAGGAGCTACTGCTGTTGTAATACTGTGTAATATCTTTTGCTACTAGAATAAAGTGAATCTTTGGAGGCCAAAATGGTGTAATGCTCTTATGTGTGTGGAATTAACATTTTCTTGCAGCTTTTGTTGTTACCGGTGTCTTTCTCTCAATTTTTGCATCTGAATCTTGTCTGGATTGAATGATTCAGCTGAATCAATAGGAGTATAGTTGGACAAGTAATATTACTTGTTTTTTCAATATCTCATAGCATATATGTTTGAAGATTCATATTATACATGTTTAAATAATTTTATTTGCATGTAATCCCTCTCTTTTTTCATATATTTCTATCTAGATCTCATAAGGCTTTTTGTGCAGGATTGTTTGTTAGTTTTCAGGTAGTAGGGATTGAACGAACTGTGGATCTATCTTGACTTCACTGTGCATCCGAATTTTTTGTGAAGGCATTGTCCCTCAACATTCCACTAACTAGTCTTTTTTGCAGATCCATTCTAGCAACAAGCGCTCTTTTTTTCCTCTTCCTCCATTTTCTTTTAAATCAGTCTGGTTACTTGTTTTTCATCTTTAAAATTGTTTAGATCTATCAATTTTAGAATTCATTTTACATATATCTTGCTGCCTTAAATCTCATAAAATAGATCTCATTCCTAAAGAAATTTGACAAGCATTCTAGATCTAGTTTTAGGGAAAATTGTCATTTTTGAAGGCTATGAAAGTAGATCTAAAGCTTGTTGAATGCATGGTTGTTTCCTTATAATCTAAAAATTTATATTCAGAAATTTAAGTGCTTCATATTGGCTGCCCCAAAAACAGGCCAAGGTCCCAAAATCTTGCTTTCCTTGGTTCTTTTTCTGCTTCTTTAAAAACTAGCTTTAACTTAGAATTTTTGGGTTAAAAGTGTGTTCATCCAGAAGTATTTTCAAAGTACTTTTGGGAATATTTAAATGTGATAAGATTTATGGTTTTTAGTAGGTATAACAGAAAAGAGGAGGAGTTTCTTTCCGTAAAGCATTTTTGGACCATTCGAACCCCCCTAGGGGGTCTTCGTCTTCCCAAAATTTCAAAATTTTGCAATTTGTAAACCTTTGATCTCATTCCTTATAAGGACCAAGTGGATTAATTTCATTTTGCTGATATTGTAATTGCTGCTAATAAAAATAAAAAAATCTTTGAATAGGGTCTTTCGAGCCTATTCACCATCCCCCCTGTGGGGGGATTCGCGACCGTGTCATTTTTACATTTTTTCATCTTTTTTCAATCTAGTGTAGTTCTAATCTACAGGGGTAGTATAATTTGACTTATAATCATTTTCATATTCCATATCTGGTGGTTTCAAATTAATTTTAATACTTACCCCACGAGCCTCCTTTTGAGCCGAAAGGTGAAGAAAGGGTCGTGGTAGTATAATTAGAAAATTGTGGTTTACTTATTTGTTTATGCTTCATCTGATATCATTGACTGTTTTAATAATTGTAATAAAATCAACCCCTCCTTGATTCCCCGATTGAGGTCCACTTGAACCGAAAGAGGTTCCTGGAGGGTTTTCTTTTTAATAAGAACACCTCTTTTAAAATTTATTAAAAATAACAAAGACTCCAGTGTGTATGATCTGTACTTGGTTGTGGTTCGTTCGATTAGTCAAGCTGCATCAAAATCACTTGAGTGACTAGATTAATCAGTCTTCACCTCTCAAATTGACAAACCATCAGGCAAAAATCCAACGCCTCGAATGAACTGTAAACGGTGGCAAAATACCTAAAGGAGTGGGAACAACTGGAAAGTGACCTCAAGGTGCCGATCTCTGTCACACCCTGACGGGTGTGTTGCAAGCACAATATTCGAGACTCCGTTCCAGCCCATAAACACCTTGCGAGTAGCCGTGAAAGTTCACTTTTTGGACATACTCCAAGTACCCCTCGGGTATATCTGGAGTCCCCTTTTTTGCCAAATTTAATTCATTCACATTCCACATTAATTTAAAATCTACCAAGAGATATCTGCAAAACATTATTTCAAGCGCATGCAAGCACATTATTTTCTCTGTTGACTCCATTTAAGGCACTGGTGATTTATTTGATCAATTCTTTCGATTATATATATATTGAGTGTCATTACTGTGCTTATCTTCTTTAAATCTTGCATCTTGTTATCTTTTGTTTCCACTGGTTAATTTCAAAAAAATCCTTAACAACTTAATCAATATAACACCATCACACTAAGTAATTAGCCTTAGTAATTTAATAGGGTCTACCCACTTAGCTTCGTTAGGAGTTAGCCTGAACGAAGGAGTCAAGAACAAGGTGACAGCCTTGACTCGAGACTTGCCCCCAAGGACACACCGAGTGGCTTGAAGATTTCTTCCACGTAACCTAGGTGTGTGAAAGGCAGCAACACGTTTTGGCGCCATTGGCGGGGATAGATATTTTTATTCCTACAATACGACTTTTGTTTTTGCTTTGTTTTGATGAATGCTTAGAGTAGATCTTTAATTTTCATCTGGCGACTCCACTGACTTTTTTTTCAGTTTTTATGTTTACAAAGAAAAGCAAAAAATAATTTTTGTGAGAGTTCTTAAATGTATATTTTAATTTTCACATGGCGAATCCATTGAAGGGATAGAACCCTATTATCTCATAAACTTGTGAAGTTTTGTTGTGTGTAGATGAGCCCATGAAACATATTAAAACCTTTAAACCTCATCACTTGATAGCTCCACCCTTTCAGTAGACAGTTTAATGGTTATATCAAATGCATACTATTAATTTTTGATATGGATGAAGCGAGGGAGCAGTGTGGTTCCCAGATATCCAGATGTTTTCAGCCTATAGATTTCTCAAACATCCCAGGTTTTCCTAACTTTGGTCATAAAGTAGGGGATGTATATAAATGGCTTCCAGTATTTCATGGAAATTATGGTGATTCATCCATCTAGCATTGCAAATCTTTCCTTTAGTTGATGGTTGACTCCAATGTGATTTATGAAGACAATTGATGGAAATGTTTGCCAATACTTTTCAGGGTGAGGCCTTTTGTTGGTTTTATGAGGGCCTTCCTAATAAATGTATAACCTCACTTCCAAGCTTCCTTTGGATGTTTTTAGAGCAGTGGCATGATGGTATGGGTAGTATGAATGGTTTGAAAAAGTTCCTTGAAAATATATTTACCTTCTACCTATTTGGGATAGAGTATCACATGGAAACATATGATGGACCTTTTTCCATGATACAAAGTATTGAAGACTTGGAACCACTTCTTGAACATTTAAGTGAAGAGGAGATCCATGATACTCCCATCAAAGAACATCCTAGCAGTTATTTAAGAAAGGAAGAAATTAAGCATCTTCTTAAAGAATATAAGGTATCTCTCAATACATAGCAAGATTTTGAAGATTGGAACATCCATGACAATCACGTTGAAGAGCTTCATAAGGAACCCATGATTGAACACATTTTTGAAGACTCCCCTCATGTTACCATAGCTGAAAACATTGAAGATTTCAGATTTTCTCAATATTGTTGCAATGCTAATATTTGTCGAGAAACCCCTCATGAGGAAACCATTACAGATATCAACACTTATGAAGAAATTTATAATGCATGTGATGAAACTCCTTTATGTTCATCACTTAGGGATGAAGTTTTGGAAAGTTTAAGTTCTTCTAATATCTTTGAAACCAAAACTTTGAAGGATGATTATTATGAATAGGAGGAGAGTAGTTATATCTTAAGATGTGATACCAGCAAGGAAGATTCTCTCACATATGACATGGATGGGAGTGATGACTGTTGGAATTTCACAGATAATCCAACTTATGAAAATCTTATTGAGAATCCCATCCATGATATGTCCAGCAAGGGGAGTGTTTATTCAAAGATTTGTGGAAGTCCAATCTACGATACATCCGTGGAGGGGAGGATTGATCTGGATACCTAGGAAAATCTTAGTATGAAAGTGGAGCATTTAGAATTTCCACATGATCATTCAGAGTCATATCATGCAGAGCTGCACAAAGGTATCAATAATGAAGACATTGAGAAGCAGTGTTTTGAAAAGTCAGATGTGATGCAGTCAGTGGAATATCAGTCTCAACCATCTTCTTCACATGTAGAGGTTCCTTATGATTTGGAGCAGCTTGGGGTTTATGCAACGAGTTATCATTTGATAAGCCCTGATGATCAGTATGATGATGTAGTTAGTCTGCCTCATCTTGATGATTGTTATATCAGTCCTATCTAGTCATGGATAGAAGCAGCATGCACGAGCACATAGCAGTTTGGGAAGAACATTAATGACATTATTCATGCCCATGATTTCCCATCCAGCCCTCCCATTCTGGATCATCACCTAGGTTTGCATTTTCTAAATAAAGTATCCTTACTTTGGTCAATAATCAAAGACGAGGAATTTTTTTTTGTGTTAATAAAATGCTTAGGTGGTTACATTCGATTTCTGATTACACTTAACCCTTTGTATATCATGCTTAGAGTAGGAAAATAAGCTCCTTAAAAGAGAGCATTTACTTTCTGCATTTTTGTTTTGTACTTAGCTATAATAAAAAAAAGTTTCATTAGTTAGTTACATTTATTTTGTTTAAATAAATTAGCTTAATTGTTCATTTGGTTTTTATATAAAGCTTGTGATATTGAGGTTTTCTTGTCAAATTGAGATGTTTTTACAGGGTGTATAAACCAGAGATTTTGGTGTTCTCGTATACTCTCCTTGCCCTATGCCCATATCGAGCATACGTCCCGTAGTTGGAGCCAGATGTTACCACCTAAGTTGTACTTGGTGTTTTTTTATCAAGTGAGCCTGGTGAACTGGACAAATATGATTTGTTCGGACTGCAAAAGACCTTCAGAAGTGCTTATGGGAAGTGCTTGTTGTACTATATCACATGTTCATACCCCATAGGGGAGTTGTAATAAAATGTTCTAGCATGATAGTGTCTATAAAAGAATTGGTCTCTTAGATTTTATTTGTCAATCCGATTAGCCTAGGGTGTTTTTTCCCTTGGTTATTATTGTTTGTTGAATAAACGACTGATAATTTCTGAGTTTTTCACCCAATACATCCAAAGTTGGGGTGGTCGGCTTGGCATTAGGCCTATTTAGGTTATTAGAGTCTATGTGTCAATGTATTAACATGCTAGGCATCATTGTTGAGTCATATGAACATGTCTAAGTCCCCCTAGGTTTTTACTTTTTTTTTTTAATTTTATTTTTTCCACAAAACTTAGGCTATTTTTTAATAGTCTAAATTGAAAAATTGGTTTTGTAATAAAAGTGGGCCAAATAATCAGTTTCAGTCATGGGGGTGCTTATTTTCAAGCTAAGAGCACCATGTAAACCCATAGACCCACTTTTTCCAAGTTTTGAGTGATTTTCCACCACTCAGGTTAGAAAGCCCCAAAAAATCAATTATTGATTATTTTAATTGATAAATTGATGAATAATGGAGCAAATCTAAAATCCTAGATCAATGGATTCTTAACCAATTTGATTGAAATCAGTCTCATCAGCACCATATTAACTAGATATTGCAATTCCTTGACTGAAGGAGCTAATCAGGGTAGATCCAGAGTTGAACTTCAACCTCCTTTATGGGGAATTGCACCCTCTCTCTCTCTCCTCCACAGGTGTGGGATCTTGTGGAAGCTTTATGGTTGATGATTCAGTCAGTAGGTTGATGTGTCAGCTCAATCATCCCTCCAATTGACAGTTATACTTAGTGGAATCTCAGTTCAGCTTCAGATCAGGCATTGATGGACTCCCCTTCAACTGCAGTTGTCTATCTCCTTGGGATTTGCACCCCCTTTGGGCTGGGGTTTCAATTTTTTGTATAAATAAAGCATGGCTGCCTCCTTTCTGAGATAGTGAGAGTTGGATTGAGGAGCTATTGCTGTTGTAATACTATGTAATATCTTTTGCTATTGGAATAAAGTGAAGCTTTGGAGGCCAAAATGGTATAATGCTCTTATGTGTGTGGAATTAACATTGTCTTGCAGCTTTTGTTGTTACCGGTGTCTTTCTCTCAATTTCTGCATCTGAATCTTGTCTGGCTTGAATGATTCAACTAAATCAGTAGGAGTATAGTTGGGAAAGTAATATTACTTGTTTTTTCAATATCTCATAGCATGTATGTTTGAAGATTCAGATTATACATGTTTAAATAAGTTTATTTGCATGTAATCCCTCTCTTTTTTCATATATTTCTATCTAGATCTCATAATGTTTTTGTGAAAGATTGTTTGTTAGTTTTCAAGTAGTAGGGGTTGGACGAACTGTGGATTTAGCTTGACCTCACTGGGCATCCAACTACTTTCTAAAGGTATTTTCCCTCAACATTCCACTAACTAGTCTTTTTTGCAGATCCATTCCAACAATAAGCGCTCTTCTTTTCCTCTTCCTCCTTCAATTTTTTTTATAAAATCAGTTCGATTACTTGTTTTTCAGCTTTAAAATTGTTTAGATCTATCAATTTCTTATTTCATTTTACATATATCTTGCTGCCTTAAAGCTCATAAACTACATCTAATTCCTAAAGAAATTTTACAAACATTCTAGATCTAGTTTTAGGGAAAATTGTCATTTTTCAAGGCTGTGAAAGTAGATCTAAAGCTTGTTGAATGCATGGTTGTTTCCCTAGAATATAAAAATTTATATTCAACAATTTAAGTGCTTCATATTGGCTTCCCCAAAATCAGGCCAGGATCCCAAGGAAATCTTGCTTTCCTTGGATCTTTTTCCGCTTCTTTAAAAACTAGTTTTAACTTAGAATTTTTGGGTAAAAAGTGTGTTCATCCAAAAGTACTTTCAAAGTACTTTTGGGCATATTTAACTGTGATAATATTTCTACTTTTTAGTAGGTATAACATAATAGAGTAGGAGGTGTTGTCCGGAAATCATTTTTGGACCATTTGAAACCCCCCAGGGGGTCTTCGTCTTCCCAAAGTTTCAAAATTTCACAATTTGTAAACCTTTGGTCTCATTCCATATAAGGACCAAGTGGATTAATTTCAGTTTTCTGATATCGTAATTGCTTCTAATAAAAATAAAAATCTCTTCAAATAGGCTCTTTCGAGCCTACTCACCATCCCCCCTGTGTTAGAATAATCAACCCATAGTTTACTACCTTAGACATTAATATAATTATTTTTTTCTTATTTGCCTAGTTCATGTGTCCCACCTTATGCAAGTTGTCAATTATCTATCCATAGTGGTCCAACTTTCCTTATTTGACCCATGTAGCGCTTGGGAAACCTCAAGGAATCAAATCTACTTTCTTCCTGGCCTCCTAAGCGCCCTTCTGCTTTTTCTGCTTTATTGCCTGCTTTTTCAGTGTTTTAAGGCAAAAGGAAAAGCTTGACTAGGTGAGGTTGACTAGTTTTTTGTCCTACACATCCTCCTCTCTTTTCTCCTTGGAAAAGCATGTATTAGTTGTCATTCCATCACTCTTTAGCTTGCCTAAGCCATTTTGCTAATTCGTGATCTCCGTGACAGATTTGGGATCATCTTTTTACACCTATGGGGGATTTGCTTAATTTTAGTAAGCCTGCTTTATGCTAGATTTGAATTGCTCCTCATGCATTCGAATCCTTGATGTATTTTATTTATACAACAACCTATTATTTTACAAGGTTGGCTATTGTACACTGAGTTAATACAGTTTAGTGTTCAGCTCCAATTTCAGTCTCTTTTGTGAGTGATTTTGCATGATCAATTGTTAATTGTTGTGAGTAAAATTAATCTATCACTGGGTTCAATTTCCACATGGTATCAGAGCCATTGTAGATCAATTTCTCTCCTTCAAAATTGTTTTGCAGGTTCGACATCAGTGACTGGGAGCCTTCTACTGATAGCCGGGACAGATTTTCTAAGCTATGGATCAATCACAGAAAACTATCTTGACTCCCTTCAATTTCTTTGAATGGAAAGCAGAGATGGAGATACTGTTGAGAGCGAAAGGCCTCTACAGGGTGACTATGGCAACAGAAGTAGAGCCCAATGCAGCTGCAGAGAAGATAAAATGGCACAACAGGAGGGATGAGGCCTATGGTCTCCTGTGTCTGAGTATTTCCAGAGACCTCCTTTTCCATATTGATGGATTGAAATCACCAAATGAAGTATGGGAGAAGCTTTCTGATCTTTTTGGAAAGACAGATGAGATGAGGGGACATCAAATCGAAAATGAGATGATTTCTCTGAGTCCAAATAGCTTTGAATCCATGCAGCTATATTTCTCCAAGTTCAAAGCACTTGTTTTGCAGCTGAAATAGTGTGGGATCGAAAAGAAGGATAATCAGCTCATCCTGGCCATTCTCTTGAAGCTAGGCCCTGACTATTCATTGTTTGTTTCGACCTTCTATGCCACAAAACTGACAGCTCGAACCTGGAAGATGCCTAGCCTTGCAGATTTCATGGAATCTCTCACACAAGAACAGGATAAGCTGGTGATGATGGGAACCATCAAACCATCCAAAGATCAAGCTCTAATTGTTGGAGATTTGAAGGTGGATTCAAAAAGAAAAAAGAAAGCTAAAAAGCCACCTGAGCAAAAGAGAGACAAGAAACAGTTTTCGGAGGAGCCACAAGGTTCCAAGAAGAACTACCAGAAGAAGAAAAACAAAGGTGAAATGAGCAAGTGTGCATATTGTAATAAGGGCAATCACACTGAAAGCTCTTGTATGAAGAAGCAAATAGACATGCTGACCCAACTCCTGGAGAAGACTGGCATCTCCCTTCCAGAAAGCTCAAAGAAGAGAGAAGGAGGATCAAGTTCAGATGACAGAGAGAGAGTTCATGCATTGGCTGCTGGCACATCAAGCTCACCCTATTTTATCATTGATTCTAGAGCTTCAAGAACATGGTTTCGACCAAGGAGGTCTTCTCCTCACTTGACATGTCGAAAGGACCACCTATAGTACTGGGAGATGACTCTCTCACTGAAAGTTTGGGCAAAGGGAGGATTGATCTTGATCATGGTCAGTTCAGCAATGTCTTGTATGTTCCTGGTCTTGCCTCCAACCTCTTATCAGTGTACCAGATGAACCACACTGGGTCTCCTAAGAAAGTCATATTCTCCCCTGATGAAGTTGAGATCACAGAGATCTCAAGTGGTAGAGTCATTGCAAAAGGAGTTGCGAATCATGCTCAAAAGGTATACATGTTCTCACACTTCCTACGTTACTCAAACCCCTCTGCTCTTCTGATTCATGCTAATGAGGCTAGCAAGATTTGGCATGAAATATTTGGCCACCTAAACACACATACCTTTTTTATCTTAGTGAAAAAGAGATGGTCATAGGGTTTCCCAAGATAAAAATTTTCGAAGGAGTCTTCCAAGGTTGTATCCTAGGAAAATACCCAGAGCATAAATTTGAGAGGGCTAGTCATGAGAGAACCTCTGCACCCCTCGAGCTGATCCACAGTGATGTTGCTGGACCATTCCCTCATATGTCCATGAGTCAGTCCAAATATGCATTGACTTTCATTGATGACTTTTCCAGGTATTGCTGGGTTTACTTCCTGAAACACAAGTCTGAAGTTTTTGGCCTATTCAAAGTCTTTAAGGCTTTGGTTGATAACCAGACTGGAAGGAAACTCAAGGTCCTCAGATCTGACAATGGTGGTGAGTATGTCAAGTCTGAGTTTATTAATTATTATGCAGATGCAACATTATATCCCTTACGCACCACAACAAAATGGTGTTGCTGAGAGGAAGAACAGATCACTGAAGGAGATGGCAACATGCATGATGGAGGCCAAAAATTTGCCACCAAAGTACTGGGCCGAAGATATCAACTGTGCAGCCTATATTCAGAATAGGGTGCCTCATAAAAATCTTGATGGTATGACTCCCTTCGAAGCATGGAGTGGGCACAAGCCAGATGTGACCCATTTCAGGATTTTTGGCTCAAAGGCTTGGGCTAGAATTCCAACAGAGAAGAGGAAGGCTTTGCAGCCCCAAAGCCAAGAGTGTCTTTTTGTTGGATACTATGAAGATTCAAAAGGGTACAAATTGATAAATTTGAGCACAAACAAATCCTTCATCGAAAGGTGTGTTCAGTTTGAAGAAGAACCCCTTGCAGCAGTGGAAGTTGGAGAAGCCTCTTCTCCACCTGAACCTCAGGAAGTAAGTAAAGAGTTTGTTGAACATGCTGATTCTGATTTGTCTGATGGAGATGATTTTATTGTATACCCTAACATCCCTACAAGGCCAAAATGGGCAGCCAAGACACTACATGCAGCAGGAGAGCTAGCTGGGGATCCCAATGACCCAAGAAGGACTAGATCTCAATTTGAGAGTGGTCTGTGCGTGAAGGATCATATGTTTTATGAAAAATGATATTTGATGGTGGATTCCTATCCTCAAACATATGAAGAAGCAGCATGAGATCCAATATGGCAAACAACCATGAAGGAGGAGTTCAACTCACTCCAAAAGAGCAACACATGGGAGCTAGTGGATCTTCCCCCAGGAAGAAAGTTAGTCCAGTGTAAGTGGGTCTATAAGACCAAATTTGTTGCTGATGGTTCACCACTGAAGTACAAGTCCATATTGGTAGTCAAGGGCTACTCACAGGTTCATGGCATAGATTACAATGAGACTTTTGTCCCAGTGGCAAAGATGGATTCCATCAAGCTAGCCTTAGCCATTGCAGCCTCAAGGCAATGGGAGGTACATCACATGGATGTAAAATGTGCCTTCCTGAATGGATATCTCATTGAAGAGATATATATGTAGCAGCCTCAAGGTTTTGCTACTAACCCTTCTCTTGTGTGCAGGTTGAGAAAGTCATTATATGGGCTAAAGCAAGCCCCCAGGGTTTGGTATGCCAAGATCGATAGCTTCTTGCTATCACTGAATTTTGTTCGGTGCAAATCAGATCCAAATGTCTATTTGAAGTTAGTTAATGGTTCATTAATGATCATTGTGTTATATGTTGATGAACTCCTCATTACAGGAAGCTCAAAGGATGAGATTGCTTCCTTAAAGGGTGCTATGAACCAAGCCTTCTCCATGACAGATTTGGGGCTCTTAAGTCAATTTTTGGGGCTTGAGATTGCTCAAACCAAATATGGAATCAAGGTGCACCAGTCCAAATATGCCTTGGACTTGCTGAACAAATTCAGAATGAAGGATTGCAAAGCAAGCAAAACTCCTTTCCTTTGAGGAGTGAAGCTGGAAGAAGCTGATTCTTCACCTATGGTAAACAATAAACTGTATAGGAAATTGATTGGATGTTTGTTGTATCTGAAACATACTAGACCTGATCTTTATTATGCAGTAAGTGTGGCTTCTAGATACATGGATCAGCCTCATGAGATCCATTGGAAAGCAGCCAAAAGGATCCTTAACTTTGTTCAGGAAACAAGGACACATGGGATCTTCTATAAAGCAAAATCCGATCTTGATTTGATTGGATTTACTGACAGTGATTGGGCAGGTGATAGCACAGATAGAAATTCCACATCAGGATATGTGTTCATGCTTGCAGAAGGTCCAATTAGCTGGTCAAGCAAGAAACAGAGTACCATTGCACTCTCATCTACAGAAGCAGAGTACAGAGGAGTTGTTAATGCAGCAACTCAATGTTTATGGTTGCAGGGTTTACTTGGAGAGTGTGGCTTCGAATCAGAGTACTCAACTACCATATATTGTGATAACCAGAGTACCATTTGAATCTACAAAGATCCAGTTCAGAAGCAGAGAACCAAACACATTGAGATCCATATGCACTGCATCAGAGAGCTTTTGCATGATGGCACCATTCACCTACTCTTCTGTTCATCTTCAGAACAAGTAGTTGATATCTTCAACAAAGCATTTTGTGAGAAGACCTTCAGCAATCTCAAATCACTGCCGGGGATTGCTGATCATGTTGTGAAGCATGAGTGAAGACAAGATTCCAAAATTTTGTTTTACAGTCCATGTTTAAGGGAGGATTTTCCCAAGTTGGTTTTGCCTCTTTCCTTATTTAAATGGACATGCAGTATGTAAAGGGTGACTAAGCCTTGTTGCTAGGCCCTATAATTTTCTGATATATTACTCATAAGTCAGGCTTAAGGGGGGGTGTTAGAATAATCAACCCATAGTTTACTACCTTAGACATTAATTTAATTATTTTTGTCTTATTTGCCTAGTTCATGTGTCCCACCTTATGCAAGTTGTCAATTACCTATCCATAGTGGTCCAACTTGCCTTATTTGACCCGTGTAGCACTTGGGAAACCTCAAGGAATCAAATCTGCTTTATTCCTGGCCTCCTAAGCACCCTTCTGCTTTTTCTTCTTTATTGCCTGCTTTTTCAGTGTTTTAAGGCAAAAGGAAAAGCTTGACTAGGTGAGGTTGACTAGTTTTTTGTCCTACACATAATCCTCTCTTTTCTCCTTGGAAAAGCATGTATGAGTTGTCATTCCATCACTCTTTAGCTTGCCTAAGTCATTTTTCTAATTCGTTAGCTCCATGACAGATTTGGGATCAGCTTTTTACACCTATGGGGGATTTGCTTAATTTTAGTAAGCCTGCTTTATGCTAGATTCGAATTGCTCCTCATGCATTCGAATCCCTGATGTATTTTATTTATACAACAACCTATTATTTTACAGGGTTGGCTATTGTACACTGAGTTAATACAGTTTAGTGTTCAGCTCCAATTTCAGTCTCTTTTGTGAGTGATTTTGCATGATCAATTGTTAATTGTTGTGATTAAATTAATCTATCACCGGGTTCAATTTCCACACCCTAGGGGGGTTTGCGTCCGTGTCATTTTTTACATTTTTTCATATTTTTTCAATCTAGTGTAGTTCTAATATGTAGGGGTAGTATACTTTGACTTATAATCATTGTCATATTTCATATCTGGTGGTTTCAAAGTAATTTTAATACTTATCCCACGAGCCTCCTTTTGAGCCGAATGGTGAAGAAAGGGTCGTGGTAGTCTAATTATAAAATCGTGGTTTGCTTATTTGTTTATGATTCATCTGATATCATTTATTATTTTAATAATTAGAATAAAATCAACCCCTCCTTGATTCCTCGATTGAGGTCCACTTGGACCAAAAGAGGTTCCTGGAGGGTTTTCTTTTTAATAAGAACACCTCTTTTAAAATTTATTAAAAATAACAAAGACTCCAGTGTGTATGCTTTGTACTTGGCTGCGGTTCATCTGATCAGTCAAGCTACATCAAAAGCACTTGAGTGACTAGATTAATTAGTCTTCACCTCCCAAATCGACAAACCATCAAGCGAAAATCCAATGCCTCGAATGAACTGTAAACAGTGGAAAAATACCCAAAGGAGTGGGAACAACTGGAAAGTGACCTCGAGGCGTTGATCTCTGTCACACCCTGACAGGTGCATTATGAACACAGTATCCAAGACTCCATTCCATCCCATAAACACCTTGCGGGTAGCCATGAAAGTTCACTTTTTGGACATACTCCAAGTACCCCTCGGGTATATCTAGAGTCCCCTTTTTTGCCTAATTTAATTCATTCACATTCCACATTAATTTAAAATCTACCAAGAGACATTTACAAAACATTATTTCAAGCGCATGCAAGCACATTATTTTCTTTGTTGACTCCATTTAAGGCACTAGTGATTTATTTGATCAATTATTTTGATTATATATATATTGAGTGTCATTACTGTGCTTATATGCTTTCAATATTGCATCTTGTTATCTTTTATTTCCACTGGTTAATTTCAAAAAAAATCCTAAACAACTTAATCAATATAACACCATCACACTAACTAATTAGCCTTAGTAATTTAATAGGGTCTACCCCCTTTGGCTTCATTAGGAGTTAGCCTGAACAGAGGAATCAAGAACAAGGTGACAGCCTTGACTCGAGACTTTCCCCCAAGGACACACCGAGTGGCTTGAATATTTCTGCCACGTAACCTAGGTGTGTGAAAGGCGGCAACACACCCCTGTTGCTCTATCCTCACACTCCCTCCCTCATGCTATGTATTTGCTACAACCTCCCACCTTTCCTCCCTTGCACTCATTTCCGCCCCCCTTCATTGTCCTCCATCACCGTCGTTTTCCCAAACCATGTTGACCAATATATATATATAACAACTTTAATAATAGTAATTATATAATGATTTAATTTTATATATATATTATAATAATACTATTATTATTATAATTATATTAAAAAAAAATCATGGTTGGCTGACATCATACAACAAATAAAAATAAATCCACATTCAGCACCGGGAAGATTCCATCCATTACCAGACCAATGGGTGACTTAAACGCTTGGCTCGATCAAATCAATGCAAAGATTAACAAGAACTACGATGACCTCCACACAAAGATCATAAGAACCGGTGACGCTTTGACATCAAGTTGGACACACATCATGTCACGAATAGAGAATATTGTCCTCACTCTACAGGTAGACCAAAATAAAAATTAGGAATTTTTAACCGCTATCTTGGACAGATTACAAATGTCAAATGATCTGAAACCAAACTCTCCCAAAACACTGGAGCAACCAAATCCTCTATTCAACATGTTGTCCTCAGCCTCATATACACAAGGACACCAAATATGGGTGAAATTCGAGTTACCCAAATATGATGGCGACGAACGATAGTGCATAGCATGAATTAACAAAGCTGAGGAATACCTAGACATCCCAAACATCGATTACGAAGGCAAGACAATTAAATATTCCTCAATGCATCTAGAAGGAAACACTTACAACTGGGTTAGTTTCATGAACAACCCCATCAAAATATTCCAAGGTGTTGAAGAAAAAGATTTCTTTGTCAAAATCACAAGGTTACAAAAAAAAATAGCGTCGATGAGTACACCTGTGAGTGGGAATCGTTGTCAACTCCAGTTTCAAAGTTAACTGATGATCAAAAACTACATACCTACATACACGGTCTAAAAAAACACATTCGTGATGAACTAGAGTTACATAACATCTCTACCATGGAGGAAGCATGATGTAAATCTAGGATTATTGAAAGCAAATCCATTCGTACAAATTTCGACAAAGACGAATCCAAAAAGAACCCCGTCCAATCAACATACAAAAGAAATCCATGATATACACCGCCTCTACTTAGGGAAGGAACGAATCGCAATTTAGAGTCCCAAAGAATAAAGGAAGGGAAATGTAAGTTATGTGGAGGCAAATGGGATCCTAAGCACAAATGCTTACAAAAGAAGTTGTATTCCTGTGAAGCAGAAGAAGCAAAGTTTGAAGTCGGGGAACCAATTGAAAATCATGCAAATAGTCAACAAGAATACCAAACATAAATCGAGGATGACACCCCAAAAATATCATTAGCAACTATTATTAGAATCTCCCAACTGCAAACATTGAAGATTAAAGGACATATAAAAAAGAATAACGTCATAGTCTCATCGACACTGGAAGCACCCATAACTTCGTTAATGTCAAACTTGCTAAAGTATTTAACCTATTTATTTTTCTAGTACCTAACATGAAGGTTATAGTAGCATATGGAAAGAAGATTGACAATGTGGGAAAATGTCACAAGGTCAAGTTACAAATCCAAGAGTATAACTTAGAATCAGATTTCTTTGCGGTACCGCTAGGAGGAGTCGATGTAGTATTAGGAATACAATGGTTACAAAGCTTGGGTACATACTTCGCAAATCACCAAAACATTTTATTGAATTCCATTCATTCAGGAAGACACACAAATTATACAGGTTCTTACCACCTCCGACACAACTGCTTAAATCACATAAGATGGAAAAAGTACTTCGAAAAGGCACGCCAGCATACATACTTCAATGTTGAGAAATGAAGATTCTAACAAGTGAAGGAGATATGGACAAACAACCAGGGATACAAGAGATGATTCAAGAACATCACAAAGTGTTTGAAGAGATACCTATGGATCTCCCACCAAATAGAAAAATCGAACAAATAATCGAAATAGAACCAGGGACAAAACCTGCCAGTAGAAAACCATATAGATATCCACATCAGAGACGATGAGGCAGTTCTTATGGGGAATTTGTAACTTGTATCTTCTTGTTTAATCAAATGTTGCAACGACTAAACAGAAAATATCGAGAGATAACATTACAAGTAAAAAATCATACACAATCATTGTTGTCAAATAAGCTTTGAGGACAAAGCTTCCCTTAAGGGGAAGGCAATGCAACAATAAATTAATAATAAATTAATATTGAAAATAATTAATATAAATTTATTATTACTAAAGAATAGTAAAATTCAATAGTCATGCCATTTGGTGAAAAGGTGCAAGGCGGGCTTATATAAGCACAACCAATTGTAATTATTAATCATCTCATACATTATCTTATATACATATTCTACATTATGTTCTTCTTCACCCACTTTTCTCTTTCATCGCCATGTATTAAAAAGAGTCCATAAGCTTAGTGCACATTATGGAAGACTATGTGTTATGAAGTTGATGTAAAAGATGGGTCCTCTTGTCATTATTTTGTCTAAATAAGCATGTCCACATTTATTATCCATAAACTAGCCATATGTTGCTATATGTATTTTACATGTTCCTCAAGGGATTTACTACCTGACTTGTACTAGATAGATGATGAACTACACCAAAAAAAATCAATTTATGGTTTGACTAGGTATAGTGAGGTAAAAAAACCACATTATTTTATTATAAGGTGCATAATGTGGATGTTATATTAGAATACATGATGTAGTAGGAAAAGCTACTCAAATGGTAGGTAAGAAAAAATACATTGAGAATAGTTTCCCCTTGATGTATGAGGTTATAAGAATGCATATAGATGACATACATCATGTTTTTTCTCACCCAAATGTAATGATAGAACAAAGGAGAGAGAAGATATGCCAAATAGGGAGGAATATTTGACAATGAACAATAGATACTTGATCCAAATGGATATAGGTGTCCACCCACCTATTCCACCGACTCAAAATAGTTTCTCGTGTTGACAATTTTCTTGTAATTTTCTATGTTTTCTCGGGTCCCAAACTTTCATGTTCGTTTTGAGACCCTAAACGACGTTTTTTGGCAATTTGGGCAGGGGTTGGGGGGGGGGGGGGGGGTGAAATGGTAACCTATGACATTCATTTATCCCCATTCAAAATTTTTAAATATCAGATAGACCTTTCCAACGGGATACCGAGAACCCCAAATGAAGATCATATGCAAAATTTATGATGATTCATCTCTTAGGGTTAGGTTTAGGGTTTTCTGTCTCTCCAAGTATTTATGATGAAATGCCCTTAGACCTCATTTTGTATTCAAGTTGTCACAAATGAGCGTAGCTTCCACATCTCTTCTCAGAGATACAAATACCACCATTCTAGCTACTTTTGTTTTCCAGTTTGTTATGTTTCATTCATTTAAT
>LPNX010771792.1:40592-66565 GCA_001517045.1 Pseudotsuga menziesii | reverse complement strand
TATGTATGTATGTATGTATGTATGTATGTATGTATGTATGTATGTATGTATGTATGTATGTATGTATGTATGTATGTATGTATGTATGTATGTATACATACATATGTGTGTGTGTGTGTGTGTGTTCTCTTTCATTTTGTTCTCATATAAATCTGGATGAAGACTAACTACAAAACAAGTTGGAAACCACCTAAAAATGAAGCCATTATGACGTGTGGTGCAAAAATGATCTCAATATCGATGTGGTGAGCATAACTATGCTAGTGAAGAGGTCACAAATAAAGTACAATATGGGCTTATGGAATCATTGGGATGTATTGAAATACATAATAACAATCAATATCACATCTTATCTAAACATAGTTTAAGGAACCATGGTCCTTGGAGTGGAAATCAATCAAAATGATACAAGCCCTTATATAAAGAAATTCAAGTATGAGATACGGAAATAGATCACGAGATGAAATCTCAAATTGGGGGCTTAGAATACATATTTGATAGAGATAAATACATCCCAATATTTACTATTGTAGTTGGAACACTATCAAATGAGTTTGTTAGTCAAGGAAACCAAAATAACTTCATGGAGAAAATGGTTCTTGAGGGAAGTAAATAATCACATGAAAGAAATGGTACCATGTAGAAGTGATCAAAACAATGAATCTAATGAAAAAAAAAATAGAGTTCATGGGAATCTTACAGGACAAAATAAAATGCAGGGAAAACTTATAAATAGAGCTCAATACAAATTTCAAAAAGCATTTGTGTCATTTTGAGTTTGTGAAAATTCTTGTGTTCTATCTTTTCTAGAGCTTGTTGTGGACATTTGGACCAATATATTTTTAATTTTGTGACCATAATGAGTGGACTTCTCCCATACCTTAATTTCATCCATTTATTTTCCTATTTAAGGCCTTAAGTGACTAGGTCACTTGTATGGAAGCTTGTTAGGGTTTCTCTTAGGTCACATAGAAGTTGAAAGCACACCTACAGGAAGGGAACAATTTTTCCTTCAACATATACACATTAGCACAAGGAGGAATTGATGACTGTGTGATAGAGTTGCACAATTTCTTAATAAACAACTTGATGTGGTGCACATGTGGTTAAAGAACAATTTGGTTTTATGAGATTACCAATGTTCACGGCCTACACAAACATGTGAGAAAACTATTTGCTCAATTGTTGTGGGATGTATATTGCACCTATCAATGGAATTTTTGTGTAAATAATGTAAGATAATAGGAGTTATATGTGCAATGATGATGTAATATCTCTATATTCTGATTTTGGAAGGCCTCTACGCATGTTAGTTTCTTGGAGAGAGTGTCTATTTGAGGAATTTCATGCTAAAGTGTTGTGACATCTAGCTAGAGATATATTATTAAAGTTGTTTTAATGCATTCTTATGCATGCGAGTGAGGTACATTTGATCAAGATCATCAAGTAATGGATGCTTGATGGAGAGTAGTTCGAGTCACAAGGGCAATGTTTAGAGCTGGTGTTTCCATATATCTACTACTTGATGGGGTTTCCAATTTTGGTGAAGGTATTAGAGAAATGTTCAAAGGTACGGGGGTTAAGGGTCCTAGATAAAATGATTGTGTAAAGCCGTTAATTAGGGAAAAATAAGGTTGATGGGGTGATATATATTTGTAGTATCTATCCTTGGAGACTTGGGTGGTAGTGGTTATGGTGATGTGAGTATTATACTCATATGGCCCACACAAGATCTCAAGTACCCAATTAAGAATGGTTGAGAGGGTTTTTGATGACACATGCTTTGCATTATCCCCGATGCTATTGATAATGCCAAGGTGGAAACTTGTGGCTTATAAGCAATAGAGAGGAGAGGAATTCACCTTTGATGCCCTAATTTGCATATTTTTCTCTTAGATGGTGCTATTGTTGAAACAAGAATACCCAACACAACTAGGTTGTGTGGACTAGGGATAGTGCCAATAAGCTCAGGAGAGAGTATACCCAATGTCTCCATAGTATAACCTCTCAAAAATTTCGGTAACTCTAAAACCTAGGGGAAGATCCTAATCGATGAAATATACACGCAACCACCAACAAACCACAAATACCTTCCACCAAACCGTAATGGCTATGATTAGTTCCTTATCAAAATCAACCAATAATAAACAAGCCGCATTAATCATACAACAATGGAGTTATTCAATTTATCATAAATATAAACAATTGTCATTGTTTTCAAGGCAATTTTATGCTACCCTAGACAATATAAAATTCCCTATGAAAGCCCTCAGG
Source organism: Pseudotsuga menziesii (assembly GCA_001517045.1). NCBI lineage: Eukaryota > Viridiplantae > Streptophyta > Pinopsida > Pinales > Pinaceae > Pseudotsuga > Pseudotsuga menziesii. Next base: position 64,291 of record LPNX010771792.1, on the reverse strand, counting down.
TAGGTGTGTTCTCAAGGGAAAGAGGATAACTGCACTAGGGTGCACTTTGGGGGTGAACTTGGAATACCAAATAACTAGAAATCACCTAAATTCATTGATTTAATGTATTCCAATTCATTGCTCAAAAGAGAATTCCCTCTGGGGTTTATGGATATAACCCTAGGGAGAAGCTTAACGTGGACCAAAAACACCAAATCACATAAATTTTTGGATTTATTATATTTTTAGGGATTTTCTAGTAACATACTATTTTTATGTATTTTTTCATAAAATAAAACACATAAACATTTTATAAAAAGAGATGGAGAGTTTTGTTGGGATTGAAAAAATAGATTCTTGTCTTAAGACCTAGGTATATGAGAGATCAAGCCTAACATCCCTCCTCTTGATATGGTATACAATACTTACAACTAGGTATAAGATAGAAACCTTAAGAGGTTAGGTATTGAAACCATAATTAGGATAAATAAAGAAGTCCATGGCCCAATAAAACAACATAAAGCTTATGGGTAGGATGGTCTCCTCAAGTAACTTGATAAAATTCTAGTAAGAAAACCCTAACTCAGTCCAAATAATTTCAAGACCAACATTAAACTAGGGTTAGGATATAAAATTACCAACACTAATCAATAATGAGAAAGGAAGTGCACCGTAGGTCATCCTTGATCAAGAGTTATTACAACTAGTCTTAGCATCAACTCATCATGTGCAAAATAAAACCCTAGAATACATTCCATTCATCCTTCAATAAAATACAATCATCCCAAGAGAGGTGCGCCTAGATTGATCGCTCAAATAATCCAAAAGAAAAAGAAAATGTTTAATGTTTGAAACCTTATCCATGTTTTAAATGACATGAGGTTGTCTCATTTATATGAGACAACTCTCAACCTTTTACTAATTCGATCCTGCAAAGCTAATGACAAATTATAAATTTTAAGTTTAGTGCACCCACAAATTGAGGACTAAACCACATAATAGAATAAAATAAGAATAAAATTGTGCAATTAGTATCCACCAAGTGCAAGGTGATCCCAAAGGAGGGTGTCATGCCCTAACTAAACCCAACATATTGTTAGTGGATTTTTTTTACAATTGAACCTATGTCTTACTCTCCTATTTCAATGGGGTGGGTGAATCCCAATTGAAATAGATACACATCAATTGCCACAATTAACCTAAGATCACAAGATTTCTTTCATGGAGTTTGAGAAGGGGAGGACGAGAGGAGAATACCTCTTGTAGCCTTGAAGTTTGATGGATTTTCTTGATAGTTGATATTGCATCCCTTTGAATCTCCTTCACACCTGCAAATATAACCACAAAAATCCTTCCTACTATGCTTGTAACACCCTGGTTTTGACCCCAAGGGGGAGGGGAATGAGTGCCTCGGTTTCGACCCCATGGTATTGAATTGCATATGATGTAAATAATGTTAATAAATCATGGTGTGGAGCTCAAGGAAAAGGTCCCACCATGGATTTAGTGTTTTATGTTTCGGAAATTAAAAGCGATGCCGACGGTTTATGTGCTAGCCAAGAACAATATGTTTTGAGGCATCATGTAAAAATGTGAATTAATAAAAATACCACAACTAGCTATGCGCCACAACGTTAAAGAGAAGGGGGCATGATTTCACAAGGAATAGGGAGGGGGAAACATTCAAAACCTTGAGAAAATGGGGTAAATCCAAATGTCAAAGGGAGAACCCATAAAACTGTCAACTACCCATTTTTTCTTTTGTGCCCAGTCATTTAAAAATTGGTTGGGGAAGTTAAGGCATGGGGATGAGAAGAGTATGCAAATCAAATTCAAATTTGGGAAGCCACCCATTTTTGGAAAATGTGTTTTTGAATTCTTGGGCAAGTAAATGCTTGGCAATGCATGCCCAAGCCATTATTCACCCACATATTTCATTCCTCACCCATTCTCATTCACGTTAGGCTCTCTCACCCAACAAAAGCTTGTTGAGCTCTCTCCCTCAGGATTTGCTGTCGATTCTTCATTTATCCATGCCCATAATTTGTTTTCTATGTTGCTGGGTGAAGGGGAAGAAAGGGGCCATGATTTTGGTGTTTAAGGAGGTCATTTTTTCCCCTGTGAGCAAGCTAGGAGGTTGCCTCATGTTTTTTTGTATTTTACCTATTTTCTCCAAGCTGGGAAACCTGTTTTTGTGTTGTTTAGTGAATGGAAAAAGGAGAACTATGGTTTGGGTGTGTATGGAGGTCATTTTAGCTCCTACAATTCCTAGAAACATTTTGTGAAATCATATTTCTCTCATAGGGTGTTTTCCCCCTTTTTCCATTCCATTTTGGTTGCAAACCTGTCTTTTTTTGTTATGTTTAGTGGCTAGAAAGATAGATCCATGTTTTGGGTGTTTGAAGAGGCCCTTTCTACCGATGTGAAGATCATAGAGGTCTTTGAAATTGAATTTGCTATCAGAGGGTTGTTTTTCCCTTGTTTCCTTTTTGTTTTGACTTCCAGGATGTTTTGTCCATACCCAACAATTGTATTTTGCTGTGAGGTGCATCCTGGAGTTTCCTTGGCTGAGTAAGTCCAAGGAACCTATCCATTGGATGATTGACTATGTTCAATGTGATTGCAGGCCTGACTGAGTAAGTCTAAGAACCCCATGTTATTGGCTTGTTTCCTTAGTAGCCTATGAAACCCAGTTGTGTACTAGCTTGGATGGACAGTCTGTGAAACCCAACTATGTGTTGGCTTGACTATGGATGTATGGTATTGCTATGTGTAAGCCTGTTGTTCCCTAGTTCCTTGTGGAAATCATGCCCATGTTGGGGGTGGAAGTGATGTTGAGATATTGATGAGAACACTAGCCTATGGTTGGGTGGAATGTTGCAATGACATAGCTAGTTGCAGGGAAGCTTCATCTCAAGATAAGTATTCTTATGTGTTGAATCTATGCACTGCATTTAATTGATAAATGATCATGAACATGTTTGAGTGTGAATGATGTATTTAATTCTGCTATTTAATGAATTATACATCTTCATGTGTATGTATTTACTTCAATGCATTTTATTTTATATGTTATGGGGATGGATTTCCCATTAGCAGCATCTTATTCGCATCCTCTCCATCATAGGGATGAGGGGTGAGGACACGACAATCCTACTAAATAACCTTTAAGAAATTCAAGCTAGATCTATTTTTCTACCAATTCAATTTCAAAATAAAAATTGGAGGGAAAACATTGAACAAGAATGGGGGGGAGATGATTGGTTAATAATAGATGAAAATAGAGAAATACTTACAATCCTTGAAGGTTCCTTCCTTCTCCTTTTCTAGACTCACTCCTTTACCATCCATGCCTTTTATTCCCCAAAACCCTTGTAGTATAAAATCTATTTCTAGCCTTCAATTCCTCCAGCACACCTTTAGTCTCATTTTCTATCCTTCACTTCACTTCATATGCCTTTCTTATATAGCATTGGGATTTTTGCACCCAATAACTAAACATGAATGTGGGACTAAATTTTTTCCATAATTTTTTATTATTTTCATCAAAAACCCACTTTTCATAGTTTTTCTAGGCATTTAACTTGATTTTTAGGATTTTTAGGACAATTAATACACATGTTAGGTATTATTTCCACTGTATGAGTTATAGAAACTAAGTTTTGGCCATTAAGCGGTCACAGACTTGGCCTCTCTATAAAAGCCTTTATCTTCAAACATTTTTTCCACGATGGAAGGAATGGTCGAGTGAGATATTAAAGCTGTGAATTGTTCCAAAATTGGGATCTTCATGTTACAGGAGAAATAAATATATGTTTTTAGACCATCACTCTCAAGGGTGTTAATTTTATTGTTAACAAATTCCCCCTAATGTGTGAGTTATTGTTGACACAACCCTGTCAATAGGGGTTCACTCTCTATCGATTGACACGATATCCCTAAACACCAACCCAGGAGGGTCTTACCCTATCCAACAACACCTATGAAGTAGATGCAGTCTCACCCGATATGTTTGAGGAAGGGATATAGAAACCCTGTTTCCATAGTAGAGAAGAGGACTTGTGTATTTATTCTTTCTCTGTCACAATACTAACCAGATATCCAGAAAGGGGTTTTACTTTCACATAAAATCCTCATCATCAATCACATTAGAAACTACTCATCATCATTCATATCAAATTAACTATCGCAACATTTTATTATTCAGAAAAGAGATCAACAAGTCAGAACTCATTCATTATGTAGATACTTCTCATCTTTCATAAAAGAAAAAATCAAGGAATTAAATCGCAACACATTATCCATTCATATCACATCAGTTAGAGTTAACCATATAGACAAAAATCAAAGACTCATAAATCAAATCGCAGATAGAGACATAGAATTTCTAGTCATACTCTCATCTTATTAAGTTCCACGGTTCAACATACATCTCCAAAATACATTCCTCCATCAACAACCTTAGAAAAAAAACGAGAAAATAGTTCGCAAGATAGACAAAATAAAAAATTCGTTCGTTGCACCAAAATAATAATTATTATATATTTCTAAATATATATAGGCTTTCACGTTTACAAAAAGGTCCAAATATAACTACTTTCCTAACTTACTTGGACTAAAAAGTACAAAATTGCGATAAATTCGACCACTTGTCGACATCTTCCTCTTGCGTAGTATTCTTTGAACCTTGTCACTTTCGCACCATGAACATCCAATCCGCTTGCCAATATGCCCCCAACACAAAGTTATGGCTTACCCTCGAGCTAGCTGGATATCATATGCGCTTATCTTGATCTTGAATTCATCATATTCCTTCTTGACTTCGTCAACTACTTCCTTCATTTGCATGCTAATTGCTGCACAATATTCTATGTCCTACTTATTCAGGTGCTCTGCAATACTCTTAGCCACTTTTTTGTGGCCCTCATGATTACTTGCAATCACATTCACATCCTTCATCACCAACTATTCACTGATGTTCTGGAATTCGTCCGATTGGGTTGTTCGGAGCTAATGTCTCTCCCGCTCTTTTCTTGCTCACTACTGAAGCGCTTTTAACTTTGTTGCTTTAATTACCTGCACTATTGGGGGCATCATTTTTATGGATTCCTACATTTCCGTAATATTATCCTCTTCCTCATTAAGTTGTGCACCTAATTCATGCAGCTCTTCGCCTTAGACCACACTCATCCAAAATTGTGTGGTTCCGTCTGCTAGTGTCCTGGATAATTTTTCACAGTCGTCAATATGGGTGTATGCATTGTTGATATTTCCTTTGCACTCTATGAACTACTCTAGTGGTGTCTTGGGTACTGTTCATGCCTACAACTACTCATTTTCCTTTTTCAAGTCTGCAATTATCTAGCCGAGTCGTAGAATCTTTGCTTCAACGAACATCTCTGTCGTGATGTTTGGAGTTTCTTGACATCCAACTGTTATGGCATTTTATAGGTGCTCTCTATCAGCCAATGCTTTTTTCTTTGACATCAACTCTGCTTCCTATGATTTCTTCATCCTATTTATCTCTTCCTTAACCATTTCCACTTGTTCGTGCGACTTTATCAAATTTTCGTGCATGATTTCTTCGCAGTCTGTGATCTCTTGGATGGTTGCCTTCTGCATCCATGCAAGCATAAGCGTAGTCAAATATTTGACATTAAGATTGATTGTGTTGAACTGCTTCATTTCTATGTCGACATATTCGCTTCCAGACTCCTACTCCCGTAGTGGAATTTGCACAATCCTTACCCTCTTGCATGTACTGATCTCTACTTCTCTTTGCAGCGCATTGACTTGGGAACATTCTCCAATATTACATTAGTCAAGGATTGCAACAAATTCTTGACTTGGTGGAAAATATCAATCTAGTGTTGTTTCAACTGCACCTCACTCTTAGTAGTCGCAGTGGTGATCGTGGTTAGTATGCAACTCACCCGGTCATCAACCATCTTTGGGGTGCTACTTCCCTTGCTTTGCTCGAACCTTATTTTGGTCCTTCCTTGTTCGAACTGCCTTTCTAACTCAAAATTTCTCGGAGTCTTGGAGGAATATTCTTCTAACTCCTTGTTTCTCTCCTTTTCCTGCTCCTGTTCTACTGGCATGTCGAATGGAGAACCCACCTCGGTGTCTGAAAGCTCCTCGATACTGACTGATGCTTTCCATTCGATAGGAAAATCATCAATAATTGAATGTAGCTTTGCATACGTGGGTTTATACAGTGTGGTGATCCATTTCTTCTCACTCTCACATCGTGGTTGAATATTTATCGCATGGGATCCCATTGCAAAGTGCTGTATGCATCTATATTTCATTGCTTCCTCCTTGGTGAGATGTGGAACCTTGCCTTCTCTGCCCTGTAGCACATCCCAATATAAATATAACTGCACTACATGGTCAATATATCAATCCTTCACATCAATCCACCATAATTTCTAGTAACATGCAGACCTGCATGTTTGGGAGACTTCTACACCCATCCCCTGGTAATATGTGGACTCCATCTAGCCCACAAGTGCAATTAAAATTAGCTACCATGAATATGTAAAGGGTTGTTTACCTTCTTGGACCGACATTGCATCCTCTGTTAGTTGATTCAATAAAAACAACGACCAGTTCATTTGGACACCTTCAACGCACTACTCTGCACATGAAATTACACTGGAAGTGCATTGATTGGGTCAATTCTTTCTCACCATCTTCACAACCAACAACTTGGTGCTAGAAAATAGGACCGTAGAGCAATAATATATATATAGTTAAATCATTAAAAAATATTCAAAAACACATTTAACACATTAGAGAGAGACATATATATAACATGGTTCACCCAAGAAATGGGCTACGTCCACAGAGAAATTGCCAGTCCTTTTATTACCGTCCAGAAAGATGAAGGGATACAACCTGTAGTAACTCCATTGCACTTCCTCTTCACACTCTCACAGTCTCTCTCATAGAATGACAGATATTGTTTACAATACAATATAATAAAATACAATACCATACCATACATAGCCATATTACAATTCTTTTCTTTTATAGGGGAAATACCATGGGAAAATACTATGGCTAACCTAATACCATGGGTTCGCAAAACTGTTGGCCAACAAACATTCCAAAAAATTTTCTTAGGGGCTTCGCCCATATACCCAAGGTTGGGGAATGAGTGTATAGTAAACATGGGGTACAAACACAATTGAATAACATCTCTGAATCCAGATAATTAGGATGCACAACCAACACTTGGATGCGACTCACACGACTTTGTCATTGATAGTTTTGATCGCGTATGCATGTTTTTCCTTGATAATGTCATACTTCTTCTTCAACTTGGAATCCAATCTCTTGTTGTTTTCCTTTCTCTTGAAGTATTGCAACAGATCGACACCCTTCATCAGCAACCCAGTGATCTGCGATATCAGTTCGATCATGACTGGTACCTTTGTATTGAGCCACAAGTATCCTCCATGAAAGAAAGCTAATAACTTCTTTACGCATGCATTGGCCTCTGTCGAGTGACCAAAATACAACATGTGCATGAGGCCTAACAATCCCAACCATTGCAATCCCATAACCCACTATTGTGGCGTGCAAATAACCGAGCCTCCCTTTTCATACACCTGTGTCTCATAAGGTTCTACTATGCATTCTAGGTATGCCAGCAGATCATGGTCATTGTAGGTCATTTTCATCAAATGAGGTATGATTTTATTTTTGATGTGGACCCCTTTTAGCATCGTAGTCATTTTAATTAGATACCGTTGGTTCTTGGAAAATTTCACTGATGGTGTGTCTTCCTTTCTCAGTGGTACATGCCTGGGGATATAATCAACAATCACCCCCTTCCTTGCGGTGGAATATTATCCACCAGGCATCGAGGGCCTATCCTCTAATTCATGTTCTGTGAACCTAGTATAACTTCATGTGGTCCTCTTCTTCCTCCATGGGGACTTTCTGCGATTCACACTTCACTTATTCCCCAGAATATTCAAGATTTATTCTTGAAGAAATGACCTTTTTTCCTCAACCAATGTTCTTGATGGTGGCGACTCATGGGTGCTACCGCTTGAGATTATCTAAGCCATCACTACAACTCTATCACTTGTGCATTCCTTACTCTTCTATACGAATCACCTTACTCCTCTCAGCTCAACTATAATAATGGTTCAACCAACGCCCCACATGTCGACTCTTATAACCATGAATACACTTGTGCAAATGATTTGAAGCATCATGGAGAAATCCTCCAATGATAAACCAAATATTCTACTAATTATGCAAATCCAAAAGTCTAATTCCCCATAAATGCATGTCCTATCCACTTGCCTTGTCTCCCATCTGGTTGAACTACTTCATTTATTTCCTAATTTGACCCTATCGCATCCTAGCGGATGTCACCAAACTGCTTCCCTACTGCGACTTGTGCCTTTTTTCTTTTGCTGTGACCTGATCTTGCTGTGATGACCTCCTCTATAGCATCTCTTACATTTGTTTTAGCTACTTTACTTTCTATTTCTTGTGCCACATTTGGCTACGCCGATAGGTTTTTAGTCGATTACCATTCACAAGCTTTGGAAACAATGCACCATCTAAGTGTTGTAACTGTATTGCACCTCTGTTGGTGATGAAATGAATTATGTAAGGTCCTAACCAATGCATTGTAACTTACCCAGATCATTCTCAAACTTGTTGTTGTATAGGAGAACCATATCCCCTTGTCATAAGTACTTGGACTTGATGTGTCGATTATGCCATGCCTTTTGATGATTGTTTTCAAATTGCTGATGAAATCCTACGATGAACCGATATTCTTCGGGCTACATCAAATGTGTTAAGCATTCTTCAAGCTATCCTTCATCCTCCACACCTGTTGTTCTTGCAATGCAAAGCATAGGAACAATATATTGCATCAGCATGACTGCTTCTTTTCCATAGACGAGCTTCAATGGAGTCTTCCTGTTAAGCATTTACAAGTGGCTTCTATAGGCCCATAAAATCAAAGGAATATTCAAATCCCAATAATCATGACTTGCATTGCATACCTTTGTCAGCGCATGCCCTAACACCTTGTCGAAGGATTCGACTGTTCCATTTTCTTGTAGATGATAGGGAGTACTCTTCTTGTATTGAATCTTAAATTCCTCCTTCATTTCACTGATGGTGCGATTGATGAAGTGAATACCTTGTTCACTCATCAATATGTTTGGACAACCAGATCGAGTAACGACATTGAAGAATAGAAACCTTGTTGCAGTCGCAGTGGTGCAATCCATCACTAGTGTTGCTTCTGCCCATCTAGTCAAATAGTTTGTCGTTGTGATACTGTATCACACACCTATCCTCTTTCTTGTCGGATTAATGGGTTGCAAAAATTTGACTGCCCATTTATCGAATGTTTGTAGCATTACCTGTGGTACTAATGAAATCTCATCTCGTCGTAATGGCTTCCCCATACTTTGACAAACATCACAGATTTTCTTATAATCTACAGCATCATTGTGCATAGTTGGCCACTCGAGGCTAGCTCAGAGTATCTTTTTGGCAGTTGGGAAACCTCCATAGCGTCTTCCTGCAACTTCATCATGTGCTTTGACCAATATCCTTCCCCACTCATGCAGTAGAACATATCGACATAGTATTTCATCCGACCCCATCTTGTAGAGTTGTCCAACAATGAGCTTAAAATCTAGAGCTCAAATGACCAATTGCGTCTTCTGACTAGTGGTAAAATAGTTTGGTGCTTTCCCCGTCGACAAGAACTAAATAATTTTTTCATAATGGTCATCCACCATTCTGAGTTTAAATAGCAGCGCATTAGGAAATTCATCTTCGATGCTAGTTGGCTCTTTTCCTATCTCAAGCCTTGACGAATGATTGTGTCCAACATTAAATCGACCTAGCTTCACAATGATCTCGAAATCAAATTCCTGGAAGAGTGGAAACCATCGACATATATTCCCCCCAACAAAGGATTGTTGAAGAGGTATTTCAATGCGGAATGATCAATAAACATCTTGAAACATCCTCCCAACAGATAATGACAGAATTTGTGCAATGCATATACCATTTCCAATCCTTCGCGCTCCGTCATAGTGTAGTTTTTTCCGTAGATGAAAATTTCCATCTTGTGATTACGAATGGGTGATCAATTGATCCTTCCCTTGGATGTACCATAATGACTCCTAGTGCGACTGATTGTTGGAAAACGGATTGGATGTGCATGGTGCGATAAGGAAAAAGGAGAAAGAGGGATGCACAAGACGAAGATGTCGACAATGGTCAGCTTGGTTGTTATTTTTTGTAGTTTTGGTCCGAGTTAGTGATAAACTTTGTTAAATATGGACCACTTTGTAAAGGTGCAAGCGTATAGAAAGAGGTATAAATGTAGTAGAAAGATATCATCATATGTTTGGGGAAATCATATTAGAGCTTATGTTCGGAGCAAATATTATCTTTTATCTGTCTTTTGGATTGTTGTTTTGGGTTGTGTTATGAAGGTATCGACTATGAGATGTAGTTTTTGAGATGTATGTTGAACTATGAATCAATATGAAAGAGGCGATTGCTAAAAAACATGTTTTCTTTTGTCTATGATTTTGTGTTTGGTGTATCTATGGTTAGTTGATCTGAATGATGCAATTCAAATGGTTAAATGATGGAGTCTAATATTTTTCTTATATGAATGATGAGATGTCTTTGCATAATGAATGCAGTCATATTTGTAGATCTATTTAATGAATAGTAAAATGACGCGATAATAAATCCGATGCGAATGATAATGAATGGATTTTGATGTGACCGATGATGAATAATTTATGTTAAAGTGAAAACCCTCATCCGGATATTTGGTTAGTATTTCAATAGAGAAAGAATAGTTGTGCAAGTCCTCTTCTTTACTATGAAAAATTGGTTCCTACAACCATCCCTCAAACATCTCGGGTGAGACTACACCAACTTTACAAGTTTTAGTGGATAGGGTAAAACTTATATGGGCTAGTATTTAGGGAGATCACATTGAAAAGGGTGTTGAGAGAGTGTGAACCCCTATCGACAGGTGTTTGTCAACAAATGGTTCTTTTGTTGGGACCATAATGCGAGGAAGAGGAGGATGTGTTGTGGCATCCAATGAAACTGGAGATCCAGGACTGGTTCGATCAAAATTCTCGAGAATTCACATCAAAGGAAAACCAAAACTCCAGATTATATGCAGAAGAGTGGTTGGGAATGCATATCTACTCCGATATTCATGAAATTTTATTTTTTGAATTCTCTATAATTCTATATGAGTGGTTGGTGCAACTAAAATTCTAGAAAAGGAACTTCAAGGGCGATGAACCTACCTACTGGACCCAGGAACTAATCCAAAGAATAAGAAGGGTCAACAACAAAGTGTCAACAGTTGTCGAAGTTTGGATTGACAATATTTTGTAAGGATATATTATTGAGTTTGTTGTCGACATAGTCAAATCCTATAGTGACGTTGAGAGGGAATTCTTCAAAGGACCAAGAGGTAGGTTTATGTTGTCTTTGTAATTGTGGATTAAGATGCTCATTTTGAAAAAGGTATATTGAAAATGAACTCTAACAAGTAAATCCCTAGTCTGTGGAGGTTACTGGTACTGCAGAGACGCAGGTTGGATGGAATGATACGGGATAGATGGATGGGAGTTACAACGAGAATATAAGGGAATTCGAGGAAGAGTGTGGTCTTCTATGAAGTGGGCTGAGGTTTTGACAATAGAAAATGCAGAGGACCAAGGAGAGTCTTGGTGCGACAGAAAGAAGAAACTACAAGAGAATATCAAAGGGACTAAGAAACCCTACAATGATGAAAGAGATGACCAGCATACGGCCGAGTCTAAGGAAGGAACAACCCAAAGCAGCAACATACCTACACCTTTGTGCACTATGCCACATTCATAAATAAACACCAAATCATCTCAAGAGTTCCTTGTGTGTCACCACATGAGTAATAGCAGTGGATCGAAGAATACCGAAAGAAGGCCAAGAATGGCAGGAGATGATGTGAAAATACCTCTATTCCATGGGAACATGACTGAAGATACTAAGCAGTATTGGTTTCTTTGCGAAGCGGTATGGATTGTGAACCAAGTCCAACATGAAGAAATTAAAAAGGGACAACTTGCGACAACGTTTCGAGGTCGCACATTAGATTGTTGCATGAAATTTGTACATGTTCCAACAAGGAATATGTAGAAGCCTCTAGCACATATAAAGACCAGGTTGATTGATGAATTTTGGAAACCCAAATATGATTCATAGTACATCATTGAATTGAAGGAAACCATGCAATATCCGAATGATTCGGTTTGGGATTTTGATCAGCATTTCAAAACACCAATGGCCCAGGTCAGCTTCAGAATGAGCGATGTGCAACATAAAGAACGATTTATTGTAGCATTGGTACTGCACATTCAAACTCCATTAATGCAATAGAAGATTACAAAACAAAATAAGGCTTTGAAGATCGCGATGAGGATGGATGATTCACTTATTAGGGAAAAGGGTGTTGGGATGAATCAGATCCAATCACAACTAGCGAATCTAAAAATTTAGCTACAGGATATCAAGAAATGAAAGGACATCCATGAATAATTATGGTGTACTCGTTGTCGCACTGAAGGACATCATAGATAAAAATGTCCATATTTTCATGATTACTTACAGGATGGAGCTCCTAATCCATTGAGTCAAGGTGATTTTACATGGTTTTGGATCTACTAAACTCGAGGACGTCGAAATGAGGAATGTGTGTACCTTAAAAACATAGTGTTGAAGTTGGAAAGTATGTTTTCTATTTTTTTTTATTAGTTGGCCATGAAGAAAAGGATTTTCAAGCTTATGACTTGCTCTAAGAAAGAACGATTCATACGTACTTCATGAAAGGAGAAGAACCGCGACTGGCAGAGAGGCCGCAACCGCAACAACCATAGTTTGTCCAACAACAACCGTAGTTTTATCTGCAACAACAATAGTACAATGAGATGCAGTAGAATCAGTCGCAACAATAGTTCCCACAACTACAGTTCACTTAGCCATAGTATACTTAACCACAGTATGATCCATCATAGCCCAATAAGTAGCAACAATAGTTTAATCATTCATAGTACCATCCACAAGTAGGATACCATGGAAGATTTCGAGGAGGTCAAAATGGAGACTTTGGTAGAGGAGGAGTTATGGGATGAGGTCGAGGACCCATACAATGTTATAATTGCAGCGTATTGGGCCACTATTAGAGAGACTATCCAAACCTTCAGTCGCAGTGTACTTATTGTACCGATGCAGATCATATTGTTGAAGACTGTCCACAACTAATCACAAGGTGGCAAGCAAATAATGTTCCATAGCTGGAGAAACATAACTAAAATGTGAGCCAAAATATGAATCAAGTTGTGAACCAACCTTAGAATCAAGGACCAACTATAGGAATTCTTTTGGAGGAATAGAGGACTCAACCTACAAATGTCGGAGTCATAACTAGGGGAGGTGCAACAATGAGAGATGATTTTCCAATTCCATATATATGATTGGAATCTTGCAAGAAGGTCCAATTTGATGTCAACAATAAGATGGAAAAATTCTTCGACACTTGCGACATCCTGAGCAGAAATATGGGTAATATTCCTATCTATGAAATGCCACCTACTTTTGATTTGACAGATGGGTAAGGAGCATCATGCAGGATTGGAACATTGAAAAATTTCCTAGAAAGTAGTCTGTCTCTAGAAAAATATCTAGATTCATTAGCCGATATCGCAAGGTTAGTGAACCTCTAGGAGAAGGGGTGACACGAACACAACATCAATTCTATGCATAAGAATAATATAGGAAGGGAAATGAGGATGAATGCCTATATTGGAGATTACAACATAAACTTAGTCATATTGGAATTAGTATCAAATGTCAACATCTTGAAAAAGGAAACGTGGGAGAGAATGGGGAAACCTTAATTGGTATGGTCCCCTGTACAATTGTGATTTGTGAACAAATCTAGAGAGTCACCAATTTGTCAGATACCTTATTTACTTGTGGAGGTTGAAGGATTGAAGACATATGATGATTTTGATGTCATTGAGATAGTGGATGATAGTAGTTCCTATCCCACATGATTGGGGATCAGATGGGAAAATGAAAAAGATTGCGGTGAATTTTTTTAAGAAGAGGGTAATGACTTTTGAAAATTGTGACATGTGCGTCATTGCATATTTGGATCCTAATGAAGGGAGAGGATATGTGGAATCCATGAGATACAAAGTTATGGGAGGATGGGATGATGCTTACAACATCTCTAAAGACTAAATCCATCCCACTACAGAAGGGGAGATAGGGTGGAAAAGCTACAACTTTGCATCATTAGATTCTGAAGATGCATTAGAAAATTGGAAAAATCGATTACACGAAGTATCAATTTGGAAATTTGGACGGATTACCCAATCATTACGTTGGGTCACAACGAAAACTATTGAGTTGCCAAGTTACAAAGGATTACCTAATTTGGCCAAGTTTATTGATGACTTTGAAGATAAATTATCTGAACTGCAATGATTATTGGAATTAGACAAAAAACTGAGGTCCACTTTGGCGAGATGGTGGGTGACACATGAGATTCGATGAAAAGATGGAACTTCTATCATAGACTCATGGAGGTTCTATTAGGTGACGTAGAACAATATGCAGGTGTGAAGTACGATGAACACACCATCCAAATGATCATTTGTTCACATGTCATAACGTATGGGTATCAAATCCCAAGGAGGAATGGGTACATGCCTTTATTCACACATTCGATTATATACTAAGGTGATGGTATATTTCTATAGAGTAGCGAAGATAGATCTGAAACTAGGAAGATTTGAAAATCGGTTTTGCTGACACTTTTAATTTTTCAAGTATGGATCCAGTGATACACAACACACTGCAACATATCCACAATATTGTATTGGAATTCATTCCAGTACCGTATTTGATGGAATCACATAAAGGATCACCGTCACAATTTATGATGGAATTTTATAATGTGACTGGAGAACTAGATGACAAGGATGATCCCCGAAACCTCAACATTGCAGAATCAAAAGGGAGTCAGTATCTTGCAAAATGAAATTGGTGGATGAATTTCAAAAACCAATCAAGACAAGAAAGGTAAACATTAGGACAACAGAGAATCCCAAATTTTCCAATGTCAGAGATTAATAGGATGATGAAAATATGGCGAATATTACTGACCTACTGCATGAATTCCAGGATTTATTTCCAATTAAGTTTTCAGAGAAGAAATGGATTTTAGGAGACTTAGGAGAGATGAGAATTCCTCTCAAAACAGAGGTGAAACCTGTACAACAACATCCATATCAGTTAAATCCATGATACAAGGAGAGGGTAAAGGCTGAGATCAACAAGATGCTGGATGCTGGTATAATCGAACCGGTAAAGGATTCAGAATGGATCAGTCCAATGGTAGTTCAAGATAATAAAATAGGATAAGTTTGGATTTGTGTCGACCTCCACAAGCTAAATGATGCATGTCTACATGATCCGTTTCCTACACCATTTACAGATGAGGTATTGGAATGTGTTCGAGGAAAATAGGTGTATTCACTTACAAATTGGTTTTCTGGTTATCACCGGATCAAAATTTCCCAGGAGGATCATTGTAAAACTACTTTTTTCTCATAGTGGGATTGTTTTTAGTACACAATGATGTTGTTTTTTCTAAAAAATTCACCTACAATATTCTCGTGGATAGATTTGCTGCATTCAAGGATTTTATTAAAAAATTCTTAGTGTTCTACATGTATAACTAGATGGTCTTTGGGATGCTAAAAGACCACATTTAAAACCTTCAACTAATGTTGGAAAGATCTCGACAACATCATATTTCATTGAATATGTGGTAGTGTATATTTTGTACTCTGTTTGGGATTTTGTTGGGACACATTGTCACACATGGAAGGTATGTTGGTTGATCCTACCAAAATTGTGATAAATATGGATCTCCTAGCACCAACAAATGTGAAGTAGTTAAGTGCGAAGTTGGGTCACACCGGTTATTACCACAAGTTTATTATGTTAGATTTTTAACATTTTAAGCTAGCATTACCTTAGGATATTTAACTGAGAGAATAAAAAGCACAACAATCAAACAAAAGAGACAATAGACACAAATATTTTCCTTAGGGAAACCATAAAGGAGAAAACCTTGCAACTTCCTCAAATATAGAATCAACACCAAAAGAAAAAACCCAAAAATATTAAGATGATCTCCCGACAGCAGTAGTCTCTCTCTCTCTTGTCCCAACTACTTCTTCTCTCTCAGCTATGCACTACAACTGAGTGTGAGTGAGTGTATATTAAATAGAGAGGCTTAATCTCTATTTATACTAATTCATGAATTGACAATAACTCACTAGGGCTGACTTATTTAGGAGAGTCTAATAACCCTAGGGCCCCACAACTGTGGGGAATTTAAACCTTGATCAATAAGGAGGGTTACCCATAATGACTTGACATGACTTGTTTACATTATTGAATCTCTTGATGGGAACATGGGGGATGAATGACTCAATTACATTACAGATACTTCCTGGAATAAACATCGGGGTACAATACATAAGATATACAAGTGAATATATTTCAAAGTTATAAATACATCAACACTCCCTCTTAACTAGGAAGGTATTCTGTCGACACAATTTATCAGCACAAGTCTTCCTCTCTAGGTCATCATCAAGTCATATTCATCTTCAAGTCATCTTCATCTTCAAGTCTTCTTCATCTTCAAGTTATCTTCATCGTCAAGTCATCTTCATCAAGTACAGATCATCAATTGATCTGGAGCATCACTGGATCATCACTTGATCTGGAGCATCACTGGATCATCATCAAGTATGGATCATCACTTGATCTAGAGTATCAATGGATCATCATCAAGTTTTCATCATCACTTGATATGGAGTATCATTGCTGGATCATCACTGGGTCATCATCATTGGTGCTATCTCAATTCTACTCGTCACAGGAAGTTCTATAGAGACAACCATTTTTCATGCTGGTTGTAGGCCTATCCTTCATGTAGGTCTTCATCATATTCAACACTTATATCTGACCATGGACTAAACCATTTAAGAAAGGCCCTCCCAGCACTTACATCTAACCATGGGAGGAACACATCCAAGAACCATGTTAGAAAGGCACGCCCAACACTCACATCTGACCATGGAAGGAACACATCCAAAACCCATGTCAGGAAGGCCTAACACTCACATATAACCATGTGAGAACACACCGCATTAGAATGGCTCTGCACTTATATCTCAGCATGTGAGAACACATTGCATCAGAATGGCTCTGCACTTATATATGACCATGTGAGAACACACTGCATCATAATGGATCTGCACTTATATATGACCATGTGAGAACACACCGCATCATAATGGCTATGCACTTATATCTGACCATGTGAGAACACAACGCATCAGAATGGATTTGCACTTATATCTGACCATGTGAGAACACACCGCATCAGAATGGCTCTGCACTTACATCTAACCTCATATTGTTAGAAAGGATCTGCACTGATCATGTAGGAACACATCCCACAATCACATTATAATATATCTACACTTATATCTGATCATGTGGGAACACATCCCTCAATCATATTAGAATGGATATGCACTGATCATGTGGTAACACAACCCACAATCACACCAGAATGTCTCTGCACTGATCATGTGGTAACACAACCCACAATCACATCAGAATTTCTCTGCACTAATCATGTGGTAACACAACCCACCATCACATCAGAGCATCTCTACACTTACATTTGACCATGTGAAACTCATGCTTCCACCATGTCAAAAGGGCCAATGGACACATCAATTCCCTTTGGAGGGAAACTCGATTTGGAGAACACCAAGCTTCTCCCTAAAGTACTCAAACTTTACTCTGGCTAATGGTTTGGTCAGTACATCAGCTATCTTCTCATCCATCGCAACATACTGGAGCTTCACTGCTCCTCTCTGCACCATATCCCTGATATAGTGATACTTGCTCTCAATATGTTTTGTTTTTCATGGAACACTGGGTTCTCTAACAGCTTTACACAACGCTGGTTGTTGCAATATATACAAGTATCATCCATGTGGAGATCAAATAAATAAGACAGTAGCTTTCTCAGCCACATTGCCTCACAACTAGCTGAACAAGCTGCAACATACTCTGCTTCGGCTATACTTAGTGCCACACAAGATTTCTTCCTGCTAGAATAAGAGATCAAACCTGATCCCATACTAAAGCAACATCCTAAAGTGATCTTTCTATCAATGGAACTACCTGCCCAATCTGAATCAACATAACCTTCCAGGTTAATCTTCTAATTCACCTCATACTTGAGTCCATAATCAACTATACCCTTCAGGTACCTCAGAATATGCTTTGCAACAATCAAGTGAACATGTCTTGGATCTTTCAGGAACTAGGTCAAGGTGTTCACATCAAAGAAAATATTTGGTCTCATATTTGTTAGGTACATAAAGGATCCAATCATCTGATGATACATCGTAGCATCAACTGCTTCTGATGAAGCATCACTCAATAGCTTTAGGTTTGATGCCATAGGTGTGGTCATGGACTTGCAGTCCATCATCCTGAACCTCTTCAGGATCTCTACTACATACTTCCCTTGTCCCAGGGAAATTTCATTTGTATTATACCACACCTCCATGCCTAGAAAATAGTGCATCATACCCAAGTCCTTCATTTTGAAATCAACATCAAGATTCCTCTTTGTATAAGAAATCAACCCATCCATACTTGTTACAAACATATCATCTACATATAGTAGGAGCATCACTGGGTTACCTTCTTCAACCTTGTAGTAAAGGTTGGAATTTGCTTTACTTTTGCCAAATCCCAAACTAGATAGAAAGCCATCAATTATGCCCTACCATGTCCTGGGTGCCTGTTTCAAACCATACAAATATTTCTTCAATTTACACACATGAGTCTCCCTGTCATGTGTCTCAAAACCAAGTGGCTGCTCCACATATACTTCCTCTTCTACTACAACATTCAAGAAGGATGTCTTGACATCCATCTGGTGTACTTTCCACTTCATTACTACAACTAAAGCAAGTATTGAACTAATGGAAGTATATCTTGCTACAGGAGAAAAATTCTCTTCATAATCTATTCCTTCTTTCTAGGAGAAACCATGAGCCACAAATCTTTCTTTATATTTATCTATGCTACCATCTGTAGCATGCTTGATCTTATAGATCCATTTGGAAGTTACAACAGACTTCCCTTCTAGTCTTGGGACAACATCCCAAACATCATTCTTAATGATCAATTGATATTCTTCAATCATAACATCCTTCCATTCTTTCTTTTCTTCTGCTTCTTCATAGTTGGAAGGTTCTTTATCAATGACATCACATAATAAGGCTACATAACATGAATAGGACCTAGTTCTTTTCCTTTCTCTATGTATTTATTCTGGAGCCCCATATCGTTTTGCACCTTGGATAGCTTCTTGTACCCAAGCAAGTTTCCTCTTGTGAGAATTCTTTTCTTGAGGTGTATCTATAGTTTCTTGTGGTTCTTCTACTTCTCGATCTTCTTCTGGAATTGCTTCATTCATAGTTGTGTCATGAATTCTGGGTACTTCTGTTTCTTCATGTTC
This sequence comes from Pseudotsuga menziesii, assembly GCA_001517045.1. Classification (NCBI taxonomy): domain Eukaryota; kingdom Viridiplantae; phylum Streptophyta; class Pinopsida; order Pinales; family Pinaceae; genus Pseudotsuga; species Pseudotsuga menziesii. Next base: position 44,601 of record LPNX010771792.1, on the reverse strand, counting down.
TTCAATAGGTCTCTTTTTGGATTTGTTGTAAGCTGAGTCTTCATCAAATCTTACATCTCTGCTTAAGTTGATCTTCTTGAATCTTGGGAAGTATATTCCATAAGCCTTTGAGCTTTCAGAGTATCCCACAAATATACCCTTCCTTCATGAAGGATCTAACTTTGTCCTCTTTTATTTTGGAATGTGTATGTACACTGGACAGCCAAATATTCTGAGATTACTGACTCTAGTTTCTTGCCGTAAAACACTTCTTCAGGTGTTTTATTCTCGAGTACTCTATGTGGAGTAGGTTTCTGTACATACACAGTTGTTCTAGTAGCTTCTGCCCATAGATACATGGGAATATCTTGATCATGAAGCATTTCTCTTACATCTTCCATGATTATTCTATTCTTCCTTTCTGCAACTCCATTCTATTGTGGATTATATGGAGTGGATAACTCCCTCTTAACCCCTGAATCTTTGCATAACTCTTTGAATTCATTTGATGTGAATTTTCCACCATTATCTGATCGAAAAATATTGATCTTATTTTCTGTGTAGTTTTTGATCAAGGCTTTGAATTCCTTGAACTTGCTGAATACTTCATCTTTGTTCTTCATGAAGTATATCCATGTCTTCCTAGAAAAATCATCAATGAAGGAAACATAGTATACATATCCGCTTAATGAACTGGATTACATCGAACTGCATACATCGGAGTGAATGATTTCTAAGATTCCTTTAGCCTTGCTTTCACTACTTGGAAATGTCTTCTTTGTGTTCTTTCCTTTTGCACATTCCTTGCATACTCCTTCATGTTTTGCTTGTATTTCTTGAAGACCTAAAACAACTTTTCTTGCAAGAGGTATTTCCCTATAGTGCACATGTGCAAGCCTTCTATGCCAAAGATCACTTGGTTCTATTGAGTCATGAGCCAAGTCTTGTTCTGGTTGGCCCTTTAATCTGTATAGTCCTCCCTCTTGTTCTCCAATCATTACTGCATCATCACTAGTCTTTCCTTTTGGCCACATGATGGCTTAGCCATCTATAAATGCAACTCTTACGCATTTTGCATCTAATGCAAAGATGGAGAGAAGGTTCTTATTTAGTTTTGGTATGAATAGGACATTCTTTATCTTCATAGACTTTCCAGAGTCTAATTTGTAGGAGGATTCTCCACTACCTTTTATTGGATATTGGTAGTCCACCCTAAGTTTCACCTTGTGGGGTGATTCATGTTCTAATAGTTTCACAAATGATTCTTTAAGTCCAGTCATATGTTTGGAATCCCCATTGTCTATAAGCCAATCATTGCTTCCATGTGTGATGTTTCCCGTGAGAGAAAAAATCAAGACATATTCTTCATCACTTGAAGAATCATCACTGTCTTTTTTTATTCTCTTCTTGGAAGGCTCATCATCTTCTGAAGCATGAGCATGATGTCTTTTCTTCTTTCCCTTCCTATTGAGAGATCTATCTTTGTTTCTAGGAAAATCTCTTGCAAGGTGTCCTCTTTCATCACATGTATAGAAAATGAAGTTAGAAAAATATTTATACTTTCTAAAGTTACTCTTCTGGTGAGAGTGCTTACCTCTGTGATGGCTTGTTTTGTCTTTCTTGGATTGTACTATGAGATATTGATCTTCACTTCCCATCTTTTCTTGTCATGCTAATATTCGAGCTTTTTCTTGTGAGAATTCATCCCATAGTTTGCTAAACTTGACTAGATTCTTTCTGGCACAGATCCCTTGAATGAAAGAGTCCCAAGCTCTAGGGAGACCATTCAAGGTGGTCATCACAATTTATGCATTCTGTAATTCTTCATCTACTGCTTCCAGCTGTTCCTTGATTAGAGAGACCCTTGTAAATTAATACTGGATGGTCTCCATATTCTGGATCTTTACATTATTCAATTGGTTTCTTAGATTCATATTCTAGTTTATGTGCTTTCCTTCAAACAATTTGGTCAGGGCATCAAACATAGCTTTAGGTGTATTTAGGGAGAACACCTGTGGTATGAGGTGATCCTTGATTGAATCAGCAATAATTCTCTTATCCATGACCAATTTCTTCTTGTGTAAGGCCTTAGCCTCATCTCCCTCTAGAACTGAAACCTCCTCATTGATGTAGGAGTCCAAATCATTTTCTTCCAGGACCAGGGAGATTCTATACTTCCAAGCTCGAAAGTTATCAGCTCCCTCAATCTTTTCATCAAGCTTGGTATGATGAGACATCTTAATTGATAACCTTAAATGGAAATACAAAAGATTTATATCTTACTAGGTTAAGATGTCCGAACTAGATTTGTAGCTGAATTTCTGTAGAGCTGGTTTAGGAGCAGATTAGGGTTTGACCTTCTCGGAGTTCTTCCCAACCAAAAAATTTGATCTTTAGCTCTAAACTTTGATTTTGGGGAGAAGATCAATCCAGGCCTGGGCTCACTCAAAAATTCCACTTTTGTACAAAGCCCTAATTTTCAGCAGTAGTGTTGGGTCAAAAACTGAAAATGCTCAGAATCAGATTCTGCTTTGACAGAAAGATGTGCCCTGGAGAGGAGAGTCAGTCCAACCTTATTTTGTTGAAAATATATTTAGAGAGATCCAAAAAGTAGGAAGCCCTAGTTTCTGCAGCTGCGCAGTGTCTTCTTCTCAGGTTAGCTCTGATACCAAGTTATATTTTTAACATTTTAAGCTAGCATTATCTTAGGATCTTTAACTGAGAGAATAACAAGCACAACAATCAAACACAAGAGAAAATAGACACAAATATTTTCCTCGGGGAAACCATAAAGGAGAAAACCCCGTAACTTCCTCAGAGATAGAATCAGCACCAAAATCAAAACCCCAAAAACAGTAAGATGATCTCTCGATAGTAGTAGTCTCTCTCTCTCTTGTCCCAACTACTTCTTCTCTCTCAGCTATGGGCTACAACTGAGTGTGAGTGAGTGTATATTAAATAGAGAGGCTCACTCTCTATTTATATTAATTCCTGACTTGACAAGAACTCACTAGGGCCGAATTCTCTAGCAGAGTCTAATAACCCTAGGGCCCCACAACTACAGGGAATTTAACCCTTAATCAATAAGGAGGGTTACCCACAATGAATTTACATGACTTGTTTACATTATTGAATCTCCTGATGGGAACATTTGGGCATGACATGACTCAATTACATTACAGATATTTCTTAGAAGAAACATCGGGGTACAATACATAATATATACAAGTGAATACATTTCGAAGTTACAAATACATCAACATATAAGTGGGTTTGCAACAATTACAACACCAATGGAGAAACTGATGAAGAAATATGTGAAGCTTGAATGGACGAATGAATGTAAAAAAGGTCTTGACATTCTCAAGAAGAAGATGGATGAAGCACCAATATTAGTCTTTCCAGACTAGACGAAGGAGTTCCATGTCCATTTCGATGAATCATCAGTCACACTAGGGTTCATCTTGGAACAACTAGGGGAAGGAGTGATTGATCACCCAATCACATTTACAAGTAGGAAGTTGTTTGTTATGGAAAGAAACTACATGACGAAAGAAAGAGCAGGCTTGGCGATGGTATATGCACTATACAAATTCTGCCATCATCTACTGGGAGGACACTTCAATATGCTTACTGATCATTCTACATTGAAATACTTGGTCAACAAGCCTTTGTTGGGGGTGAATATCTGCTAATGGTTGCTACTCTTCCAAGAATTTGTTTTTGAGATAATTGTAAATCCAAGTCGATTTCATGATAGTACATTTACAAAGCACCCAGGTAAGTTACAAATTCATTTGTTAGGCCCTTACATAATTCATTTCATCACCGACGATGGTGCGGTGCATTTGTAGAAATTAGATGGCACATTGTTGCAAAAAATTGTGAATGGTAGTTGGTTAAAATCGTATCGAGATAGCCAAGTGTGGCATCAGAACAAGAAAGCTGCGCAGCCAAAAAAATGTAAGATATGCTACAAAAGAGGTCATTGCAATGGAAGCATGTCACATATAAAGGAAAGATGTCTAAT